>VWZS01009562.1:1374112-1469091 GCA_013397075.1 Rhabdornis inornatus
AGTCTCTTCAAAAAAAAAAAAAAAAAAAAAAAAAAAGATACGCATGATTCAAGATCTCACCAGAGGGGATTTCTTCACATATTTTGAAAGAGTCTTTAGATTAAATTTATCCGAGGCCAGAAAAATAGAAATAGTGTGATGAATCAGTTTGAACAGGAGAAAGCTGGGTGGAAGGACATTTTTTTTAAAACTTAAAAGACCAGTCAAAGCTGAGTTCATAACCCATCTATGTCACAGTCAACTGCTATTCTACTATTTCATTCCTCCATTCCCCTTTTTGGCTCAGATTTACCTTTTTCTGTGTATTTCAGCTCATTTTCCTCTTCTGCTACAAATGACTGTCACCATGTGATTCAGAAAGGAAGTTTTACTGATACTGGTTCAATAAACACCTATAAGTTTGGATATTTGTGTCAGATATTTTATTGATATGACAATATGGATTTTTTAGGAAGCTGTGAAAGTACTGCCAGCAGAATTCAAATTCTGCAGGATCTAAACATTTTGATGAAATGTAGAGATACAAGTTTTCTAAATCTCATGTACTCTTTTAGCTTTGTAAAGTCTTTCAGTTTATCTTTTGGATGTGCCTGCTTGGTTTGTTCCTCACACATTATCAAAAACATCTGGGATGTTCTAGTTATTTACAGCCAGGATACACAGTGTAGGTATGTCTGAAATGCAGATATGTCTGAAAGTTTGTGGATTTTGTTTTGAACTTGAAAATTTTGACCCAGTATTGCTTTGTATCACTACACCAGAATCAAGTTGAACAGACTTCTGAAACCATCTACAAAAAGAACTGTATCAGATGATTAATGGTAATGCTGAAATTGAAGAGGGGATATGATATGGTTATTCATGTTGTCTTGAGCAGATCATTTACCTTTTATTTGCAGCTGAACAAACTGAAGCTGCTTAGTGATTTGGGCTCTGCAGAAGACCAGTTCCAGGAGGATGCAAGTGTTAAGTGTATATTTTTTTATTATTGCTACCAGTTTTCATAAGGAATTTGGCAACAAGTGAGAGTCTGCATTGTTGTTCAAGTCCAATATAAAAATCTATCTGATTGATCAACTGTCTGAGAAACTGTTCTCTTTGCATATAATCTAATGACAGAAGAGGAAAAAGAGGTAACAGTTCAATCAACCCTAGTAAATAGGAATTCATTCAGTCAATGTTCTGTAGATGAATCTATGCAATAACTCGACAGAGAATATTCTAAGCATATGCTCCTCACTACTTGCAAATCTGCAGAACAGATGCAAATAAATTTAAGCCTTCAAAATAGTTCTGCTTTTTTTCTGACTAGTGAAGGATTAGGAAAAACAAAGCAAAGGATAATAAAAATAGCTTCCAGTGCTTTTGTGTTAATACAGATTAGCAGTAGGCATAACTCAAATGCCTCTCCACTTCTCCTCTGCTCTGGAGCCAAGTATCACTGATGTGGAGCAGCTTTGCTCTTACCCATGGATTTTGACAGCTTCATCCCTACCTGTGCAGGCAGCGATGTGGAGGCACTGCCTCTCATATTCACACACCAAAGGAAGGATGTGCATTAGCTTAGAAGATATATTGAATCAGAATAGTCCAATGTCCCCTCTTAACTCAGAACTGCTCAGTACTAGAGCAGACCTTGCAGATCTCTTAGTTACAAATCAGTTCTAGGCATCTGCAGCTTTACACTGCCAGTCCTTATGAATTAGGCAACAGGAACACTAATCCACGTTTGAAGGGTGTTTAAGCATCCCTGTTCCACTTTCATTCCCAAAGCCCTACAAATCCTTGGTATATATCTCTGCACAGATTTATTTTACATCAAGGTGACACATTTGGCACCCAACCACTGCTCCTTTTTTGTGCCACTGGTGTTTTACCAGTTGTGTGTTTGGTGCATTCAAACAAGGAGACACTCCAGACTGCTCGTCCGAGCTGGTGTGTTTAAATCCTTCAAGACTCACATGTACAGATGCTCATGAGGAAACTTCTGTCAAGCCGAAAACATAATTCTTAAAATGCCAGATTCTGTCAGCTCTACATCTGTGCCTGGAGAAAGACCAGATATAGTTCAGCACTCCCGCCCTGCTCACAGAAAAAAAACTGCCATAATTCTGGCACCTTGGGACCAAAGGTTGAGGGAAGTCTTGTCTTTCTTTTCTTTCCTGTTTACATAAAACAATACCACCTTCTTGTCCATGTCAGTTATCCTTAGTCTCCCCTTCTCCAGCTGCCAACTATCAATAATATAATCAGGTCCCCATTAAAGAGCAGCGATGACACTTACTGCCATAAGAAAAGAAGAAAAAAGACTCACCTAGGACTGGATCTTCAAATGCAGTCTGGAGCATCAGCTACAGCATCCTCTCAGATGAGGTCAGGATATTTTTCTTGTCATGGGATGCAACATAGCTAAAATATGGACCAAAGCCTTCCAGCCAGACCTGAACAGAGACCTAGGAGATATTGACACAAACTGATTTCAGAACATATCCAAAACAATGTTTATTCCCTTTTCTGACCTCTTCAGGTTTACGATTTGTTATTCAAAACATTTGCCGCCATTTAACTATGACAACATTTATTGGAACTTAAAAATTTAGAAAACATGTTTCTTTTCCACAAAGTCTCTGGATTTCTTAAAGTTCTGTCTGAAATGATACTCTGGTTTTAGTGATCTGAAAGCAGTCCTTTGATTTTCCTGTCTTCTGGGAATATTGAAAATAAAGTTTCTTTTCATAATGAATGTTCTGTAGATTTCAAAGCGACAAGAGATTTACATCTGTGCAACTGAAAGCCAAATTTAGCTTTACATTTGTCATTACTTACTGAGTTCATGAATGGCCCAGCTAATGTGATCCATGATTTATGACACATAATACTATTGTACCTAGCCAAATATTCAGAATGCTTTGAAGTTATTGCTGCGCTGAACAAAGGGCAGGAACATTTCATCCAGACCCAGATACAGAAATTAATCTAATTCTCTGCCAAAGAGAAGAAAATAAATGCATTATTTTCATCTTTCCTAATAATGGGTGTCTTTCCATCATCTTCAAGTCTGCAAGTTAGCTGTGGCCATGTGAATGAGTTTCTCTATGAAATACACTTTTGCATTATTTACCACCCTCCACAATTCCCCTCCTGAAAGAGCAGTGAGCCAAATCAAAGACTGTTCTTGCAATCTGCTCTGTGCATCTACATTCCTACATGGCCAGGGTAACTCTTCAGCAATCTCCTCGCTCAGGATGCTCTGGCAGTTTGTAGCAGTGGGAAGTTGTGGAACAAAACATAAATGATCCCAGCAGCTTTTGGTGTAATATTGTAATTCCTCTAGGTACAGCACCTTGGAACAGACTCCATCATCTGAAGGCATGAAAATGGTCCTCTGGGAAATGCTTTAAAAAAGTACCTGTGGTCTCTCATTCTGCACTTTTGATTCTCTGGAGGAGCTAATATATTATTAATTACTAATAATGAGAAAAATACGTTATTATTGAGGCTCTCTGCCTTAATTTGACGTCTTTGTTCTGGTGTGAGTTCATCCATATTTGTCTTACTCCAGTAGCAGAAATTTAAGCAGAATATATACAAAAGAGGTAAATAATTCTTTGTTCTGTATTCAGTTCTGTGTTGCACCTCTCTCTTGAAACACAAGGAAGTGTGAATACCAAGCCTTTACAAACTTGATTCTATTCTCTGCATCCAGTTTGTGCATTTAGGTGTCAATGATACGATTGGAACAAACCGATGTTTCAGTAGAGATGCATGAAAATCCCTTCATTCCCATTCTACTGGATCCTTCTCTGTGCTCTTCTGCATTAGGTAGTGGTTTTTCCTGTTTGCTATGCACAGCAGGGCTACATCTGCAGATTTGGCTTTGAAGTTGTTGTTCTGGGCAGCTAGAAACAGCCAGCTTCTCTTGATGTCCTGATGGCTTATATGTTGTTTCAAGAAGTTTTGTGTCATCTTTGCTCCTGAAAAGGATTAGGCATAAAAAAATGTGTTTGTAGGATGAAGTCACTATTCTTTTTTTTTATTACAATGTGGGAAACAAGTCAAGCAACATTTTAAATTTTAAAAAAATATTTTTTCATTCTTATAACTTCTAATTTTTTTTTTAGTTTATAAGACATATATTCTGTCAGTTTTCAAATCTCAAAGAATAATCTTTCATGTAAATATTATGAAGGATCATAAATTAAATTTTCTTTTGGCTGAGTACTTAGTATAAAGTGTAAATGCTGTAAATCGATTTATCAGGGGGAACTAAATATGGCTAATCATAAACTGAAAGACAGGATTCATCTTATTAAAGTGTAATAAACAAGAATTCTTTCCTACCCCTGTTCACGCTATTTTCTAGGAAGCAGAAAGAAAATCCATTTTTATACAGTTCTCATTCTTCACTCTCCCAATTTCTTCTTTAAAAGCTTATCAGTGTTTCAGAGAAGTTGTTGAAAAAAGGAGTCCTTGAAAATCTAAGAGGCGATTTATTCCAGGAAAGATAAGTTGCCCTCAGGTCTATGCACCACATTTCTACAGGTTTTTAGAAATCCCACAGGTAGTCTGACCATATCAGTAAACTGCCACATCCCTCAGACAGAACATCCTAAAGAAGTTTACAGTATTGTTAACTTCTCGAAAGTCGGGAGATTTGTACTTTTTGATTTAGCATGGTCTTTTTTTAATCCTCTTCTATTTCCCTGCCCTATGAACAGTCTCAAGAGGGATGACTGGTGTGAAGCTGAGGATCTACGTACAGAGGACTTGCATAGTTTTTACATATGACCTTTCATGTGCTCCTCAGTCTGTATGACTTTGTGGGTGCATTTTTGCTGTGCACCTGTAGCTGACGCCACCTCCCTACGTAGTATTCAAGAGAATGAACAATAAATAGATCCATTATTTTCAGAGACACTGTGGTCTCAGGATTCTCAAACCTCCGTTGTAGTGGAGAGGCAGGTGGACTCAGAAGCCTGCAGAGTAATCAGTCAAACAGTGAGCCAAGGGTGTTTTAAAGATGAAGGCTGGAAGCAGGCTCAAAAAGTTCCTCCTCAGAATTTTGCAAGTAGGACTGGAACCTTCTAGAAGAGATGAGATTCTGGAGCTAGAAGGTCAGACAACAGATGAGGTGGGCAAAGATCCTTCTGGGATAGTGAGGCCTCCTAAAACAGCAGTACCTGTTCTGTGCACCACAACCTCCTCTGTTAAGAGGAAAAGAAGGGTGGGCAGCTGTAATAGAAGATTCCCTTCTAAGAGGAATGTAGGGCCTGATATGCAGATCAGACCCAGCTCACAAGAAAGTGCTGTCTCTACAGGCTCAGATACAGGACATTACTGGAAAACTCTCCAGTTTAGTAAGGCCCTCTGATAACTGTCTAGTGGTTGTTTAAACTGGCAGTGATTAAATAAAAAAGAAGTCAGAAGGCAATCAAAACAGAATTCAGAGCCCTGGGACAACTGGGAGAGAGGTATGGATCAAAGGCAGCATTTTTCTCACTTCTTCTGGTAAGAATATTGATGGAACTAGGCAGATCCATCAGGTCAGTGCATGGTTCCAAGGTTGGTGTTGGCAGAAAAATTTTGCATTGGTTGACCATGGGATGATCTACCCAACACCTGTCTACTGACACCTGGTGGGATGCACCAATATCAGAGAGGAAAAAGAGCTCTAGCACAGGAGCTGGCAGGGCTCATTGGCAGAGCTTTAAACCAGCCTGGAAGGGGGAAAGGGACAAAGCCAGACTGGCCAGTGATGAGTGATGGGATGGTGTGTTAAAATTTGAGGAAAGGAGCACTGATGGGATCCCTCAATCTGCCTCAGGAAGTGTTGGCTACAATGTACCACACCTGAAATTTCCACACTAATGCACCCAGCACAAGGGACAAACAAGGGGAATCCAGGCTTTGGCCCAGTCACAAAGATTTGACATCACTGGCATCAGTGAAACCTGGTGGGATAAGTCCTGTGCCTGGAGTGCCCTGTTGGATGGTTACAGGCTCTTCAGGAGGGACAGACACAGCAGGAGAGGTGGAGGGGTGGCACTATATGGAACAGAAGGGGTAGAATTTATGGAGCTCACAGCTGGCAATGGCACAGTTGAGAGCCTCTGGATAAGAATCAAGGGACAAACAAACAAATAATGCAGATGCCATCGTGGGAGTCCACTACAGACCTCCTGGCCAGGACAAGATGAATTATTCTTTGAGGAACAAAGGGACTCTTCCAAATCAACTGCCCTTGTCCTTATGGGAGACTTCAGCTTGCCAGAAGTTAACTGGGAACATCACACACCTGGTAAAATGCAGGCCAGAAGATTCCTAAAAACCTGGATAGCAACTTTATGGAGCAGGTCCTAAGGAGCCAGCTCAGACAGATGCCCTCTTTGATCTCCCACTTGTGAAAAGTTTGGATCTCATGAGTGGAGACTGGCAGCCATCTTGGCCAAGGTGACCAAAAAGAAATTGAGTTTAAAATCTTGTGAAGGGGAGGAAAAGTGCCAAAACCTGAATTCAGCGTATGAGAAGAGCAGACTTCAGGCTGCTCAGACAACTAGCAAGCAAGGTCTCCTGAAAAAAGGTTTTTGCAGGTGCTGGGGTCCATAAATGCGGTCACTTTTTAAACTTCACCTCCTAACAGCACAAGAACACACAACTCCCAAATGTTGGAAGTCAAGCAGGAAAGGGGGTCAGAACTCTCATCTCTTCTCTGTGGTGACAAGTGACAGAGTCCAAGGGAATGGTCTGAAGGTGAGTCTGGGGAGATTTAGATTGGATATTAGGAAGAGGTTTTTCACCCAGAGGGTGGTTGGGCACTGGAACAGCTCCCCAGGGAAGTGGTCACAGCACCAACCTGACAGAGCTCAAGAAGTTTTTGGACAATGCTCTCAGACACAGGGTGTGACTCCTGGGCATGGCCCTGTGCAGAGACAGGAGTTGGACTCAGTGACCCTTGTGGGTCCCTTCCAACTCAGCATATTCTGTGTGATTCTGTGTGTGAAGGTTTCTGAAGGATTCACTGTAGCTTCTCTATGGAAGTCAGCACAGATTAGCTATTGGAGCCACTCACTTTAACAAACTATTTACTGCCTGAGAAAATTCTCTTGCTTCCCACCAAAGTGGTTCAGAAGTGTACTTTTCACATGTTTGCAACCTGTCAAACACACTTTTTGGAGCTTTAAGATGTGAAACACCCACTCCTATCCCACATTCCTTTTTCTCTAACAAGTCCTTGAAAACAATTGCAAGGATCTAGCAGGTCAACTTCCTTCTCATCCTGAGCTGAAATAACCTCTCCTTATCCTCTGGAGAAATAGGAAATACACAGCTCTTCAGAGAACTTCACTTTGTATTTTCACTTGCTATAACTTTTAGAATAACTTTCTATGTAGAGCCACAACAGCCACTTGGTCTTCCAGAGAGAGAAGTTTTAGACACTTTTTTATTGAATTCATGTACCTTAGGACTTTTTCCCCTGCCCTAGTAAAAAAGAAGTAATTTTTCAGAGACTTCCTCATTTCAGCTCTACTTATCACCAAGCCAGAATTCAGAGAAGTCAACACATACCTTTAGACCCAGTCCAATCTGGAAATAAAAAATATTTCACCGTGATGCAGCAGCAAGGAAGAAGTCTGACATTCCAGCCTAAGTATATATGCTGCTTTCTTTTTTAAGGAATAAAGTCTTTGGTACAAAAGTTCATGAAGCCAAAAGATTTCAGAGGGAGGGAAGGCTATAGCTTATTATATATTCTATGTCATATCTACTATGTGTTCCTGCTTGGCATAGTCCTGACAAAATAAATTCCACTGAAAAATTACTGCACCTAGGAGAATTCACCTAGGCTTGGAAACACAGCAAACTGCTCCAGGGATGTACTTTAAATGGATTAGATTTCTCTTTGCAAAAAGATTATTTTCTTCTTTTATTATTAATTGCAGCATTATGTGCTTTCCCAAAGTGATATTTTTGCCATATGCTGTCCCTCTTTTATATCAATTTTGCTACTTCCTATGACAGCAGCCAATGTGTCTTGCAGCAAATGCTAAATTTGTTATGCCAGAAGGCATGACAAATATGACACAATGAGTACTTACATGCTACTGGATAACAAAATTATTTTATTTAAACATTATTTGACACTGTAACACTTCTTTGAGAAATGAGTTTTTCACAAAATTTGCCAATGTTTTCTACCACAAGGAACTTTCCTAAATTTCAACCATTGTCTTCAAATGAAGCAGGAATAATCATTGGAGCAGACAATGAGTTAACCTTTCCTTTTCCTGCTCACCTGCTTGTGGAGCAGCACAAGCTCATTTCTTCTTGTTCTGGTCACTCCTTTCTGCCTCCTTCCTCCTGTTCACTCCCTGGCACGTCCCTGGCATGTCCCTGGCATGACACTGGCCCTCATAAAGGAGTGACAGGGGCTGCAGAGCTGCGGACTTCTCCTCTGGGTCCCAGCTCAGCTATTGCATTATTTTGCTTTAAAGGAAAACCAAAGCCTCCATCACTCTTCTGAGAGATAAGACATATCAGATTTCAAGGAGGTATTGTGCTGAGCCCAGTGTTCCTGAAGCCTCTGACACTGTGGATGCCAGAGAGGAGCTTGGTGCTTGTCAGGACAGCGAAGGAGAATAGGGCATGGATCCAGCCTAGAGCTCCCAGTCACTGACACGGATGTGGAGCTCTGGTGAGCACTTGGGCTTTGGGGGGAGTCACTCAGAGAGCTACAGATGTTTCAAACCAAAGTACCTATTGATGCAAGCACTCATAAATCATACCACGATTATTGTGGAGTCAGTAACAAGGAGAAGGGAGATAAATTAGAAGCATGGAAGATAGTTTAAGTGTTAGAGATAATGAACTCAGCAGGGCCTGACAAAATGTCCCCCTGTGAGTACTCACAGCAGTAGCCAGAGCAGTCTCAGAGGTATTAGCACTGATTTCTGAATGTGTTTAGAAGACAATGAGATCCCAAAGGACTGTGAGAGGACAAAGAGAAAATCCTTCTCAAAGAGGAAAAAGGTCTATCTAAGAAATTAGAAACTATTCAACCTAACTTCAGTACCCCAAAGAATAGTGGAATAAATTATAAAGTAATCTATCAGTTTGTTAACACAAGAGGGTAATAAGAATAATTTAACATGTATGTTCAAAAAAGATGCACTCAACACAATTCCTTTCTTTGATAAAATTATCAGCTTAGTGGATGAGTGGGAAGTATGCAAACATCTTGTCTTTCTTATGGCTTTTGGTAGTGACCAACAAGACACCCCCATAATCAAACAAGAGAAATATGTTCTAGATAAAATTGTTGTACAGAAGGTTGAATAAAGAACAGTTCAAAGTCTGTTTTCTACCAAAAGGAGATTAACAGATTCTTAGAGAGATATGTCCTATGTCGTAAAGTCTTCAATATTTCCATTAAGGTGAAATATTATACAGAGAATATATGGGGGAAAAAAATAAAACAGATAACACCAAATAGAAAGCTCTCTGGAAAAGAGAGATAAAATAAAAAGTTATCTTGACAGCTTCAATAAATCATCTGAGAGAAAGAAGCTGATACCTGCTGTGTTACTTATGATGTAAATCACATGAGAAGGGAAAACACTAAATGCATAAACACAAAATATGGGGTAAAAAGTTAAAAAATACATCAGGAAAGGATTAGAAATGTACTGCAAATCACACTGTCACTTCAAAAGAAAATATCTTTCTAGCCTATGCAAAAGGTGTTCGTAGCTTATCACTTTAGCATGTCTAGGACTATATATCTACTACGTATATTGAGCAATGCCTCTCTCATTAAACACTGCACATGAACACAGAATATTCATAGGAAAGTTAAGGATGTAAAATACTTCAGGCATTCTGGAAAAATTGAAGTAGTGGAGGTGATTCATCAGCAAGCAAAGAAATTCACTGTGGATTCCATTTTCACATCACAAAAAAGTTGATATGAAACCCACAAGGATACATTATTTGCTATGGGACTGGAAAAGAAGAAACTACTACAGATTGAAAAACACAGGTGTTTGGGTATATTTGAAGAGTTTATAGAATCCTTGAAATTATTTTGATCAGTGATTTTGGATCAAGGATTATAGCTACCCTCATGTCAGGGATGACTTTGTAACAAAACCTCACTAAAAATTCATGTATGGTGAATTGAAAAGGTGACATTGGCTGCCATTGAGTTGTCTGGAGATCATACCACCATTGAAATTGCTCCACAAACTTATCTTCTCTAGCTTTGTGGTCCCCCACCCTCCAATTCCTCACACCCTGGTCTTTCTAGTAAAATTCAGAATAATCCAATAGTAAAATATTTCTTTACTTTCCTTCTAAAGATCAAGTGGCATGAAGTGGAATAACACTATTATTCCCAACAGTTCTTCTAGTGGAATACACAAGTGTTTGTTCTATGTCATCCAAACAGAGAGGATTTAAATTTTCTCACTTAATTTTAAAGTAATAAGTGTATTTTTAAAAGTTGGAAAAGCAGGGACAGTAGTTAAAAAGCAGCAAAATTAAAGATATCTCTTCAAAGACACCTTGCTGCAATTAAATAGTTTGAATAATTCTTTGGGATAATCTCCTGAGAGGGAAGATATGTCAAGACAATTTAACATTTTTTGTTAAATTTGAAGTAATGTAATGTAATTTGAAGTATTCCTTGTTTTAAAAGCTAGAGCAGATTTAAGGATATGTTTCAGGTTCCCTAGCTCCAGTGGAATCAGAAGTCTTCCTCTGTTGACTTCCTAAATGCATTAAATTCTCTTCTAAATTGGAGCCTCTTCACGCCTCTGCAGCTCTGTATAACCCAAAGGTTTTCATCAGATACACATACCAAACCACTGAAACAGCTGGAACATTTCAATGTGTTATAAGAAACTTAATTTTAGAAAGATATCTCAGGTACAGTTAAATTTGTAGTCCTTTGGGACTAGCACCACCAACACAGAACTAACTCCAAGAAGACCATTCAGCTTTACACTCTTCTTGTCATAAAGAATGCTAAAAAACAAGGTGGGGGGGAGGTGGAGCAGGGGGAGAGAAAGAAAAAAAATAGCCTTCATTTTCTTTGGCTGTCCCATAGAGAGAGACCTAGACTCTCTAAAGAATATGAGACAGGTGTGTGGCATCTGTCAGCTTTCTATCAGCTCAGAAGACTTGGATGGAATCTGGTCCAGACAGAGGCAAAGCATTCCTATCTTTGGGACATTTTTTGTGTATATGGAGACCAATGTTCTAGTTTCCTCAAACCAGCAGGAAGATCCCCTGATAAGGGGGACCTTAATGAGATGTAGCTACTAGCATCTACAGGGTGATGTTGCAGGGAGAAATGATGGTTCTATAGTCAAATATTAAAGACCTTTTTGGGTCCTGACACATGCAGGTGCATAGGCAAAGGTGGAAAGTTACCTGTTGTAGCGCTGGGCAGCTGCACAGGGTGCCTGTGAGCCCAGTCTTGTGCTGTGTCACTCATCTTGCTCAGAGGAAAGGGTCCCTGCAGCCATCCTGGGCTTCACTCTGGAAGAAGCTGGCTGGCTGACTCCAGAATAGGCCCCAGGAGTGACATCATTTTTATACAGATAATCAAGAAATTGGCCTCTAAGTTCGCTATCTATCTGGAAATGCTTCATGTCTCTCACCAAGGAGATCAATAAGTGATTTCTGAACCACCCCAAGCAGAAGGAAACTGGGTTAGATACAAAGCAAATAGGAGCAAAACTCAGGTCTCAGGACTTACCTGCAACTTTTAATACACTTTGCTTCAATACTCATTTAAATAAATAAATCCCAATGCCAAAGGCCTTCTTCACATGAAGTTCCATTGAAAATAGTATTTGAAAGAAGTGTTAATGCAGTGTTTTGTTTTTCAGGTGGAATCTAGATGTGCCCAATATATGGAATTCTGGCATAACTTAGATTTTACAGTATTTCTTGAGGGCTGAATGATAATGCTCCTATGAATCAAGACTATTTAAAAGTATTTAAATTAAATCCATTCACAAATAAATAGTTTAATATATGTGTCTATAGTATTCAAACTGTAAGGAAATAAAGCAGGAACAGTAATTACCAAGGAGAAACTTTGACTGTAATATTAAGGGAAAGATACTAATGTATCGAGGTGTGTTACAGACTAAGGTGTGTGTTCTTATTAATGCATACCAGGCCACCTCCTGCCAAGTGGAAATGGATTGGCTTCTCATGAAGGAAAGGGAATTGTGATGACCCTGGATTTCAAAATAATTCTATTATGTCAGCATAATATACACATGCAAGTTATGAAATCAGACAACCACTCAGCATATGGGTGAATTCATGGTCCTAGGAAGCTTAGCTCAGGAGGAGCTTCCAGTTCCCAGACACTGATGTTCCCTTAAAAAACAACACAATGGAAACTTTGCAAATAACACTGTGCTAAAAAACAGAACAAACAAACATTTCCCAAAGCTTTACTAAATTTTGTATTGGATTATTAAAACAAATCCCTTTTCCATTTAGGAAACAGGTTACTTTGAAATTTTTTTACTTCTACCAATAATACTGCCCAGTTCCCTCTTACAGATGACTCCTTTTCCTTGCTAGCCCTTGGGGAAGGAAGTTTGCATTTATTTAAAGCATCTTCACTAGCCTTCTTTTTAAAAGGCATCTTTGATCAGAAGTCACCCTCGGGTATATGTAGAAATTAAGTCCCTGGAGAGCTACAAACCTTTCCGGTATCATTTCTTGCAGGAAATTGAAAGAAAGAATTCAAAGATCTCTTTGTAGACATTCATCTTTATGCTGTGCAGTAAAGGTATGAGTGAGCAATGAAATAAATCTCTCATAGGTTTCCTGTGCTTAAGCTTGTAGAACAAGTATGAAATCAAATGATGAACAGTATCTATCTGATTAGCTCCTTTCCTTGCATAACAATTACAGGTGACAGCTTTGAAACTACGTCCTTGGGCAAGGACACAACTCCGACTTTCAGGTGGTTGTTATGTAAGGCTGAAAATGTTATTCAGTAGAAAGTGTCATTCCCTTAGAACTTTGCAGCAATTTAAATCCATTTCAGTTCCAGTAAGCCTACATTTACCAAGTGAAATATCTCACACAGAAAAGGGAGACATTCAGGCCCAAAGAAAGAATAATGTATAACACAAACTTTATGATGCAAGAAAATGTACTGAGTCATGAGTGGAAGGACATAGAAAAGTGACACCTGTTTCACTTTCCCCACATCCTGATATCTTCTTCTTTGAATTTGGAACCTAGAGGCATTGGAAGAAAGAGTGCTTTTACAGAGCCAAGATCTTTGATGCAGCCCAACTCCAAATATTTTGCTGACATCCTGCAATTTCACTAATACTTAAAGAAGTTTGTTCCCTCATAGGCAGAAAGGGCTTGCTCTCTCTGGTATTCAAGTTTTGAAGAAACTCAAGCTAGATCTTGCCAGATCAGAGGTCCCAGAATGGAACATTAAAGGTAATTTCAAACTTTTTCTTTGAAAATAGAAAGGCCCACTGTATTCTCATTTCTCTGTGAAGAAAACAAAAAGCTATGTCCCCTATTGTAATTATTTAAAAAAACCTCCCAGAATCAAGAAATAGGCTTTTCAGATAAGTATTATTTGGCATCCATAGAAATGGAAATCCCATTTCTAGCACACCATAATCTCTAGTCATCCCACACTAATGTTTAGAGCAATGCAATGTATCGGAAGTGATAACACACACTTTAGAAATAGCTCTTTAAGGGTGGCCAGCTACAGCAGAATCAAATGTGGCACATCACATGTATTATATCATCAGAAGGTCTGCATAGAATACTCTGATCTTTAAGTTTCATGTGATCTGAGAAAAAAATGTGAGTTACTTGTTCAAGCTGCTTTTATTTCCTAAATAGATTTATCAAACAATGATAATTACTTGGTTTTAGACAAAATCCCTTGTATAACTGATTCCCGGTGTTAGAGAGATTTTAGGTCCTTTTAAAGATCTGTCATATTACTGGTTTTTTGTATTCTTTGTCAAACACCCATTTTCCTGATTTACTGAAATGCTAAGATCATTCCTGCAATACTCGAGAGATGGCTCCTTTCCAGCAACTTGCTAGGTAAATCTTGCACATGTAATTTTATGTGGCTTTGACACAGCAATATTTCCCCGCTTCATTTGAGCATATTTTTGTGCTCAGTTCAGCTTGCAGAGTTAATGCGTCATCATCTGGCACCCACATGCAAATACAGATCAGAAACACTTTCAAAAATATTAATATGAAAAAGGAAAAGCTTATTATGCAGATGTATTAAGAGGCCTACACAGAGTTACTGACCCTGTAAGCTTCAGGATACAACCCTGTGATTTCTTCCCATCTGTGGAGCATTCCCCAGCAAGTTTCCAGGCAGCCTGAAAACCCACAGACCTACCTACTCCCACCCTTCCTTTTCTTCAAGTGTCAAACTCCCTGCCAAGATGTTCCCACAAGATGTTATTGACTGCAAAGAGTCTTCTGAATAGAAATAAGTGATTTGCAGCACTTGGCTGAGGAAAAAAAAAAAAATAAAATTTTAGTGAAATTGATGTGCCTGATCGAACAAATTTGCATTAGTCTTTGTCTTTAAAATTTAGATAAACAGAAATGCTCCCTGTTGGTATCACTGTGACTTTCTTGTTTGTAATTTATCAGCAATCTGAGAACAGTAACAAGAGTTTATCACTATGGCAACTATAAGGGCACAATGTAAGTGTTTATTAGCCCTGTGTTCAGTCACTCACATCCCACCTTCCATGGGAGTTAGAAGATTGTTCCTTCAAGGGTTTAGGTCTCCAAGAATAGTTCAGGCTCCTTGGGCAGTCCACAGACAGTGTCTGAAAGAACACAGCGTGCTGTAACTCCAAGACTGGATATTCTCTGTCCAATATTATCATGACAAAAAGTGTTTGCAGTATTTCAAAGTTCTCTGTGCCTCTCTACTGTTCATTGTCAGCACTCTCCTTCTAGTGTCTTTCAGTGAGACCATGCTCCAAACTCCATTTTATATGATCATCTGAACAAAAAACTGAGGATTTTTTTTTTCCTTTGGATTTCTAGTCCTTAGGAAGCAATATAAAATTTTAATTGTAATTTTGAACATGGCATGCTCACTTTCAGCCCATCTGTTCTTTCCCCTCCCAGACACAGCTGTGGCTCTAGAGCCACATGTTGCCTGAGCACAGAAAAAACAATGAGCTTCAGTGCTTGCACATGGAGGGCAAGTCTAAGCAGCATAAAGCTGTGTCAGGGAGAGATACCAAAGCAAACTTGTAATGGATTAACATGAGTATTGAAAACAGCATTGCCTGCATATCCCCTGCTGTATTATTTATAGCCAACACTGTTGTACTGCTTTCAAGACTCAAGCCAGAATCTGAGAGCTGCTATCTCACATGCAACTGTGGTGAATGCCCAGCTCAGCTCCCCCAGTGGAGTCAAAACTAATCCCACAGAGACAGCAACTTGAATGCCAGCTAATTAGTGGCATTCAAACTTCATTGCAAAGATGAAGTTTCTCTGCATCACACATTTTCACTGATTAACACTCTGGTCATGAAGCCCTGAGCACTTTCAAGTCTCTTTACTTCCAAAGTAGCTGCAGAATAGGCAGGCTGCCCAGCATCCTGGTGAGAGGCTCAGCAGATCCCCAGCTCTCTGCAGAGACAGTTTGTATGAACTGTGGTTTTCCAGATTTCATCAGCACAGCCAAAATTTTCTCCATTTTATCCCAATATCAGCATTATCTCATCCTTCAAGAAATTACTGTCCACCCTGTGTGCAGTGGTTTTCAGGCTGTAGCATTAAATAGCAGGGGTTTTGAGATCAGCTATGAGAACTTCAAAGACTTTCTACATCAAGGCAATCTGATTTTTTTTCCAAAACACAGTTGTTTCTTGTAGTATTTTTCCTATGATAATGTTTGCATAAGGAAAGGCACTGTGCATAATGGTAGTAAACTTCTTTATTGGCATAAAGACCCTACAGAATTAATTCGTTGTAAATTTGCTGTCAAGGCAGTGCCAGAGACCTCGAAACTAGATCACCAGTAACCAAATGAGATTTTCCCCTGAACCACAGAAAATCTGCTCAGTTCCTTGTTAGATCTAGTCACATGTGAAAAGCAACCCAGGACTGGAATCACTCCAATCTGCTGTTGTCAATATACTTTGTAGATATAATATCTGTAGAGCATATTACTTTGTGTTCACCCAGAAAACAGCACCCACTCTGCCTTTCTGCGTCTTGGTATATTATAAACACAAATTTGCTTATCATCCTCTTTGCTCTGGTATCTTTTCAGGCACCTTTTTACTAAGTAATACCTTCATAAGTGCAGTATATGCTGGGAAAACCAGTAAATCAGATGCAAACTTACCAGAACTGAGTTAGGCAATGCTTGTGACAATCATTATTTTCTCAGTTCACAATGTTGTTTTCATTAACAAGTTTTCATTGTGCCTGTGGAATTCTCTTTCTGGAAGAGCAAGAACAAAAGGTTACTGTGGCAAGCAGGAGAAGGAGAAAAACCAAAATAAAAAAGGAAAATAAAATCTTTATATTACAACAAAATTGGTCACAGCATTATGTTTCCTGCTGTATCAACATCTTTACTGTAAATGACTAAGGGTTTATAAATCAGTTGCCACATTTCTTTCTGCCCTGAGACAGCATCCTAGGAAAATGGCTTCTTGATTTAGCTGAATATTTTTAAAAAACCCACACATGTCATATGTGTTTTTCACTCAGCTCACTGTGAAAGCCATTGTAAAATAAAAACAATATTAAAAATGGATGTACTTAAAATCTACTCAACAGTTCGATGCCATGTGCTTCAGTTATTTGTACAACAATAAAGGAAGTCCATTATTTCATGTCACTTTGAAAAGTAAGGTTTACAGAAAAATAGAATTGCTCAGAAATTTTGGTCTGGCATTGTCACTGCAATATAAGAAAGATATTAAGCTATTTGAGAATGTCCAAAGGAGAGCCATGAGGATGGTGAAGGGCCTTGAGGGGAAGCTGTGTGAGGAGCAGCTGAGGTCTCTTGGTTTGTTCAGCCTGGAGAAGAGGAGACTGAAGGGAGAACTCGTGGCAATCTTCAACTTCCTCATGAGGGGAAGAGGAGGGTCAGGCACTGATCTCTGTGGTGACAGTGCCTGAGGGAATGGCCTGAGGCTGTGTCAGGGGAGGTTTAGGTTGGATATTAGGAAAAGATTCTTCCAGAGGATGGTTGGGCACTGGAACAGGTTCCCCGGGGAAATTGTCAGGCATATGGTGTGATTCTTGGGGTGTCCTGTGCAGGGCCAAGTTGGACTCAGTGATCCTTGTGGGTGCCTTCCAACTCAGCATATTCTGATTGTCTGATTTATCAGAACCGTTTTACCATAGCTGGGAAAATCATTATTTACTGTGAAAGTTAACAGCCAGGTTAGCTATGGGTTAGCAATCAGCACATGGCAGCTGTGCCAGCAGGTGCTGCACCTGAGCCGGGAGCGGTGCCTCTTGCAGCAGAGCCCATCACTGCCAGGCTGTGTCATTGATGGCTGCATTATATCCACTTCTAATGTGGCTAGAGACAGTCAGTCATTTTCATTATAATCAACAACAAATTGTTTGTAAAAATTTCTGGCACGGTGACTTCCTCCTAAGGCAATTTCACATTTTCTGGATTGTGGTGTTCTGAAATTCATTTTTTCATAGTTGCACTGGTTTCCAAAATCAAGGAAAATTCCAATTGTTGAATTCAAAAACTACATGTACACTCATTACACTTTGTTATTTCAGTTAGGGAGTAAAATAGAAATCAAGATTTGCACTTTGATTCAGAGAACAGCTGATTTTTTTGACTTTTAGAAGCCAATCACTCAGACCGGTTGTTTCGAGCTGTATATCTACCCTGTGCTGGACTGTATTGCTAAGGTTGTTTTTGAACCATTCCATCTTTTCATAAAGTACCCAATAAATATAAAAAATACATAATTTGAAAATATTTAATAGAGAGAATAAATTTAGGAGGACCTAATAGAGTTGTATATTTTAAATCTTTCTTCCACTGTCACTAAGCCCTTCCTTACTCACAGTCTTCATTTGGACAATAAAACCCAAGGCTAGAGTCAAAACCTTTTATAAAAGAAGTTTATCGAAACTCTTATAGAAGTTTAATGTGGCTTTTACACGTATTGATATGCACTCCAGGCAAATATCTCTGATCATAGCCAAACACAAAGCAAATACTCTCTGGTGAAGGAGCTGAGCAGGGCACCAGGACAGCAGTGCTCCTCAACTGAGTGCCAAACCTCCACCCCAGAGCACCCCTTGCCCTGCCTTTCCCTCTGCAGCTTTCCCTGTGCCCCAGGTGCCACAGACACCCTGCACATGGATCCACCCCACAGAGCTGTGCCCTTGGAATGGCAGCTATTTATCCACCCTGGCCACGTTTGGGTGAATATTCCATCTGCTACATACAAGGTAAATTCAGGGTGGCAGGGAAATGCATGTGTGGAAGGTATTTTTGCTGTGCTTTTAATTTATTGTGCTTTGGCTCCTGATTGAATCTGGCTGACTTCTCAGAGAAGCTCACCAGGAGAATTTGGTCTGCTCCCCCTGCCTGCCCTGCTGCAGGGACAATAGCTTCCAGGCAGCCACACAAAGCTTTCAAAATAACACAACAATTTTTGCTTTGGCCATCTGTCCATGGATTCAGATTAAAGTGCTTTTAGAGAAAATAATTCTTTGCCTTTTTTTTATTATTATTCATTCCACATTGCCTCTCCTGAGCCAGAGACAACATGATATGTCAGATTTCTCGTACATCTCCTACAGTTTCTAAACCAAAAACACACTCTCTGAAAGCCATCAAAAAAAACCTTTAATCCTTAAACTAACAGTGTAATTATAAATCCATATCCCACAAAAATGTTCCCTACTAGCTATCACTGTCAATAGTAAATAATTTACATGGAGAGGCTCTAATGGTAAACACTCCACTTAAAAACTCTTCACAGCAGACAGCAGGATAACTGTGCTATTCAAACCAAGAAATGTTTGACTCTCATGCAATTTCCCCACTGACAAACTGCAAACAAAATTCCACAGGTCTTCCTGCAGGCGGAAATGTGCTCAGTGGAGTAGAGGTGTAAGGTTGCAGGCAAGATGTTTGAGTGCAAATACATTACAGGCTGCTGAAATGAGCTCTGCCTAGTGCTGTACTGTATAATGCATCCTGGAACAAAGCTGGGAAAAGTTTCATGAATGAGAAGTCCCCCTTCTCTCACATTAGGGGTTACATTTGAGGTTCTGGCATGTTTTTTCTGGGGAGAAGTCCTGCAAGGAATTCATCCCCATTTCATCCCCACAGAGCAGAAGAGGAGCCCTGTGTTGAGCCTGATGAAGACTTGGCAGGCACCAGCCCTGCGTGTCTGACTGAACTTTGCCTCATTCTGCAGGGTACACCATTACAAGGAACAGGAGGAGGACTGAAAAGCAACGGAAATTGGCTGGAAAGACTTGGTTTTGAGGGGTAACAGAAAAAAATAAATAAATTCAGAAGTGAAGCTGCTTGCTAATGTCTAAAATTTAGCGATGGCCAGTTGTCCAGTCCTGCCACAGTGATGCCACCCTCCAGTTATGTGATTTCCAGCGCTAATAGTCAAACTGGCCTCCCAGTCCACCGGGTTAGGACAGATACAGCACAAAATTATAATTAACCTGTGGCAGAGGAAAGATTGCCTGTGATTCCTATACCCTGAAACAAGCAGGAACCATTTGTTATTCAGTGCTGGAAAAAGTGAGGACCTGTCTGCCTTGGGTTAAAACTTTGTTTATAAACTCTCTTTTATTGTAAGCTTTGGCATCTTTACTACATCCTATTTGAAAGAAACCCTATTATAGGAGACACATGAGAAAAAAAGGCAAATGTAAATAGAGCACATTGAACAAGCTTAAGGCAATAATAAAGAAAATATATTCTTTAAAAGGCACAAAATGCCACCTATAAAATAATTTGTTACATTGCCTGAGTCTCATCAGACATATGTATCACATTGCTCCTTCATTAATGTTCTTCAGATGAAGTTGTACAATCAGCAGAAATCCATTAAGGAGACAAAGTATTCCTATGCTGTACAGCTTGCTTGTTTTTCTTGCTTGTCTGTAAACTGTAGCTTTTTATCTTTCTTTTCTCACTTCCAAAACAACGATCCAACATGATCAAATTTCATAACAGTAAAACATATTAAAATCAGAGAAGAGGACATTTTTAATTCTCTAATTTTTTATTCCTACAAAAATGTCATATCTGCCTTAGGGAAATTGAACAGTATATATTATTTGCTTGATACCTGGAGTCATGAAATATAGATTATTCCCTGTTATTTAGTCCTTCCTGCCCAAACCTAATGTTATCAAATTCACTGTTATACTGAGATATGTGTAAGGAACATTTTAAAAAAGCTTAACTGCTTTAATGCGTCTTATGAGTATATAATAAACCTAATCTGACAGGAAGAATATTTTAAACTTTACTAATTTCAAGCTGAGAAAAAAAAAATAATAGAGGAAGATGGGTAGAGCGGAGTCATCTGTGTATGCACTACTAATGCATTATGGAAAATCATATATGTAAAATGGGGTGGAAAAATGGCACTGTTTCTTAGGCTGTATTTTCTAGAGGGATTTAACATACACCACAAAAATGGATATCAAGTGGAGTGACAGACAATATGTAAAAGCATACTTGTTTTTAGTAACTCTTCACGTTGCTTGTAATGAAGGAATCAAGAACTGAAGCGTATGGCTTGTCACTGCACATTTGTGTTTGCATGCTGTGATTCAGTCCTCAGATGCAATTCTGTATTTAGAATACAAGTTTCCACCCTCTTCTTCCAAGGGATGTCTGTCTTGTTTTGTGCACAGGATGAGGAGCACCCTAAGAATAAATGCTGTGAATATTACTGTTATCTAGAGGTTCTCAAGCTTGTGTGCTTGCTTGCTTTTTTTTTTTTAATAACCAGAACCACACAACCATTCTGAAACAAAACCAAGTTTTTTCAGGACGGGGAGAAAAACAAAACAACAAAAAGGCACCTTACTAACACTGGACATTGTTTCTTCTTTTTTTTCTTTTTTTTTTTAAATTTTCTGGCCTTTGTGGGTGGATGAATTCATATTATAAAAGAAGACTTGCAGTAACTTAATGACTATCTTCCTGGTTGAGAGACCTTGATCTTCTTTTCTCACACCTGGCAAATGTTTCTACTGAAGCTTCTAAATTTAAATACTCAGATTTTGCCCATTTAAGCAGTTTCACCAAGCAGCAAGTGAAAATCGTGAACCACTCCTTCAGTCTCTACCTTGAAGGACACAAATAAATGCTTCTCATTTAAACACCTTTACTATAAACAAACAGTATTTTCTGCCCATCTTTCTTTGTTTTCTAAAATGGTTGGGTTGGTTTTGATTAATTTTTCAATCTATAATGGAAACCTGACTCTACAATATATGTAGACTTACACAAGCATAACTGAAACTGAAAACAAAATCTTGCAATGGGAAGTGACACTGTGAATCTTAACTAAAGGCAGAACATGTATTATAGAATTACAGAATGGCATGGGTTGGAAAAGGACCTCAAAGATCGACTAGTTCCAACCTCCTCTCTCCAGGAACTCTGGAGTGTCACACAACCTGTAGAAGGCACAATGACTAGAGCTGAGCACCAGGAATAAGAAAAAGATTATAATTTTAAAGCTACAGATGGTTGTGACACCTAACAAACATCACAAAAGCCAACTCTCTTTCCCCATAGCTTTAAGCCTTAGCTACCTCTGGTTTAAATTACTATGCAAATTGCTCTGCCAGCCCACTACATGTAGTAAAAACCAAAGTCTCATAACTTGATTAAGGCAAGTGGCTGGAAGTCACAGCCAGCTGATTTTATGAGCGTGGGGCAGCACAGCCTGTCCCATGGCTTGGGCTCCTCTTCCCTTTCTGTGTGGTCCATCTTGTCAGTCTCTGCTCTGTGGGCAGGCATTCAAGTCCTGAACATGAGCAGCTAAGCATGTAGCTGATCTGCATCAACCTGAGTACCTGTTTCCCCAGTACCAGGAAAAATCCCCTCTTTAAGAGTACATGACCAACTTCATAAGAAAAAAAATAAGTACTGCAAGAAAAATTCATCTTTGATTTGCAACTGCTAGGATGTTTCAAGCAGGTTTCTGCATACAATCATCATGAGCAACATATTCAAATGAGCTGAGATTAAAAACTTCACTTTTCCTTACTGTTTCCTAATGACCATTTTTCTGCTGGAAGGACCTCCCATGCAGGTTTCCTCAGCTCCAGACCAGTAGTGCCTATTTAGGTAAAGCAGAAGATGTCACTGAACCACAGTTTTTTGATCCATAACTTCGAAGCTTGTTAATACTTTTCCCACTATCATTCATTTCCATGCTAGCACTCATCTCTAGCTCATACAGAGCAGTTTTGAAGCAGAACACATATGACTGTAATAATCATTAGGCAAACATCACCCACAGGCAGAGGTGGTGAGTGATGCTGTGGTGGAAGGGAGAGCATCCTAGGTATTGAACTTCATTTGTTTTTTCCCCACATTGCTTCCATTTGGAATAAAACTTCTAGTGAAATTCCACTAATGGTTCTTTCCTTTGGTCTCCCTTAAATGGTGTGAACTCTTTCTTTGAGAAGCATGAAAGATAAAATTTATTTCAGCATATATTTTCATAACATTCTTAGAAGTAAACCTATAGTTTTATATTCAGTTCTAAGGCTTCTGAATAGTGGACAAAAATATTTCCTTAAAATGAAAAATACACAGTCACAGGGTAAAAAAAGAAAGATGATGTTTAGGAAAACAGGTTGTTGGCAGTACAGCTGTTTCACAACAAACAAAGCAGACTTTGATGAGCCACTTTCATCCATCTTTAGTCATTATAAGAATGTATTGAGTACGTTGAGTAAAGGTAAACTGCTCTGAGATGGAAAGGAATTGTTGGCTTCTTCTTTTTTTGCAGACCAAAAGGTACTGCATTTGGAAATATTCCAATGTGGAGATAAGTATTTTTCTGCTTAAAAACCTAACCAAGAAGACTTGTGATTTGGAGATGAAATAAAAAGATGTGTCCTGATTTACCAAACTAAAATGAGATTGGAAAAGGACTGCCTACCTAGAAATACTGGCAGTTCAACATTTAACTGCATGATAAGATATGGCAAAGGTTTCAAGAAATAGGAACACAAAAAATATTTACAAGTATAAAAATCTATTACCTCTTCAGCTCTTTTGCTCGTGCCTTTTCCACGCCCAAAATCTCCACAATCTAAAGATGTAAGAGATTTGTTTAAAACCATAGCTCAAATATCTCCATTGTTCTTGTACAGGCTTGAAGCCAACCTGAGCTTCATCAGCCCTAGGATTCAATGAGAAAATGGTGATTTACATCCCTGGGGGCTCATATTTCTGTCTGGGATTTCTGAGACTGAAATATATGCATAAGAGCTGTACAGTGGCTAGACAGTGAGTTCATCCTTGTGCAATGTCTCAGCCTTGCCATGCACATGCTGAAGCAAAGGTCATCATCACCCTCTGCAGAGCAGATGAAACAGGGCTGATGGGAACCAGGCACCTAAACCTATTGTCCATCCACAAAAAGGTGGGTGTGTGGATGGCTATGGGTTTGTTTCATTCCTTTCCACCTTAATCCTCAAGGCAGATGGGGTTGAGCTCAGCATCACAATTACCTGGCCTATTCCAATAGATGAGTTTTGAAAAGGGTAGTAGTCTGCATACGTAGTGTCAGTTCATTTTCTTGATCTGCCACAATTGTTGGTTTTACAAAATTAAATCTGGATATATTTTCCCTTGTGGAAATGTCTTTGTTACCATTTGAACTTCAGATAGACAACTATCAGCCTTTGGTATTCCCTAAACCAGGTGAAAAGCATATTAACTGAAGTTAAGACACTCCAATCCTGCACCCTCCATCACCTGCTTGAAACTGGAACAGATCCCTTTCGCTGGATGAAAGACTGTGTGGGAATACAAATGAGGAAATTCATTAAAACAGCTTCTGATAGCAGTCTCTCAGCACCTTGCACACTAGGATGATGTTATGCATCTCTGTGTAAAATAAACTTTCATGCCCATATTCAACTTATTTCAGTGAGGAACACTCCATTCTGGACCCAACAACAGTAGAAGAAAATAATTCAATTTATTGATCAATTCCAGTTTATAAATAGAATTTATATGTCATGTTTTCGTTTTCAACTTACAGAAATTTACCCAAATATAAGACTGTTTTCATAGTGTATTGCCTTTGGTAGGAAACCTGGATTAAGGAACTTCTAAGGGATTTTTGCTTTCCCACTTTTCTTCTCTTACTTTGCTTCTCTGTTGACATTTATCACACCCTCAGAGATGGACAAACAGAACAGTTTGCAGAGGGCACATAGTAAAGAAGCTCTCTAAATGATCTTGCTTAAAAATAATCCACAGGGGGAAAAGAAGACATCATTTACAAGTTCTGATTTCCACTTTTCCAGACTTGAAAAGGCACATAAAAAACCCACAACCCTTGGCAAAAGAACAATTTTCTCATCAGATATATCTTCAATGTATGTATACAATTTGACTTCTCCCATCTCCAGGCTGTGTCCCAGATCCTTTTATTTCCATCTAGGGCGTTTACTCTAAAGGTTGCACGTGTGTTCATTGCTTTCTCAGATGGCAGCTGGACACCCCTGTCTGGAGCACCACATCTATCTTACTTCACATGCTTAGGATGCTGCACAGCCAACCGTGGACATCTATTTATCCCATCAACTGGGCACCCATGGGCATGACAGGCTCTTACCTTCTCACAACTGGGCATTCCTGTAATTTACACCACTCATCTGCACCAAACTCAACCCATAATATCACAGAATTGGCAAGAACAGTTTTCCTTTGCCCTCATGGTAAATGCAGACTTATACTAACAAGGATAACAACAGCTGGAATGACCACCACAATTCCTGATCCATAAGAAAATAAAAAGTAAAGGAAAAACTGAGGAAAAATACATATTTGGATGCTGGTGAGAGCCAGGGAAAACAGCAGTTTGAGTTTTCCCAAGCTTCTCAAGGAAAACAGAAGGGAAAGAATTAATAACAAAGTTTAGCACCTGGTGTTGTGGACAGGAGCAGTGTGTGAAGAACGTGATGTTTTGGTAAGAGCATGTTTACAAAAGGTGTTACCTTCCTTGGACCAATGAGCTTATTCTATCCTCAGCTCTTTGAACCAGTCTATAAAATTGTGCCTACTCCTGAGATAAATCACTTCTGCTTTCTGGATAAACCCTGTGTTACTGTATTTTTTCACCTCTCCCTAGCCTTACAGCGACATACATATATATGTATTTAAATAAAAGCATTTCTCAGTGGATCTAGCAGTTACTGCAGGATTGTTATAACACATAAAGGGCACTCATTCTTACAGAATTAAAGATATAATGACAATGATCTTCCATATCACAAAGATTTTAAAAACCCCCAAAATCAACACACCCTTTGTAACATATTTGACAGGCTGTTCTGCTATAAGCAGGCTCAATGAAGACATCCCTTCCCCTCATTGCAAACTCATGACTAACCATGATATGAAATATATGATTATTATAGACATCATTTTTATGCTTTCACTTCTAAAACTATCATTGCCAAACGCAGCAGACTTTTTATATAGCAGGGAAAATTATGGAAGGGAAAGTTAAAGAATTAACTTCCAACCAAAAATTGTTCTTGTTAACCTTTTTCTAGAGATGAAGTGGCATCTTTTTGTGATCAAGTAGATTCAGCAGTGCTGTAACTCATACAAGCCATTGGAGAAAATTAGCATTATTGAAGCTTCATCAGACTCTCTTAGACTTAATGGTGCATTCTAGACAGTTTGGACTTGATTTGGATCTCAAGATGGACATTCGCAAATCAATGTAAGCTGTCAAGAAATTCTTTTTCTTTTCCCAGGGGAATTTTTAGTTGAGACTTATTGTGAGTTAACATAAAAGTATTTTTAATTCTACAAAAGAGAAGCTACAGGAAATCCTCAGGCTTATTTATTTTAGTGAAACAACAGTTTAGTACAGAAAATAAACACTTGCTATTAGAGGGGCACCAAGATTAAATACATCAGATTAGATCTCAAATTGTCAAAAATATGTATTTCTAAAAAATATTTGATTTTGAGTTGTCCCTTCTCAAGCTGATTATATGGTGTTTCTGTGAGTTTCCACATCAGTGCAGAATAAAACCACAACAATCTCCTTTTCAGGGCAAGTACATAGGCATTTTTGCAGCACTGAGAGTTGGAATTTCTTGCACTTACCATGTAAAAAAGTGCAAAAAAAATAAAATAAGAAAAATAAAATAGAATTACTTTCTTCTTCTTTCATATCAGATTTATATGCTTCCTTTACTTATAAATCCAGTAAACAAACACATCAGGTAATGTAAACTGTGAGCTGCAACAACATAGCTCTTCCCAGGTCTGGGAAGAGATAGCTACTTTTCCAAGTAGATCAGTTGGAATCAATTTACCCATTAATTGCTTCATTTTCTCTTTCCAATCCTCAGATTGATTTTCTATTCCAGACACTAGAAGCTGGTGAAGTCTGCTGGTAGCAAATGCTGTCAATCTCGATTTCCTTATTTATCTCAGTCAGTGAGTCTCAGTAAAAGATAGCATGGTACATCTTCTGCAAAAGTTTTCTCCAAATAGATCTCAAGGCATGGAAAAACTCAGTACCTCAGACTCCCATTGTTGCCAGCATATTGGCAGTAGCCATCTCTAAACTGCATTTCCAAAATTAAAAAATTCCTATTTGAAGAGAATTGCAACTTACATAGAAACCTGTCAGTTCAGGGAACTAAGTGCATCTGTCACATTGTTGTTTCTTAATTTCTTTGTGCTTCAGGGCTTTTTTCTGCATACTCCTTACATCCTAGAGACCTTCTTTTTCAATAACTTAGCAAAAGAGGAGGTTGTTTTTCAGCCGTACATAGCTCAACAGGAGTCTGGCAGGCCTCTAATTGGTTCTCTAGCAAAGAGCAGAATATGCAGAACATATATAACACAAAATGTGCAGAACATCTTAATTCCATTAAACAAGAAGTAAAAATCCAATTATCCATCCACCAACCACTCCAGCCCATCCCCCAAGAAGATACATAACAAATTGCAGTTTTACTCTGGCTTGAAGTATATCGTGGTTTTCTGCCCAATTCTACTGAAGTTTTATGTGGTTTTGTCTTTCATTCTCCTGTAGACACAACTTCACATTCTTTGTTTCCTACAATTCCCATTCTTCATACATATTTGGTGGTGATGCTTTATGAAGAAAATGGAAGTTATTAATGAAACTTTGTTAAAATCCAGGCCACTTGAAAGCCAGCAGAAGCTTTGCCATTGACTTTCAGAAAACTAGCACTTTATCCTGAATATTTCTAGACTGAGGTACAGCTTTTACCACATGAGCCTTCAGGGAAATTTCCTACAGACCAAACCTGTTTGAAGAACTGGGATCTGGAGAACATCAGGCAAGCTCATGGGCTTAAGGCTGCATGTCTCAATCTACCCAACAAGTGCAAAGTTTTCCCAGAAAATATTTTTTCTTTAGATGATTGTAGGCTTGCTATTTACCAAGTGTATAGTTAATCGTTAGTTTGTAAAGGAACTTTTATATCTTGCAGCTTTGAGACTCACAATTATCAACATAATCCACAGAGGAAACTTATTTTGTCCAAATGTATATTCAATTTATTTTAAAAATTCATTTCCATAAAACTCTATTCCTTCATTTTAATGATGAAAAAATTCATCTGGGTCTGGCTAAGAATTAGTTTGAAAGGAATCGGGGCAACTTACTTTTTTAAATGTATAAAACAGTCATTTCCACTGTGACTAATGCTTTGCAAGTCTTTCTTCTAAAAGATTCCATGCTTTCATTTGAACATTGACAGGCAGCATTTTATTTCATCTTCTAAACTGCATTTAACAGGCTTGATAACTAATAAAACTAATTAAAAGTTTTTCTTAATTTCTTACCTCAGTTAAAGCATTTTTTCCCTCCAGTGCTATTCTTTAGCAAAATTTCTTATTCAACCATAAGTGGAGGTTTGAAACCCACCTACTCTTGTCTCCAGGTATACCTCTTAAGAGAAATGGAAAGTCAGATTAAAACCCAAGTCAACATATTTCAGTCTTTATGAAGTCAAGATCTTCTATTCAGTGGAGAAAAACTCAGTTTCACAGGAGAAAATTGTCATCAGAGATATAACTGTTTCTTGCAATTATCTATAGCAAGATTTTAAAATCACTGCACCCTATGTCAAAAATATGCTAACCTTAACCAGGATGTAGTTCACTGAATCCTGGATGAAATCCTGTCGTGTTAGAAAAGGTTTATCTTTCTCAAGTGCTGGGGGAATGGAAGCAGAAGAGCAGGGAGGAAACCACATCCT
The DNA here is from genome assembly GCA_013397075.1 of Rhabdornis inornatus. Taxonomy (NCBI): domain Eukaryota; kingdom Metazoa; phylum Chordata; class Aves; order Passeriformes; family Rhabdornithidae; genus Rhabdornis; species Rhabdornis inornatus. The sequence goes on from VWZS01009562.1 coordinate 1,402,664, forward strand.
CACCCAAGAAGCACCAGGCAATACCAAGCCCCCCCAGTTCCATGTGCTGGGGCAGAACTGGTGCCAGTTCTTTCCTGTCCTCTCCCACCCAGGAGTGCATCAGTTCCAGCACAGTGTGGGGTGTCTGGGCTGCACAGCAAGAAGTGTCCTGCCCAGGGCTTTGCAGTTGATGGGGAACATGGGATTATTCAGTTGGTTAAAAGAGAGTGTGGAATCAATGGGCTGGCTAAACCCTAAGGCTGTTTAGAAGCGTTTAAATATTGACTTACCATAATCTGTATCAATTTATCTTCTGCTCTTGATTAGAAGTTCTGCTATGCATGAGTGATTCCATAATTTTGTTGTTTTTTTTTTTTTAATTTGGATGGCACTTATCAAAATTGGTACAATTTAATAATACTTTGTCCTGTAGTTTTTAAAATTGAGATTGAAAAATACTAATTTCCTGTATTTAATAATAGCTAATTTACATATAGTAAGGAATATTCATCATTCTACTTATTTTAAAATGCCACAGAAGCTCACAACTAATAATTACATCTATTTCAAGAAATTGTTATGATCTGATGACTAGAAAATATCTGTAAATGACACTTATCCACTATGTTTTCTATTTAACGTCAATTCTGGCTAATTGTGAGGCTCTGGGGTTTTTTCAGACTAGGGCTAAAATTGTTATCGACTTGAGAATGTTCCCAGGCTGAGCAGCTGCAGAAAAAGGCTGTTTTTCAGAAAGCTATGAAAATTACTTTCCCCATCTCCAGCTCCTGAAGAAGTCAAATGAATTCTAAAATATCCTTCTGATATAATATGCACATAAATGCCAGAAAAGTGCTTATTGCAGTCATTCACAGGCAGAATAGGCCACTAACAAATGCATGAAAGCTGATATCAATTATTCGATTCCTACTACATTATTATGTCCAGAGACAAAAAGTTCTTTCCTTCCACTAAACGGGATCATCTGTCTTTGCTTTAAAAAATTATTAACAAAGTTCTTCAAGAAGGAGTTTTTTTATTTGCCACAACAGAAATAAAACCCAAGCATCTGTTCACTAAGATAAGTGTTCGCTAAGCACATTACAATGGTCTTTAACAAGTCTAGTTTTTAACCCCTGTTAATGAAAATATTTGTCCATATGCACATTCTTTCACCACTATAAATAAATGAACCTAATGTTACATTAACTATGGAAGAAAAATCAAATCACTTTCTTGAGAACTAACCCCAGAAAAATTTTGTAACCATTATATGCACTAAGAAACCATCCTTGGAATAAAGTAAGAACCTGATTTCATTGTTTATAACAACTTAAAAATATGCCCCTAAATTGCTTAAGAATATTATTATTAAGAGAATAAAAGTAGGGACCAGCTTATTACTCCTTGGCTAGCTTGTGTATATACCTTGGCCTCTGAGCTGTTCAGAATAGAAATTTCCATAAATAGTGCATCTTTAATGCTACCAAAGGGAAGTATTAGAAGTACTAAAAATTATATCATTTGTTGTTGAAGTTTTATATCTTACATCAGTCTGGTCAGAGGGGAAAAGTTGAATCTCCAGGGCCTCCAATGTCGCTGTTAGGTATATAATGTGGTTTTCCCCATTTATTTCTTAATGTGCCAGATAGTGATATAGGGTGAGCTAAGGGTGGTTTAAAAATCATCTCTTCTCTTTGTAGGTTTGTCTAGCTGAGAAAACAACACCTAGATTCAGTAAGTTCATATTCAGGATTGAAAAAATCCTGCCTGAGGAGGTTGCAGATCTGTTAGAGGAGGGTCATGTGTTGCAGTCCTGCTCCTGGTACACTCTAATGCTGCAGAGCAGCATTCCAGGCCTGGTTGCATCAGATGTCCAGAAGGACACAGGCAGATTGGCTGAATCACATCACCAGAAGGGCTCTTAGGTTAACATAAGAGAATCAGGCATTCTCTTTGACTGCCCCACCATAAGCAAATCCAGGAAGTTGGGTGGTCATAACTCCTATCTGGTTTTAACTTCCTTGGTTGTTTTTTATCTCTCCAAAAAAAAACTGGTTTGGAATTATCATATTACACAGTCTATGTGTCATATTAAAGTCATATCATTGTTGTATTTCTGTACTAATTCCACTGTAATCAGGAAGAACTTACTCCTTGAAAATCACTTTCAGTTAATCATCTGTATTTGTTTATATTTGTTTCCCTTCTTACACTCTTCAATTATAGGACACTGTGACTTGGATAATTATCTTTGTAGCTTAATCCATCTAACAGAGAGAATAAGAAAAAGAACAATTTATAAATAAAATGAATGCAACACTTTTAAGAAATATTAAGCCATTTGTATCAGACCACCTATAAATATGCCAAGCACAAAAATTACTTTTTGAACAAGTCTAAAATTTCAGTGGAGTAGGTTTTCTGCTCACTTTCCGCCTTCCTTTGTCAGCATAATTTAACAACAGCCTGTACTTTTGCTTTGAAAAGCAGCCACCTTAAATCAAAGTCTCATTAAACTTTCCACACTCTGCTCTAGGAAAATGCAGTTATATGGTTTTTCCCATTGTCTGTCTTTAGTGTTGTTTAGCAGAGCCATTGAAGTGATGCTAAAACAGCAGCACAGGGTGGATGCAGGATGTATTAATAACAAAATAATTGGAATGTCAAAGCTCATGAATTAGCCCTTCTCAAATTCAACTGCAATCAGCAGATTATGGGGTTTGTGTCTTGTACAAACTATAAACACTGCAATTCATTATATGCATATCCAATATTTTTTTCTCTAGACTTCTTTGCCTCTGAGTGCTAAATTAAGAAATTAATCCTTCAGAGGTCAATGAAAAAGGCTTTATTGCTATTCACAAAATCAAATACTTGGGAAAACAAACAGTCTGGGCAGCTCCCCCAGCCCAGTATATCACCACTCCATCTGTGCTTAGCATTCCATTCCTAGAGAGTTAGAGGGAATTATTCAGCTGAGCTTAAAATTCAGACAGTTCTCAGCTATTGCTCCTTTCTCCTGAAAACTCTGACTTCAATACATCAGAAGAAAATATTAGTTCTGTAGGAGGAGAATGACATGATTAAGGCTTAAATCCTTTCTTCCTGAGCCAGTCCCTCAGGACTGATCCTTCCTTCCTTTAAACACACAGCTTTCTGCTGAACCCTCTTCCATGCCCATGAAATAACATCTTCACCCTTTTCTCTCACACATGTAAAAATACCGAAAACTGTTGTGGTCATACAACAGGCAATGACAGACACACACACCAACATTTTTTTAATTTGTAGACGTGAAAAAATAAACTGGGGAGGGGCTGGGCAGCAAAACTCTCTTTTACTGTCTACACAAATGCCAATACACAAGATAAAAAATAACCCCCATCTATTCATTGTATCTTCTTGACCTAGCATTTTGATCCAGGTTTCTTTACCTCTTGTCACACAAAACAGTTCAAGAGTTCAGTTCAGGTGAAAATTCTTCTGGGTGGAAAGAGAGAACACTTTTAAATTTAATACTTATGGGACTATTATTTTTTCTCACATACAAAATCATTGATGAGTTTTCCAGAGGGAAAAAAGTCTTTTCAAGAGTCCCTAACTCCTTTAGACATTATCCACACTTTGCAAAACTTTTCTTCAGTGACTCTAGGGAAAGTTAAATTCTATCTGGCATGCATCCCATGCACAGCTATTTAATAAAACTGATGGACAAATATTTTTTTAACCTGGTGATCCTCTGTGTCCTTGATTCTCCTAGGCTTTAGAAATGCCTATGCCAAAAGGCCATAGCCTCAGGGAGTACATGATATGACATGTACTTAACTTGTTTCCTTAACTATATCAAAGAAGACATTTTATTTCTAACTCTTAAAAATGCCTCTCTTGCTATATATACATTGCATATATTGTTGCACAGGAAAAGGGTAACTGTGTTACAGTGCAATTGTGCCCTACAGAAACCCAAATTTGTAGCTGCCCTGAACATTAAAAATCAACAACACAAAAATATTCTGCTTTTCTGTCAGTCTGTGATTTACCTTTCCCCCTCCACCTTTAAACTTCTAACTAATCAAACTTATAATCAAAAATCATTTCCTTCTTCTTCCCCTCTCAGCTCCACCTAGGGCCTTCCCTTGTTGTAATATTCCTTTGGAGAAGCTTACTCTGTTGATACTAATCAGCTTTCATCTCTGTCTCTAGTTGAGTTCTGAGCAATTGTTCTTTACTAGTGCACTTTTGAAGGTTGATGCCTCATATTTCAAAGGCCAGAAGGTTTCCATGTCTTTAAAATTGTCTGTTTTTTCTAATTATATCAGCAGGTTCAGTAAAAGGTTTTACATCTCCCCCATGAATCTTGTTTAACCCAGAATGCAAAGAACCACATTCCTTTTTTTTCAGGTTTGTAATGGATATTTTACTAAGACCTTTATGTTTGCAAATATCAAATACCTTGCTGAATGCTACAAAACTGATCTCCTACAGCTGTCAGTTAATTTATTTAAATACCAGAAGTAATGCATTTTATATTAAACAACTACTGAGGGAACAAAAGAGAAATAATGTTTTTGCTTTATTTGCCTAGCAGCATCCAAGCCTTGCATGTGGTCCACTCGATTTAGGGACTACATAATCTCTCTGTAAATTCCACAAGTGAGTGCTGCCTGGTTATTGTCACCACATAATGTCCAGTAAGAGGAAGCAAAGCTTTCAGAGAGATAACAGAGTATTCACATAGCTTTGCATGAATATTGTATAATGGTTTCCCTCTGAGAGATTTGTAATGCTGGCATTAAAAATAACTGGAGTGTATATCAGATTAGCTTTTTCACACTTCAGAATTATGCAGCTTGGAAGAGTGACAGTTTAACTCCCATTTCATACATTCAGTACCTCATGTGAAACAGGTTCTCTCAAAAAATAAAGCATACTAAACATGTATTAAAAATTAAATTATTAATCTCTTTATGAATGTATTATTAACTATTGGTTTATAAATAAAACCACATAAATACGCAGTTCAATAGTAAATCTGTATGAGCAATTTGTGGATCTGTGGAGTTTTCAGTCAAAAGACACAAGCTCATACTACTCTAGGAATCTTTCTTTTATGCAAACAACTGGAGCAGGCCAAAGAACTTTGCCAAGCTTCATTTCTGTACTTTCCTTCTTACACAGTTTTCATACACTAATGTCTCTGACATGTCATTTAACCAGCAAACAAGATTTCATTCCTTGGGAGGCCAGAAAAAGGTAAGAAACATTTTCCATTTGCTTTGTTGCAGGATTCTTGCTCTCAGGAAGGTCTTGCCCAACCGTGTGCGAAATGGTTCAGCAATGGGATTAACTTCCTTTTGTAAAAGCAAAGTTCTCATCCTAGGAGTGCTCAGTGTTGCTGAAATTCCCCTGACAAGCAGGATAAACTTTACCTGGCTCAATTCTAACCCATTTACAGATATTAAACTACTGATCCTGCAAGATATTCAGGGCCTCCAGCTCCCAATGAAATGGAATACAGTCTTACAACAGAACAACTTATACTGCCATTATTTGCCTCTTTCCAGTTTAGGAGTAAATTTTGTGATAAATTAATGCATGTTAACGTACAGGTGACTTCAAAAGAACAAACCTTTTGAGTGGAAGTATTCCCTCATGGAGCTACAGAATTCCTCCACTAAAATGCAATCAGGACACAGCCAGACAACTTCAGAAAGGGGGGGATCCTTGAACTGGAAAGAAAAGATTCTGCATTCTCATATTTTCATGATCAACCTGCAGTTTGCTGGACAACTGGGCTCTGTCTCTACCACACTTGCCTCAGTTTGGTGACCTCTGCAGAAAAGAGTAAGTTCCTTAGATGCTGTTTTTCTGAATCTTGGCTCTCTAGCTAATGCTAAAGCTGGTCTTCATCATTACAAAAATATCATTATCTGAAGTTAAACAGAATATTTCTGCTCACGTATTTCTGTAAGTATTGCACTTTAGTTATGTAGGATTTTCTGATCTCATCAGTACAATGAGATCTTGAGCTTCTGGCAGCAGCAGCCCTTTTCCTGATGTCATCAGAGTTGAAGAATTTAGGAATTAATGAAGTTCTACAGTCTCTCTCATCCAAAACACCTCCTCTACCTCTTATCTTCTACACAGTTATCCTGATTGACCATCAGTCTTCCTAGATTAAATAAGCATTAAAGAGACACCAGCAAACCAAGTGGTGTTTTCTTATCCCCACACTGCAAGATGAAGGCAACCTTAAATTTAAGCATTACACCACCACTGTGACCTCTGCCTAACAATGTATGAATTTCACTTCTGGCATAACATGCTCCTTGAATGTGGATAGAAATATCTTTATACTTCTTCAGACAGCAAGGCTTACAGGGCTTCATAACAAGCTCTCAAGCAGGTCGATTAGCTGATTTGGACAGGGAAATTTATACAACAGTAAGAATACTAATCAGAGAAAAGATATGGCCAGGATTACGATACTGCTATGGACAGAAGTAGCTGTGGATTTCAATCTATTGCTAAATTCTGCAAGATGCAGTGAGTTAAGAGGACTGTGCTTACAGTGGTAAATGTATCATGTTTATTGGAGGAATAGACTAGAAATGTTCAAGGGTAGATATAGCATTTGAGTGAGGGTGAAAATTTAGAGCTCCAGGCATTACAGAACATTTATTTTAGGAATTCAGCATTTAGGGCAGATTCCTCCAAACCTTTTAATGCCAGTCAAGTACACTGACACAGGATTTGCACAACTACAGAGAAGTCACTGCACAAACTGCTTAGAAACTTTCTTGCTGAGCAGAAAGAGAGTGGTTAAGAATTATATTAATCAGCCTGACCTACAAATTCTGTCTACCTACTATTCTGTTGTAGGAATGTAGCATGGATCAGATTAGAACTTAGACAAGAACAAAGAAACTTGCCCACGGGGAAGTGTTCAACTGAAGCTTCGGGTTTCTCTTCAGTACCTTTTGTGTTCTACAGTAAAGAAAACTGTATCAAAGGAAACTTATAACCACTATCTTATCATCCTCACCATAGTCCCTGTTATACTTTCAACTCCTACCAATTAGTACTATCTCAAAAAAGCTCCTAGACACAAACTTACAATACCAAAAATAGGGGTAAAATAATTTAGTTCTATAGATGTGAGCTGCACCATATCAATTAGCCTTTGGGATCAAATGGTCTCTGTCACATGGATGAGTGCCCAAACATCATTTGGTTCACACAAAACCACTGATAAAACTTCCCTGACTCACAAACAAATTACTGCTCAACTCAAAAAATAGAATGGATACAAGAAGTCTTAAAAACCACCTCTCACCTCTCTGCTGGATGCCTCAAGTAGGAGACACACTTAAATTTCTTCTGACACATGGTATCTTTGAGCAAGTTTTTCAAGTCCCCTGCAAAAGGCAGGACTGTTTCTTTTCTGCCTAATTACAAATTGGTTCAGCTGAGGTCTGCCAATTGGCACTACACATCTAGATCAGCAGCTTCAAAAACTGAGCAGTCATTGCACAGAGGAAAATTAGAAAAAAGGGCTCTCTCATAGAATCATAGAATATCTTGAGCTGGAAGAGACCTACCAGTATCATCAAAGTCCAACTCTTGGCCCTGCACAGGACAGCCCAGAGCATCACACCATGTGCCTGAGAGCATTTTACAAACACTTCTTGTACTTTAGAAGGCTTGGGGATGTGACCACCTCTGTGGGGAGCCAAACCCTGCCCAACCACCCTCCGGGTGAAGAACATTTTCCTAATATCCTGTGATAACCCCTGACACAGCTTCATACTGTCCTCTTGGGTCCAGGGAAGTTTTGCTATAAAATCAGATCTGGTTTATGCAGACACCTTAATGTGATTTGCAGGGGAAAAGAATTTCTATTATTTGGTTATCAAGAATTATATTATTTAACTTTTTTCTAAGAGTTTTTCCTGCTTTTTTCAAATTTTCTGCTGTACTACTTAAGGGACTTGAAGCACAAGGTTCTCAGTTCATACACAGGCAAACAAAAGCAGAATAAAGGAAATCCATTGCTATCATTTACGATACTATAAGGCTAGAAAACCAGAGAATATGAAATAGTAGAACATTTCAGACCATGTAAAAATATTCAGTTAAAAATGACACAGTTAGATAAATGCCACAGCACCCACGAAATAGAGACTTGTTCTTCAGCTTCACTGCTGTGTTGTACGAGGTCTCTCGTGTGTGAATTAATGATCATCAACATTATCAAGTGACCAAAAGCAATTATATAAAGCACTGATTTTTCATATATTCCTACCTGTGCTTAATTTTCTGTGAATAAGCTGTCTTATTCATGTCAATGGGACAACACATTCATGTGAAGAGAATTCTGAGGAAAATTATTTGGAGCATTAGGAACTTTGTAATACAAAGAAGCAGAGATAAAAACTGCAGTGTTGTTTGCAGCAGATTTGAAAGACACTTTCATACAGTTTCTCCTTCTTTTTCCTTACATTTCATATTGTCAGTACATCCAGAAGCTTGGAGACTGTATGTAGAAGACAGTGAATTAAGTAGGCTGGCTTGTGTGTTCATACGGATATGTATAGGAGTAAATTGATCATTTGTGAAGAAGATACAATACAAATTCTATACATGTCCACTTTACAGCCTAATCTGGTCCTTTTTTATAATCACATTTTGTATAATAACATTTTATTGATAAAATTGCTATAGTGTTATCTAGAATTTGTATCAGAATCCCCACGACCCAATCCCAAAGCTTACCAGTCCTTCTGTAATGAAAAAAAGCATGAAATAGGAACTTTTAGGTTCAAAATGTGATATTCTGAACTCAAACCAGCCATGTCTGCTATTCCATTGGAGGTGGTTGCCTACAGCTTGTAACTTGTTATTCTGTGCAGCTAATTAGTCATTATGGCACTCACAGAGGAACTGGATGGTTCCTCAGTTTGCCCATGAAGATTCTCTCCTGCAAATATCCTCCCACTTGACAGCACTCAAGCCCAGAAGTTTACGATGAGGGATTCATGTCTGAAAACAGCCTAAAAACCTCTACATTATTGTCTGAGATGAAAGTGGTACTCATTAGTCAACAGGTCTCTAGTTATTTTCTCCTTCTGTCTTTCCTGCTCCTAAGGAATGTCGAAGTGTCCTCTCCTGCCAAAGGAGCCTAGGGGAGGAGATGCGAGTTTGAACCTCCATGGCCTTGAGATGGAGCATGGTTTGAATGCACCAATGGAACAGCTGCTCTAAGATGCACAGCTAGAAGAAATACAGAGCTGTAGAAATAACTAATTTTCCCTCCTGTAAGGAGAACTTATTCCTTTGGAAGAAAGATGATGGGTTCCTGTCTTCAAGTAGACATCTGGCTTTTGGATTTGAAGGGACCAGAGGCAGCCATACTGAGGAAGAAGAAGGCACTGCAGAGAGCAGTCTCCATTCTGTACAACTTGAAGCACTTCTGCACAGATTTCAGCAGCTTATCATCCGAACAGGATGATGGGTTTGCATCTTCTTCTGAGTTACCTGTGTTCTCCCTAGTGTTGTAACAGGAAGCCTTGGAACAGCATGCACTTTTCATTTACAGAGCTGTTGCCTAAAGAGTGGATTAAGCAGCTTCAGTCTTCTCACACCCCAGTCTCTGCAGATCCAGGTCACCAGGTTTACTGGATCTGGTACCTATTTCTTTCAGAAGCTCAGCAGTGTACACTCTTATTTAAACATCCATTTTATTTAGCATGGAAACAGGCAGACTGCCATGTGCTTGATGAAGCCTGTTAATTTCTATAATTGTAAACAAAAATAATTAAACTTACAGAATAATAATTTGCTATTCATTTTCATACTGAAAACAGCCATCACTGCCTTTTCATGAGAAATGAAAGTCCCTAATTTTTTAAAATATTAATCTCCAAAGACTTAAAAATCATTTTCATACTTAGTTTTCATCTTTGCTTCTTGGCCAATTAAAAATGCAATCTATTTAGATCTTCCTTGGTAGCAGATCTATGCAGTAGAACTACTGAGGCAGCTCACTCAGATTTCCCCCCTTCTTGTATGCAGAATATTCTATATGAAAGTAATTAAGACCTGAATGTAAAACCTATGAAATTCATTAAAATACACATGAAACACGATAGAGATCAATGTTTGCATCTCAGTAAGGATGGTTACTAAGGTGTAACAAAATAGCACTCTTGTGTAAAGTGAAAGGAAGCAACCTTGTGATACAAATAGAACGAGAAATTTTGTCACACGGTCTATTCTACTAAGATAGAACATCATTTTGTATACAGTATCAAAATTAAATTACACTGGCTATTCTTTTCTATTGCTCATTAGCATTTCAAATTTTCAAAGCCTTCACTTCTTCGGGTTCAGCGTTGCTACTGAAGACTAACGTGGCTGCTTATTTCAGCCTTACTTTAATTTTCTCCCGATAGATTTTCAATGCAGCTGTTTTTTCCGCAAGTGAAAGCAAATTACTCCATCCATTTCTCATCCTTTCTTCCTGCCACAACATCGATCATACTGAAGGCAATACATTTTCTTAATATTAATTTTGTGAAACCCATTCAGCAAAAATGGCACCAATTCATTCATTTTTGTGGATCTAAAGAGTCTAAACCCGTAGATAACTTTCTGGTCAGTGCTAGCTAGATTCTGCATGCCAGAAGAGCATGCACAGCATCTTAAATAATTTTCAGTATTTAAGGTTAATTCTATCCCTTAGAAAATAAATTGGTACTCCTCATGACTGCATCATCTTGAATCCAACTTCCATCTTGTAATTTCATATTCTAGAGCTAACTAAATGAAAAAATCAAAAAAGCATTTTTCTTTACAATTTGCTTTTTTTGTCGTAGATAGAGTACTTTCAGAGAAAAAGCAATAGTTTGGGCTGATTTTTTAATAGGGTTGTTGTAAACATTTTTAACTTCCTACAAGCTCATAATCTTAGCTCACTGAAAACCTATTGATCTAAAGTCCCTGAGCTGTGGAAATGGTGTTACTGACATGCTGCCCCTTCTTTCTATTGTCATCCACAGAGATGAAACCTCACACACAGCCAGCCTCACCAAGAAAACTTGGCAACAAGATCAGTTACAATCATTGGACAAAAATGTATCCACCTTTCAAATGCAGGATCCCTTCAATAAGTGGTCCTTTAGTATTTCCCTAAAGCTACTGCAGTAATTTTGATAGGCCCAGAATGGCTTTTCATTATTGTGGTTTATTTTCATTTCTTTACATTTGAGAAATGATAGATTATTGATGAGGAAAAAAATGTTTAGGCAAGAAAAATCTTTTTCCTGTTCTAAAGGAATTCAAATTTCTCCAAAGTGCAGGACTGTATTATCAGGTTACTGGCTGAAGTACAGAAATCTAGTATTTATATGAACAAAACCAGAATCAAAATCAACATACTCTTCATTAGATTGGGGCTGTGGAGGGAAAGTGGACAATCTGTAGCAGAAATTCAGTTCCCCTCTTACTTCCCTTATGAGGTATGGAAGCAATAACAAAGAATATATTTAAATTCCTGATCATTTTTGGATATCCAGCTAGAGCCCTTCACAGGCAATATGGCAAAACAATGTCCTTTCTCAGCCCCACTTCTTGACACAGAGGTGGTTTGGCTCACACAGATATCTGACATGAATATATCAACCTAATTGAGTAACATTTTGGCAAAATTTCTAACCTCTTGTTAACTGTCTCATAAAAGGGAATTGGACAATGTCAATTAAAGCAGAACTCCCATCTCTTCCATAAACACAGCAGAGTGCAAGGAAACTTTCATACCCACGGCCATTCCAAGGAAGGAACATGGAAGGAATTTCTACTAGTAGTAAAATTTTTGTTCCCTACTGCCACTTTTGATTTTAAAAATTTTCTGTTCTCAGCTTTTTTTCAAAAAATTAGGCAACCTTGCTGCTGTTCCCATTTCTGTTCATGAAAGAGTTCATATTAAATGTGCTGGGATTAAGTTCCTGTAAAAGACTGCATCCTTTCTTATTAAAATCAACAAATAGATGCTAAGACTGAGGAAATAGTAATCAGAAAAAACAGATGTTTTATTTTCTGAATCTCTTAATGGAATAATTGCACTTTGTAACTGCAATTTCAATTGCACATTCCAATTGCAATTTCTCACTGCAGAATCATGGTGAGGAAGTGTAAAAAAATCCCATTGACTGTGTCAAGAATCCAAGTTGACTGCATTGCACCGTCATCTAAAAACAATGTTATTTGTATGAATTGTAGCAGTTTGCTACAGACATCATAATACTGCCAGAGTGTCTTGTGGATGGTCAGACTGGGAAATTTCCTTAACATATGCCTTTCAAATAAAAACTTTTAAGTTGTATCATTCAAAATACATTGTGGATATTAATAAATGGGGGGGAAAAATCACAGAAAGATGTCAGACTAGATATCTGAACAATAAATGTCTTCTTTTAATTCAAATTATTTTAAAAGGTAGAAACATATATGCCACTTGTTTGAACAATATATTAATTGGGGCAGAGAATTCCATTCATCTATGCAGAGATAACTATTATCAGTGCTAATGAAACAAGAAAAATTGCAAGCATGAAAAGGAAATTATATTTCTATGGTGTCAGATGAAGTGATAAATGGAAAAATATTTACAGCACTAAAATATACACTTGCTCTTGTGTATATCATCTACATGTATATACACATATATATAGATGCATATAGATGTCTATATGTGTATCATTATCAGTCACCCAGAAGACCTCAGACATGCAGGAAGAAAAAATGACCAACCACCACCTTTGGACTCGGTGAATCCAAGGATGCTTCTGAAGTATTAACCTCAAATGCATTTCTCTGTACCAAGGAGACATACTATATCTTTCCACTCTTGCCTAGAAGCTGTGTGGGCCTCTGAACTGAAAGCCCATCACAATCACTGATCAAGAATTACAGCTATGCAGAGAAAAGAAGGTGGAGAGGTCTTACTAGACTAGAGATCCACTAGACTGTATACTCAGCTTAATAAAAATTCACCAAACGTACATTTTCTCTCTTGTTCCATTATTTAATCAGGTTTTTCTCAAAACAGATTAAACAGTGAATATAACCTTCAGACACTGCAATCTCCAAAGAAAAGGAGTCTCTCTTTCTCCAGGCAGTGATTAACCAAGCAGAGGTTGTCTCTTTCTCCTGTACCTAGTCCTCCATGTAATGCTCCCAACAGCTGTTGGGATATGAGCCAATTTGACTGACATCTGTTTGTCAGAACACAGCATTTGATGGTTCCCTCGTGCCTTTGCTTAAAGAGATAGCTTTTACTGATACCATTATGTTTTACACACGCTTGACACTGCCAGTGAGAAAAGACTGAGCCCATCACAAAAACCTCTAAGCAGTGATAAGTTTTTCAAAGGTGACTTGCAAGGAAAACACATTGTGCACGGCCAATTTCATAGAAAATGCACAATCCTGTACGAGCATTCAGGAAACTGATAACAGAAACATACAAGAAATGTGAAGCCAAAAAGGCAAAGGTCAGGTATTCTCAGATGACATAATACTCTGAATACTATTGATAATGAAGCTTTTTTTTCAGCCAACCCTTTTCATATTCTTGTGAGATAATACATATCTTTGTGACATGCTTCTCTAAACAAAAAGTCAGAAATAACACACCATTTTTGTAGTGTGAAACAGAAAACCAGGGAAATCAATTCAAATGTATAAACCCAAACACAAAAAAAACCCAACAATAAAATAAAAAAAAACTCTGCAACACCACATAAAGAGAACTTAATAACAAATGCATATTACACATCCACCATGAGACAATAAATTGCTAGTATAAGTGTCAAGAACTGCTTTTTACCTATCCCATGGGCAATTTTTTCATTGAAAAATGTATGCTGAGAAAATAAAGTTGAAGATTAAAAGGTGAGGCGATACTTCTTCAAGTTCTTTATAGTTTTAGGTTTTGGATCTTGTGTTTTGGAAACTGTGAGTAAATCATTTTGTCTTTCTCTTCCTCTTACTAATACACAGAAGGCAGATTTATCCTTTATACCTATTTTGAACTCTCAAAATTCCTTCAACATTATTTTTTCATCTCTTCTTTTGCTTCCACAAAGTCATTACTCTCATAGTAAGATATATAAGGACATTTTTTTAAAGTTTCAGAAGAATCTTCAGTAAAATTCCTAGGACACTAAAACATTTTATTTGAATTATTGCTCAACTCAGGAATATCTCTGCATAAACAAATGATGCAACTAAAATATTTGCATTTCCCCCAAAGAAAAATAAGTTTTCGTAAGGCTTCTGCTATATTCATCAAGGCTCTATAAACTATTTTAAAGTGTTCCTACAGCTGAAAAGTAATAAAAAAGAAAAAGATCAAAAATTCCAATGTGCAGAATGGGCTCTATAGGAAAAATCTGTATTTACATTTATTTAGTGTTTTATTTCTTTTCCTTAGACTAGGATCCAAGTTCTTTTGACTTGACATTTTGTACTTTAAATCAATGTTACATTTAAGTCATCAGCTACTGGGGAATTCCAGTCAAAGAAAAAACTCACAAGGACCATGTAATTTTTTGAACCAAAGTCTGCTTCATTTTGCATGTTCACTGGGGACTCAACAAATAGAAAGTGCCATTGGTGTCATCTAGAATCTGAGCATTACATCCTGAGGGGCAAGTTTCCTTTAAAATATTACTAGGGAAGTTTTCCACTGGGACAGTTTCCTTCTTTCACTTGTACTGGAAAAAAAATGCTAAAGCCAAGATAAAGTGGCACCAAATATTTAGAAAACTCACAAATTCCTTTCATGTTCTTGATATGAACTTCTGTGTGTCAGACATTAATGTTTTCAAGGAAACAGAGGAAATAAAACACAATTCTGTTTAGTAGTGGGATATAGATAATAGTAAAATACAATAATGTAAAAGTTCACTATAAATATGGTATCATTTTTCTATTTATTAAAGTTTTAACCAAAAATTTTTTTGATAGTTTGAGCTCTCTCTAGAAAAATAATTAGTGTCTTAACAGTCACGTGATGACTTTTTCCTGAATCTGCCTGAAAGTTTAGTTACATGAAAAGGTACTTGCAATTGTATTCTGATAATGTCATCAGAGAGTTCAAGCTGGAAGGGACTTCTGAAGGTCTCAAGTCTAACCTCCTCTTCAGAACAGCATCAGCTACAAGGTCAGACCAGGTTGTTCAGCAAATCCCTCCACAAACTGCAACTTCCTCCTGTATCCCGCTCCAGCAGACCATTGAAGTGTTAAGGTAACTTCATTGTGAGCATTTTTTATTTGGGAAAAAGGGCAAGAAGCTCTCATGGTGTTCCAGCTATGGGGAAATCACAGGATTTTGGACACAACAAGGGGTTCTGATTCCCTGGAATTCAGGAGTCCATTCCACTGTATACAGGAACAAGCAATACAAGATTAAGGAAGGGTACACAGCTCACCAAGGCCAGTCTCATTTGTCCACGAGGCAGCAGAGAATCTTGAATAGAGAAAGCCTTTCTCCATTCAAGGGTCTTCGTTCTTTCTCTCTGTCCCCTTATATGGAGGTCCTTCCTTGTCTCCTTAATTTTTCATGCATGCTTCAATGACACAGGTAGACAGATACTCTTTTTCTGTTTATCATTTCCTGTAGGGTACCTGCAGGCTTCCTATAGATAACTTTCCCAGGGTGCCTAATTCTTCCTCTATCGTGCAACAAATTCTGGTGTCCCACTTCAGTTTCTCTGATGGTAATCAAAATATTACCACCAGTCTCAAGCTTCCTGGAGCTTTGCAGTTGGAATACCAACTTAGGACACCAATCCTGATGAAAAAAAATTCTGCCTCTGGTATATCCATGAAATGTACTTTATCATCATTTGGCCCATTAAATCAGTTTATTATTTTACAGGAGCCATTTACTCCTAATAGTAATATCTCGTCACTGATACTATTATCTGCTTCAGGAACACAGTATGGCTTGTTTTTTAGACTTGATTGCTCAATGTGGCTTGAAGGAAAATCTCTCCACATTTTTAATTTTATTGAACTGCTCTTTATCTTTCAGAAGATGTCTGAAAATTAAATATGCTATGTCTGCTCACAGCTGCTTGTGCTGTTATCTTGCACTTATATTATCTACTTCGTTATTTTTTTCTTTCAGATTGAAGTTTTAATTTTTATAGACTATGATCTGAACATTAACAGGGTAATAAATCAACAAAAAAAGGAAGTCATGAAAGAAAGCTAAGGACTGCTCAGAGAATGAAAGGAAACACAAGAATAACTTTCCTTACAGATGGCCTTTAAAGTGAATGAGCAGTTGAGATTGTCCCTGCTCAGAAGTGCCATAACACAAAAATATAGTGAGTGAAAACAAGCAGGAAGGGTTCATACTGTTCCCTCAGATGCCTAGAGAGGACCCCCATTGACTCCAATCATAGCCAGATGCCAAAATCATATGGCAGAACTTAACCCCGAGCAACCTTTTCAAACAGCAGACCAAGCTGTGGTTTCAGATACACACACACCATTCCCAAGAGTGAGAGGCTGCAAATGTTTTGTGTTTTTCACTTGCTTCCCAGCCACACTTTTCTTCATTGGGGAGCTCTCTTGCTGGCTCCCTTAAAGGCTGCATTCACAGGCTGTTTATCACTGCTCAGCCCTCTATCATACACACCCACAGAAATCACATAAAAATATTTTTCATTATATAAAAAACAAAATATTCCCATACTTCTGAAATACCTGTCATGCCTTTCATAGCTGTGTCAAAAGTAAGCAGGGTCAACATTAAAAAAAACATTTACCCAGGTGTCACACAGCACATGAAAGTGATTGAAGGTGGTGAAATTCTTCTTGCAATTAATTGTGACTGTTTTGGACTGTGAGATTTCGACTTGAACAAAGATTCCTACAAATACAGACACTCAATTTTTCTAAAGAGATTTTAAGTGAAAGTATTTTCTGGTAAAAATGTTTCCAATTTTTAGCCATAGTATGAAAGCTGAAAAAACAAAAATCTTTCCCCTCAGGGCACTTATTTTGCAAACATATTACTCTAAAATTCTTGAACCTTCTCCCTGAAACTTTCAAGGTGATTAAACCTGACAGTCTGTCCTGTGCCAAAACGACACAGAAAAAAGGTACAGACTGCTAAGTGAATAAAAGGGTTGGCTATGCAGGGTGCATCCTAAAGTATCCAGCCAGTTCATCTTTGTACACAGAACTTACATTTCTAAAAACAGATTTATGTAGTCATTGATATTCCTTGAGAATACTCTGAACCATCATGGAAATTGGCTGCAATATGGGTGAGATTATTAAGCTCAGACCATGTGTGTTTGGCAGGGGATTGTGGATGGGCTCTTGCTGCTATATGCCAAGTGGGATTACAGGCGTCCCATGAAAGACAGGGAAAGGCAACCTCTGGTCACACCAGGGATGTGCCTGGGATAGACAGTCACAGTGGCTCTGGGACAGTTAAGCAAGATCTGCAGCGGCAGCTGTCAGAGTCAAGCCAAACCCATGACAGATAAAGTTTTAATAGGTTTCAGATTCCTATAAACAGAATAATTTCAAAATAACCAGCAGCAGGTGCAGGTGCAAGCCAATTAGTCTTCTCCAGGTGCATTGACCACCTTACTGATGAGTTTCTCAAAAGAGTTAATAAATGTATTCATTTTTCCCCAGATGATTACACTCACGCCAAATTATGCGTGTTTTTTACAGCATTTGATGTGCAGCTTTCCCATCTGTCTTGGTTGCTACTGACAGTGCACATGTGCACATTTGTGCCTCATCTCCTATCAAAACTAAGTTTAGGAGCTGGAAATGACTAAGCATGCAGATGGTGTGCAATGCATGGCACCAGCCAACAGATGTACAAACTAAGAACTCAGGATCATATCATAATTCATTATCTGAAGATAGGCTGATATTGCACAGCTTTATTGCTTATATGGCAATATTAAAAGTAGTTAGCACCTCCCTATATTTTCTTTATTAATAGCAAGCAAAAATAATTGTTGTATTGTAAAACTTTTTTTGCCCAGAACAGAAATTATCCACTTAAAATTATAATAAAATATTTCACTTCCAAATTCACCATTTATTCACAGGGATACATTCATTTGGGGTTTTTTTTTTTGTAAGTTTAGCTAATGAATTTTTATTTTATATTTTTTAGCACAGAACCAAACCCAGACAAACCAAGAAATCCAGTAGAAAGGTTTTGCCCTGTAAAGGTATGAAAAAGGTTCCTGCTATGTCATGCTTTCTATATTTTTTGCTGTTTAATGAGGTCTCTTAAAGCAGAAAGTAACAGGTAAAAAATGAGAATTTACCTTAGTCACAGAGGATAAATCTGACCAAACAAGGTAATTTATCAGTAATTCCTGTTGAATTGTGTAGAGACTTACACACTGTTTAGGATGTTGTATGCATGGTAAAAAAATGTTATCTACCCCAAATCTCATATTATATGACTGCATCTTAATTTTACTCTCATCTTGCTCAGAACTGAAATTACTTACTGTGAATCTTCCTTCTACAGAATTTTTTGAAAGAAACTAATACCCTGTATTTTTAATCTTCCAGCTGGAATTTCATAAAACTCTAGAATTATAAAACTTCATCTTAGTTCTGCAATTGTACATTCAATACATATGTACATATGTACATTTGTACATATTTGTTCCTATTAATCAAGCTGTCTTGATAAACTTCTCTAGTGTTGATACAGCAAGGATTCTCCTCCCTCCCCATAAAAATATAATCAAATCAGCAGCTCTTTGCAAAGGTTTCTTTTATCCCTTTCAATTCTTTTTTTAAACAAATGGATTCTGTCATTGTCTGTTTGTGATTTACACACATAGCAGCTCACAGAATGTTATATTTGCTGTGTAACCACCCAACAGTTATGTTATGCCATGCCAATGGTATGGGCAGTTTGAGTCAAGACAGCCTGAATTCAAAGCCCAGGAGTTTGTAGAGCCCACAATTTGGTCTCTTGACAATGTTTTTTTGTTTGTTTGTTTTTTGGGGTTTTTTTTTTTGTGTGTAGGTGGGTTTTTTTGTTTTGGTTTGGTTTTGGTTTTTTTTTTTGTGGGAGGGTTGGTGCTTTTTAATAGACTTATATTTTGGGGTGAGAAGCCAAAACCAAAATCCAGGAACTGATTTTTCTATAGATTCCCAGAAAAAAATCTGATACTAGACAAGGGATGCTCCAAACCCTGCTCTCTCCAGCAGGATGTGGCTGAGTTCTGATTCCCCTTGGGAGCTCAGAAACACAGCCCAGGGCTGGCTCAGGAGTCACTGTTACTTCTACTAGATTACCACTTACACACTTCACCTCCCCAAAGCACTGAGATGACACAGCTCTGGGAGAAGGAAATTTTAAGTGATAAAAAGCTCTGATACAAGGGCTCAGGCTGCAGAACAGATCTGCCCCTGCCTCCAGGCACTGTCTGCAGGGTGCCTGGCTTGCCATGGTCCTCTTCTCCAGCCCAGCTCACACCTCAGCGTCTGGGCTGCTCCCACAGAAGCCTAGCTGCTGTTACTACACAAAAGATTAAGGAACTGATGTTGCCAGCTGCAACATGATCAGAGCTATTTTTTGCAGTTTGGTAGACAGAGGATTACCTAAACAATGAAGAAAAGTTTTTGATTATTCCACATTGAACCAAGCAGAGATCTTGGTGTGTGCTTTTACTAACAGAGCATGAGGCAAACAGAAGGAAAATCCAAAAGGCACAAGGAGGATTCCCAGCTGTAGCCCTTACATAAACACCCATAAGACCCCAGCACCCTGCACCTCCAGCATCTCAGGTGCATGGAGCACACAACATTCAAAACCAACTGATAACTGTGATGGTCAAAAGTTATTTTTTCTGACTGTAAGAACCTTTGAAACAGAGACTTATTTTCAGGTAAAAAGAAACAAAACATGCAAAGAAAAATCCTTTTCAATTTATTCCTGCTCCTATTTCTTCTCTCCTGATCTGCCTTTTGCTTCCTTTCTTAACAACTGAGGTTTACTTATCCTGAGCACTTCTGCAATTCTGATGCTTTTAAGTCAGCTTAATTCCTTCTGTTTAAATTACAAACTTAAATTTTAACTACAAAGAGCATGGGAAGTTTTTTAACTCCTACAGTTTTTAAGCACATATAATTCAAAGGAGTATTAGATGGTCTTTCAACTCTAGTTTTAAAAATAATCACAAAATCAGGTAGTTTATCTTTCTGGAGTCTTCCAAATAACACATTTTAATAAACCAGTATACACAACTAGAAGTTTTAATGTAACTTACAATACAAATAGAAAAGAAAGCCTCAATAGATCTGGAGTACAAATTATTTTAGATATAATGAACTAACTGGCACAAAGTGAAGAGACACTTATTGCACTTTATTTTTAGGGATAATGATAAAAGAATACCATTGGCAATAAAGACTGTTGTTTAATTAAAATACAATTTATAACATTGGAATTCACGATCCATAGAAAGATTTAATACTCATGCAACTTCAAAATATTTTTGAAAGATTCTGGAAAATTATAGCCCTAGAAAACAGAAAGTTTTCAAGATATAAAAATAATTTCTAAAGTTTCAAATGTAATTTTCATGTAAACATTTTTCTTATTTTTAAACAATAAATAACTTTGGTTTACCTGATGATATAAAAGTTTCATGTCCTGTCTTCCTTGATTTTACGCTCCCACTCAGATCCAGGAGTGAACTTGTCCAGACCATTTCCACCTGCTGCCTTCTCCTAAGACTTTTCAATCCACATCCCCTAATTGATATGAATGCAAGTGTTTTAGTCCTGCTGGCTGGCACTAAACTTTAGCTGCTTTTCAAAAGAGAGATACTTGGAGCAGGAACTAAGGCTGAATTTACCTATTTGAATGTGGTCATTTTGAAAGAATGTATATTGTTCAGTGATTTCTAAAATAGGTCTAAAGAAATAATGTAAATATATGCATTTAGAAAGTGGTAATTTTCCTCACAGAAATACGTTCTAATTTTTTTTTTAGTCCAAATAAATTATATTAATAGGAAAAAAACCCATAGAAATAGTAATAGAAAAAAAAATCAAGCTTTTTTACTTTTGGGGGGTATATTCTCACCTAATTATCTTTAAAAATCTGGCTTCCAGTAGTAAAGAGAAAGAATGCAGATTAAATTATATTTCTTTTTCAATTTTGAGATAGGAAAAATATCTGTAGCTTTTTTCCAATTAAAGAGAAAGTTATTTTGTGAATGGTATCTTTTTAAGAAATGGAAGTTACTTTCTCACTTCCATATTTTCTCAGGATATGAGAAGCTGAAGATAGACAATGTTCCCCCACTCTCACAATAAGTATTTGCGTAAATACAAGAATGTATCCAGATTCTTCTGAATTCATTTTTAAAATATTTAGAAGAGGTGAGTTTTTAAAGAACACAGGATCATACTCCCTTTCTTCCACTGAAAGAACTTTATTCATAGGGGGGAAAAAAATCTCTGATCAGAACAGAGATTTCTAACAAGGATGTTAAAGAGCTCTTACCCAGTTTTTATTCACAGAATGGAGTCTGAAGGGGACAATATTTTTTCTGTTTGACACCATATATTCTACAATTCAGACCTACATTAGAGCTGTATTTTTAGACTCTAGAATCACATAGGCATGAGTAACTCACTCCTGTTGAAAGGTCAGGGAGAACAGACTTTAAATTTTTAAAAAAACAGTAATCTCTAGTCACACCTTACACAGACACAGAGCCTGATTTATTTTGCATATTATCAAGGACAGATTAAATCCCTTCGTAAAGAGGTTATACATACAAAAGGAAAAACTCAAAAACACAAAATGCCTAGAAAATATTTTTATTGTCAGTGAACATAAAATTTCTTACAAATATATTTGTGGAAAACTTTTTTTAAAAGTATGCAAGTAGAAGTCATTTCAATCCTTAACTCTTGGATACAATATCTAATCTGGGCAGTCTGAGCAATTTGTCACACTGTACTGCTAACAACATCTCCAGCTGAGTAATTGTTTGGAAATGGGGCTGCATTCAACCATTTTTCAGTCCCCATGGTTTAGTAAGAGTGAAGGTATAATGAGTTTAATAAGAGACTGTGCATTAGAAAATCAATAATTCCATGGCAATCTAAAATAAAAGGCATTGATTACTTTGGAGATTCAGAAGAAGGGGACAGTTTTCTGTGAAAGCTGGAAAAAATTGTCTCAAAGGCCCATCGACTTTTGTGACAGAATATTCATGTACTTGACTGAGAAACTCTATTGTAGGGTTAGAAAAAGTACAGTTAAATTCATGTTTGCAGATTGTGCAATTGTATTTTCTGGCATTAACTGGAATAAGAAGCAAAATTACTGGAATACAGGAAATTAGTTGAAGTGAAAAAAAGCACTGCTGACCTCAGGCTCTGTTTAGAATCAGATGCTATGATCTTAGAAACGTCTGGAAAGAAATCAACATTGGTTTTAAAATTCTTGAGGGTTGCTTTTTTTTTTCTCCTGCATAATCTTGAGCATTCTAAAGAAGTTAAGCAAGGCAACATTTCAGCCTCATTTCTTTTCTGTTCTGTCACTTTTTGCTGTCTTGGTAAAAATCAGAAGCTTTGGTGTGCAGAGAATAAAAAGCAAAAAGGAGTTTTGTTCAGATATGGTCCCAGGAGAAATCACAATACCAGACTCACTCGGTGGGGATTTGCAGGGGGATTTGCCATGCTCTTCTAATCTGTATTTATTTAGTTATGACCAAAAATAACCCCCATTTGTGCCCTGTGCCTTCAGAGATTGGAGTAGCCCCAGCCTGAAAAGGCAAGATTCAATTTTCTGTGTCTATGTTTCTCCACCTGGTAAATTGGCTGGTTTGCTCCAGATATTAGTTGGAGTATAAATCAATAAGCAAGCAGCGAAGACAATCAGACATGTGGATGAAAGTGCAAACTGGAACCCTAATTTAACATGACAGTACAGACTGAAATATAATCTGTTCTGGAGTGGAGTTTCTTAACACCAAGCTTAGTCCCATGACTAACACAGTGGATTCCTACAATGAATCTATCCATAAAGTGGCACTATGAATTGTTTTTATCAGTAAAGCTTTAAACCTGCTGACACAATTTGTTAATCTAGAATTTCTCTACTATCCTATTAAATTTTCTGGTTTTGTTGCAAATAACGTGCTGTCACTCTTTGCGCATATTACCTGTGAAAATAGCCAGATGAAACAATGTCCAGCTTCAGTTTTATACTTTATAGCATTGACTTGAACTCCCAGCTATAAAAAAGCTGGGAATAAAAATAAAATAAAATAGCATGAAAAGCAAAAAAATTTAGTGAAGAAATTATCTTATCCTTAGACCAAGGATCAGGTTAGCCTTTATAAAGCTATGGAATGTAGAAATACACAAAAATTTTTGAGCTGCTCATGTTTCTTAGGTGAGACAACATCTGGTATTGGCAGTAAATTATCACCTCCAGGAGAAGAATGGGTCATTAGTGTGGGGCAGTGGCTGGTGAGGAAGGCTGAGGGGAGGCTGTGAGAAGATCATAAGCACAGTTAGGACTGTGGAGCCCTTCACTTGCCTGCTATAAATTATAAGCTTCAGGCTTCTGTCAGCATCCAATATCCCACAGCAGATCTTCAGAACAAACAGCTTACATACAATTTTAACAAGAACTTGCAAACTTTGAGGGGAAATCTCAGATCTAGTGTAAACATTATTTTTTGGAGTACCTCACTGCTCAAGACTTGTTTCCCTAATTCAAGGTAATTCTACAATATTTCCTTTCCAGTACTAGCAATCAACAATTTCAATAACTCAGACCCTGATGTAATACACTGATAGGCTAAAATGGAAAAATAATGTGTTTTAATACCACAATAATATGCTTATATATAGGAAAAACCTGCCTGTTTGCTTACCGACAGTCTTATCACCACCACATGAGACTCTCCTGTGCCAGGTTGTGCCTCTTGTATGAAAGGCCAAAGGAGAGATTTGACATATGAAAATTTTGTTAAAACACACTCATCCAAGAGTCTTTCAAAACACCGTGTTCTCCATATCAGTGGTTAGGGAAACGCTGTCTTGAAAATACCAAATCTGAGATCTGTCACGGAGAGGAAAGTTGCAGGCAGGAAACCAGTTCCACACCACTGATCTTTGTGATACTACAAAGACAAAAATACTCTCAGGCTGTACTTACCTTAGTTAAGGATGAAGTATTTATAGAAATAATTCTTTATCTAGGATTTTGTTACTTACTTTCTGATCTAATTTGCATGTTGTCATACAAGAGATAAAGCATTTCTTTCTACTCCCAAGTTCCAGCAGCTGGTCTGAAAATTTTCTCTGTTTCTGACAGTTGTGGCCATTAAAGCCTGCCAGTGTAGGTATCACAGAGCTAATATGTAAGAAAAGTCACTGCAAAGGCATCAGATCCTCCCGTTCTTGTGCTAGGGAAGATCTGTCCTATGCACTCAGCAGGCAAGTAAATACTTGTAAAAGTGACAGCCAGCTACAAAACCTACTCCACTGAAGTAGCAAGTAAAAAATATTTTCATCACAAGGCTATTTCTTATTTCCATATATCTCATAAATATTCATATTTACTTCTTCAAAGCTTAATTTGATTACGCTGCTCATTTCCTTCAACTGGGTGCATCAAACGATTTGGTGCTCATATTTCTGTTACAAAGGGTCTCATACACAGCAATCTGGAATACAAAGCTATAGTTTTCTTTATCCCTAACTCTCATCATTTTAAAACCCTTTTCCCTTGGTTTAGCAAGTCTTACAGGTCACTCAATACAATATATTTAACCTAATGTAAGAAATGACCATGTTTTAGAATAAATTAATACTGAGCTTTAAAATGCTTCTTAGATTTTTGTGCTTGTTGTGTGACAGATTTCAATGCTTGTTTAGCAAAATTATTAAATGTAATTTATGTTTGTCATAGTTTAATATTCAAGAAAGCTTCACAAAAACAGAATTTAAAAAAACAAATCATGTTCAGTAGTACATAGATCAGTCTTGGAGATAGATAAAAGATGTTACAGAAAATGAAACGTGCCCCTAAACCAACAACACTTTACCTTCTAGCACTCTACCTCACTCATTTGCCTGCTGCAGGCTTGGGTTTAATCTTTGGATGATATGAATCCTACAACTTTATGGTAAAAAACAAAAAGATGCCATTTAACTCTTCCAGTTCAATATATGCTTTTTTTTTTCTTTCTAAATGTCAAATATTGTCTGCTTTGCTTATTTTAAAATTGGAGATGGCATACTGATGCATCTGGTTTCCTTTGTGACTGGTCCTGAATGAAAAATGAAAACTCAGCTATTTCCCAAAGAAAAGTCATTTTATAGGTTCCGAAAGTTCCTGAAGGTAAAGTGATGACTGGTTCACTTAAAAGATTGCCAATGGCTACAGTTCATCTACAGAGCGAATGTCATATGCCATAATTCATGATAATATTCATTCTAGATGAAGTGGAGCAGCCAGGTAAGGAAGAACAAATGTCAGGTCCTTGGAGGCAGCAGGCAGTTTCTCCTCTGGTGTTCATTCTAACAGGGTTTCCGCACTGAGTGGCTCCTTCTGCAACAGCAATGGCATGCGTGAAAATTAAAACCACTGAGGTTGTACGTTTCATGTCTATTGTATTTACCCTCTATGTAGATATGAGCTACACATACTTTGTACAATTACACTAGAAAGCACTGAAGTAGCTATGTACAACTAAATTTTCCAAGTATTTGTATAACCAGACTTGTAAAGCACTATATACCGTAATGACCATCAGCCAGGAGTATCTTTACTGTCCTCCTGATCAAAATGTGAATATTTGCCCCATGTTTCTGTTGCAATATGTACCTCATTTTTCCCTTTCTAAAAGCTTCCTCAGTACTGGCAAACCTGTTCCCTTCCTGGAAGTTTCTCTGTTGTAAGTACACAGTCTTACCTGCCTTCACTAGCTGTGTAATCCTGCTACAGAAAATACAGATTGCAACATCTTCCCACAAAATATCCTTCCATGAACTGACTCTTAGTCAAGGCATGTGTACTCAGGCTTTGAAAATAAATCTACTCTACTGTTTTCTTAGGTGTTTCGCTAAAACACAATCCAATAAATCAAACCTAATTCATATCTGACATTTGAGAAATAACTTTGATGAAATTTCCTGTATGGCAGACTATTGACTTACTTTTTTTTTCCCTAGAGCCCTTTGAAAGTGTCTGCAAAAGCATTCTGATAACCTTTCTGATACTGTTAGCTTATAAACAATAGCTGGAGTGTGCTTTACTTAATTTCTCCTTAGGAGTATTTGAAACTCTCCAGGAACAGAATGAGGACCTCTATCTCAAATAATCTGTTCAGGTAGCTCATAAGCAGCAAAAGGCTGTGTCTCAGCTCACCTCAGCAGCTGAAGTACTTAACAAGTGGATTGTGCTTGGCCACCCCAAACTCAATTAGGCAATCTCAGGCGAGAAGAAACAGGTTCTAATCTCTTTGGTGGTTCCTAAATAATTCATTCAGATATGGTGTTCAAGTACAGTCAAGATATCTCTGTAAATACAGGCAATGCACTATGGTAAATATACTGCTAAAAAAATTTAAAGGATATTGCTTGTTTTCAAAGTACAAAATATTCTAATTCAACCAGTATCTAAACATATTAAAATTTATATAACTACAGTGAAGAATCTCTTTTGCCACTTAATATGATGATGAGAACAAAGTATAGTGTGCTGTTTTAAGGCACTGTTTAAATCTAAGGTACAATCTGTAGACCTGTCATATCTGTGTTAGATGGAGAAAGGCTCCCTTAAAGTGCAATAAATAGTCTAATCTACATGTTTGAAGTAGTGTTTTTTCCTCAGCATTACTGTATTCAACAGACCATTTTGTTACCATATTCAGACTGGCAGTTATTAAGGAGCATAAAAACACAAAGTCCTTAAATAAACATTTAACTTTCATAATTTGTAAATTATCTCTTCTACACTGAGTCTTTAGTCTAATAGTCTTTCTTCCTGTACAATTAAAGACAAAGAAAACTTTTCCAAAATGTGAAAAGTGGGATTTTATTCCAAATCAAATAGTGCAGCTTGTTCCTTGGTTGACCAGCTGTCTGCTCCCAGTTTCTCACAATGATTAAGCAAAATATTTTCTCATTTTTTCAACAGAAACCAACTCAACAGGGAAAGGAGCTCTTGGGATTTGTTAAAGATGGCTAGTGTGCTTCACTTTTCTCTCAGTTCTCTGATTAAATAAAATCAACCTTTTATGTATAAGGTTTTTGCTAAATCTCCATAGTGAAATTCACCCAGTATCTGAAGAAAAGTTAAATCTCTTCATGGCATAAATGTCACTTTTTCAACTAGAATTCCGGGAAAGATTTTCACCTGCTACTGTCCCTGAAAGCATATGTATAAAATACTACTGCACATCCTGAACTTGTGTTTCATACTCTTACCATTCTCATTAAATTGAAAATCTTCCTTGCTTTTATGTCCTTTCCACTAATGCTATTTTTGTTCTTTTTTAATAAGAAGAAACCTTTCACTACTTCTTCATTTTCCCAGGCCATTTGTTTTTTTCATGTCCTTGTCACCAAGTGTCTGAACATTTTCTAACTTACAAAAAACAGGCTCACACTTTTTCAAGTTACTTGTACTTTAGCTGCTACAAAACCCCCACAGCTCTCTAGGCTAAGTTTTACTCACGGATTTTGTTGTAATGGAAGGGGTACAGACAGCACAAGGGGACAGTAGGCTTCAGAGTTACCCTTTCACTCCTCTGGTTGCCCTCTGATTCCTGGTTGTCTGGGAAACAAGCTGCACACTTCTCCTCTGTCAGGGTAGCACAGGCTTGGCAGCTCTACACCTTCACCCAGAAATCAGCACTCCCGGAAAATCACACTCCTACATGTTCCAGGAGCTTGGTGGAGGTGGAATGTTCAGTCTTTTGGTTTTCTGTTGGTGTGAAACAGATGGAATTTATTTCTCAAGCCATTTTTAGGGCTTTAGGCACACTGGACATAGTTTTTTGCCTAAGTCAACACATGAGTCCAATACATTAGAACTGCTCACCAAAACGAACTGATTTTACACTGTATAATCAATAAAACAGGATTCACCATGTTAGATGTACTCCTTTAAGTAACATAGACTGGATAGATGGGGAAATCCAGACCAGCTGGCAGTGCATCCTTCTGCACACAAAGCCTAGTGCACTTTGGAAGGCCTGCTCTAGCTGAAACACTGGGACCTGACTTCTGTGGCACCAAGTCTTAAAATTAATATGGTGCTCCCCAGTGCCCACTTTTCTAGATTATTTTTTCATTTCCTCATGGGAAACTATTTTCACCCACGTCATAGTCTTCTCCAGCTGTGAACATAGGCAACTTGACACTCTTCCATAATAAAAAAAGAGTCTACAACTGAAGAAACAGAAACCTGTACAGTAATTACTCTTGGGAGCAGTGGGAACACCATAGCATTTTATAAAACATATGGGCTGTGGCTGAACTGTGACATATTGGCATTCTTGTCCCTACCCGCAGTCCTGCTGTACCAAAGATTTTTGCTACTTATCCATCTACACTTAGCAAGTAGGCCAATACTTTCCCTAGTTAAAGAAGTTTTTATTAAAATTCCCTCCTGACTGTTTGAGGGGTTTTTTTAAACAGAAATGGTGTTCCACAGAAGACTGAGCCTTTAAAGAATGCAGGTCTCCACATCCATGACCTGATCAGAGGAAACAAAGCTGAGAGGAATAGTGGCAGTAAGAGGCAGGCGTGCTCAGCTGAGCATAAATGCACCAAAAAACGTCTTATCACCAGGTATGTCACTCCAAACTGATAATGAAGCAAGATGTGAATCATTCTGTATTTTGTAGTGCAGGTAGTGCTAAAGACAAGCTTGTTACCTGGATTTGGTAACTAAAAGGGGCAATCACGTCTATCATACACATCTCAATACCAGTTGCTAGTTACTGCCAACCAAACTTTTCCTGCACTCACTCTTAGAGCCCGACAGTAAAGCTGCTTGCAGCATGACTGAAAACTTGGTACTACCATGGGTTAATAATGCAGTGGGTTTATAATGTGCCTTCTGCTTAGAACTTTCCTACTATTTAGCATTCACAAGAATGATCTCTGCCCAATGGTAGTACGACTTTTGGCTTTCTGGCCTAATACAGAAAAGTGCTCTATTTCTGTGTACTTCATGGACATTAGACCACAACACCCTCTTTGCTAACAGAAACACAATTTTTTGACACCACAAAGCTGTCCTCCTCAGTAGTCTCAATACTCTTCTCCTACCATTGGAAAGACCTATATTTGAGGTATATGTAGGGAGAAATTTTTCCAGAAGAGGTGACAGGATTCTGGCTGAGGGGCACGTACACCACCTGGGGCTCACTAACTGCATCACACACACAATTCCCACCCATGCTGGAAGCTATGATATAGCAAGGGTTGCCAAGACATGGTATTATTGTAAGCAAACACAATTTTCAAATATGCCCCTAAAGCCTGGACTTTATACTTAATACCTTTCCCGTTCTTCACAACAATGTTCCAGGTGTTTTTTACAACTGACAGTTAATCACTGGTTTTGCCACTTCTCCAAGTCAAAACTGAGCCCATGCCAAAATCCTCACTGAAGCTCTTTCACTTATCTGAGCACACTTGCAGGCAATCCCCCATGTCTGTCATGTTCTGAGATGCTTGTGTGAGGTGGTTAAGCCTGGGACACGTATACACATCATGACCACAGCAAATCATTCCAGCACCAGAGGAATCTACAAAATTCTGCTAGAAGAAAATCAGAGAGCTTTAATAACAACATGTGTGCATAAGCTTGATACTAATATGTTAAGCATTTTCCAGCATGTCCATTACAAAGGACATGCAAATTTTTGTAGACACTAACAAGAGTCTTGCTCCCCTTCATTTTTCACACATGCAGTGGAGGTCACCACACAGATCAACAGACTCTGACAGCAGGGCTAAAGCAAACAGAAATTCTCAATACCACGTGGGTGCTAGTATTGCAACATTTTACCATGGCTGCAGTTTAAGCCACCTATTTTTTTACCCTCTAAACCTAATATAACTGCTTAAACAAATATTTCCCTGTTTCTGATTTTAAAAATTAAATATGACTACTAGTTTTTCTGGAAGCAATTATTCTTGAATTTTAAACGCAGACATTTCTATATTTTCATCTTAGACCACTAGTGAGATGCAAAGATTTTGTGTAATAGAAATTAACCAGGTAATGACTATTCATAATTATACTGCTGATTTCAAAAGGGAGAGCTGTGGCACCCATATAAAGATTAATTTTAATGGTTTTGTTGAAACTCATAAGGGAAGTACTGGAGTTTGAAGATTTAATGGCCTAATGAACCATAAGCTGTTAATGAATAGAGGGAAATACAATTTAGTATTCATATGAATGTTTCTCTTTATTAATTAATTAGGTTTTCATATTTATATGAGGCAAAAATTGATAAAATCAGAGTATCTTTTTATTAACTAGAGAGAAAAATTATTTTGCTAATTATAAATTATATTTCATGAGACAAACTGTTTTAACTAAGCAAAATGAGTATGTGTGTGCACATGTGTACACAAGGTTAAGTATAGATGATGCCATAATTTAATGTATAATATAAAATTTTGCAAATGGAGGCAAGCCAATGAAATATTGCATCCCAAATTTATTGTTGGGTCAGCAATATTATAGGTATTTGGTGAACCATACTGATTAGTCTATAATTAAGCTGATTTGAAATGAAAATTATATTAAAACAACATTTAGAGCTTTACTATGGGATGATACCACAGGACCTGTCATTCATTTCATTTTCCACTCATCTTCAAGAGTGCTGAAAAAGATTGAATTTTTGGCAACTGAGGTTTATATTAACAATAAACATGATCTACATCTTTGTTTTTCTCCATATTGAAAATGCAACTACAAAACCAGCTATTGTTAAAAAATCGGGGATTTAACAAAGCTTCAGAGTCAAATCAACTAGATTATCTTCCTGGAGGGAAGGGAGGGAGTTGTTGATGTTTCTAAGGTCGCAGGCTTTATTAAATTCTGTAAAGAACTTTACCTCTTAACATGGGATCATCCTTTTTGTCAAATAGATAATATTAATAAAATGAGCTGTAACTTGGTAGTTATGGCACCTCTTAGGCTATGCCTATGCTAGCAAATTGCACACAGCCAGAATTTTACCTCTGGCACCAAGACCAGCCAAAGTAGAATAGCTTTGGAGATCTGGGTAAAGTTTCCATCCTACAGATGAGTGTCTTCATCCGAACCACCTTTCAGAACCACAACCATACATGAGACCACACTAACAGCTTATTAGCATAGACAACAGAATCCTGGTGCCCCAGAGTATTGCCTGCTGCTGTTTAATTTATCAGTACACAGCACTACATCCTGGAATCAGATCTGTAAATTTTCTTATTATATGTCATTTTCCATGATTTATTCTCTCTTTCTTTTGATATTAATAGAGCGAAACTATTCTAGACAAGCTTCTGAGATATACCTCCTTAAATGAAACAAAAAGTCAGAGAGCACAACGCTGATGCAAGAGTTTAAACGGGCAATAGCTATCCATTATCCTTGTGCCACTGATGCTACTTCTGGTCGCCTTCTGTTCTAAGGATAAGAATTTGAGAGAAGTTGTTTGGAAGTAATTGATTATTCCTTTATTCTTAGTTTGCTTATATTGTCATGCCCTGGCAGACCAGAGGGCAAACCTCATCCTAGACAGCATCAAAGATAACCAGCTGGTCAAAATAACTGATTATCCTGATGTATGCAGTGATGGTGTGGCCTCAGCTTGAGCCCCGTGTCTGGTTCTGGGCCTCACAGTACAAGAAGGATGTGAAGGTCCTTGAACATGTCCAGAGGAGGGCAAAAAAAGCCTGTGAAAGGGCTGGAAGGAATGTCCTGTGAGGAGCAGGGAGAACTTTGGTCTTGTCTAGGTTGGAGAAAAGGAGTATGAGGGGTGACCCCATTGCTCTCTTCAGCTTCCCAAGGAGGGGAAGTGGAGTGGCAGGTGCTGATCTCTTCTCCCTGTGTCCAGTGATGGGACATGTGGGGATGGTTCAAGGTTGCACCAGTGAATGTTTCTACTGGACATTAGGAAGCATTTCTTTACTGAGAGAGTGATCAAACAGTGGAATAGGCTTCCTAGAGAGTTGGTTGATGCCCCTATGAGTCTGTCAGTGTTTAAGAGGAATTTGGAAATTACTCTTAATAATGTGCTTTATTAAATTTTACTTTTCGTTAGAGCTGAATTGAGCAGGCAGTTGCACTAGATGGTCTTTGTAGGTCCCTTCCAGCTGAAATAGTCTCTTCTATTCTGTTTGGTTCAGTTCAGATTTCTTATGCCATTCCATCTCATCTTGTTAGTGCTATTTTGAGAAGTCTCTGCTAGTGCTATGCTTTGAGACCAGGCAGCTGAGCAAGAGTCACCCCAAACTCAATCCTGTTGCCCAAATATAGGCACTGAAAGTCATCCAAGGGCATGATACCTCCTCACAACAAACTGAGATTTCAGATCTTTGGGGCACGTCAAGCACACACTAGAGACCACTGTGTTTATGGATAGAACTGAGACCTTCAGGTTTCCAGAGAGAAACAAAACATCAGGGCTTTGATACAGGCTGAAGTGTTAAAACATGCTCTACAACAAAGTTGTCATGATTTTCACTGACTCATTAAATACAGCTCCACAGGTTTAGGTTCCAGAAAGTGGGATTAGGGTGGATTAAGTCTGGAAACTCTGGGAGTACTTACAAATTTTTCTGAGTTATCTCAGCTATAGAATGAAATTTCACAGGGGTGCCTCCTTATGGCATTGTTTTCATTTTCCTAAATGTGGTTTTAATAAAATCGTGGAAGAGAGGAAGTCTCATCCTGGCATGTACCTGCTGCATGACTGCTCCATGGTCCCAGGAATGACTCAAGTCTGTACATTCACCATGTGACACCTGAGGGAAATGCACCCATTCTGGGAACAGAACATGAGGAAACAGGTGCCTCACCTCCAGCCCTGGCCTCAAAGTATGTCTAAATATAAAACTTTTCAATTAAAATAAAAAAAATAAACCAAAAAAACCCAAGGAAGACCAGGTCAAAGAATGCTATATGCTACAGAGAGTTTGTACAATCAACTCAGGAAATACTGTCGGAAATAATGAACAACAGATCCTAATAACAGAATACTGCACATCCTGTTTTCTATACAGTGCCCAGCTGTCATTGCTTTATGCGGTACCATATTCAACAAAAATTCTATTACTACCAGGCTACAATTACTATAAACTAACTAATTAAATTCACATTTCAAATTGCCATTGGAACGATAATCCAACATCTTAAATAAAGATGCTAAAATTGAATAGCATAGATAAACATTATACATCTGTTGCTTTTCTTTTTTCAAGTGTTTAATTCATATTTCATAGGATAATGCTGTAGCAGAAACGACAACTTCCTATTCAATAAATTAAGAAATCTGCTTAGCTATTATTTACACTGCAATATTTCCTATATGCTTTAGCATTGTTTATTTGTGATAGCTTTAGAAAGTGCAAAAAAAGAAGATAATGCAACATTTTCTCACATAAAAATAATCAGCATGCAACCTGAATGATGATAGCTAAAACTCTTTTTGATAAGCATCCTATCCCATTCCAAATTTCTAGAGACAATCTTACAAAGGGAGAGACACTAAAACCACTCAAAATAGTGTTCAAAAGAGACGGATGGTGAAATAAAGCAGACCAAAAGCTGCCAAGAGTAAAGATTGGGGAGAAGCAGAGGCCCAACCAATATTCTAACCAAGCAATATTTTGCTTGTAAGAGGCTAGGTGTCACTGGCAGCATTTGGAGAGAAAAAAGCATCAAGAAGGATATTTACCTTTTCATTTTCTTGGTCTGTTTGCTTGTTTGTCTTAAGACAGACACATACCAGCATTCAAGGAATAAGTACTCCTTTGTTTGATGGAACCCAGTGTGAATCTTTCTGTGACAATTCTGAGTTTACAGATGCCACAATGTCCAGAAGGGGACAAAATCTCACCTTCATGCATCAAATCATCCTCCAGCCTTCATCCATCTCAGAACAAACTGGGCCAACATGCTTCCAGCTGCACCATGTCATAGGCTCAGGAAGCAAAGTTTCAGAAGGACTCTTAGGGGGCTCAGTGGGAGACAAATTACACAGGTTCATTCCTTATCAAAACACTGATATAGACTCACTTCCTGATTCTGGGCATTGGCATAAAGCTGGAGTGACTTCCAAATACTGCTGAGTTCAGGTACAAGACAGCTTCAGAGTCCAGATCCTTCTGGGCTGGAATGTTTTCTTGTTGTTTCACCTCATGCTGACTGGTAGGCTTTGGTTCCTGCTGGGCCTGCTGCAAAGGGTCAAAAGGGTCATACAGCCAAGGCTTGCCAAGGCAGCCATGGGGGAGAAATTGCATCTTGGACAGATCTGTGAGAGGGAGAAGTCTACATAACAAAAATAACAAAGTGTAATTTTTTTTTTCCAATTAAAAACTCAAAATATATGGACATACATTGGAAATATTAGTAGAAAATGAGTACTAATGTGGCAGTAGTTCATAATATTCACAGAATCACAGAATAAGTTGAGTTGGAAGGGACCCACAAGCACCATCAAGTCCAGCTCCCAGCCCTGCACAGAACCATCCCCAAGAGTCACACCACATGCCTGAGAGCATTGTCCAAAGACTTCTTGAACACTCTCAGGCTTGGTGCTGTGACCACTGTCCTGGGCAGCTGTTCCAGTGCCCAGCCACCCTCAGGGGAAAGAGCCATTTCCAGACATCCAAACTAAACCTCCCTGACACAATTTCCTGCTCTCTGAAAGTTCCCTCCAGTAGAGGAAACAATTTGTATTTAGTACACGGAAACATCTGTCTCTGGACTACCAATCTTGAAACAAATTATAATGGAAATTGTTGATAAGTTGCCTACAGCTCATGAAGAGCTATTAGAGGCTGCATTCTGAGTTATGTCAGGCAATCTTTCTTTTAAGAGTCATATTTTTTTGTCACCAGCTCTTCTAGATTATGGATTTAATTTAAAGATAAGGAACTTCATGTGCCAGTAGATTAATTTTCCAGAAAAAACAGTGTTGGAAATTACTTGCAGTCAGGCAGTAATTGTACTGCACACTATTGTCTTCTAGTATTTTCTGGCTGCGTACAGTATTTTGTAGAATATTATAACACATCCTCTGATGAAAATATGTCCTTAAACACAGACACGATGGTCATCACTGGTTCTCTTAACACACAATAAAATTAACTGAGCACCTACACTGAGGAAAATAGCATACACGTATTTCTCGAAAGTCTGCAAGAAAGCTATAAATGTTATGCACCATTTAAGGAGACCATTTTTAATGAGGAAAGTATTTCATTTTGGTAAAATATATTTTATGTAAATTGTGTAGTAATGAATGTTTGATAATTTCAGTACATTTTCACTCCCCATCTCTATTATTTTGTGCTCTTTGTGTAAGCCAGAACCCCAAGCTTGAGGCTTGGAGTCACAATACCAGTGCAAAAGGAATGCAAAGTCATTCTAACATTGAAGCATATTTTCTAGGTGAAGATAAATATAATGATTCAATCATCCTTACACTATTTTGAAATATCACAGGGGATCTTAATCCAAAATAAAATCTTCCTTGCTGAGGAGTAAAATGAGGCTGTGAGCATGCAATAAGAAAGGCACAATAAAGACTCTGTGGAGATCAGAACCCCACCTCTGGATCCTGTGAAAACAACTATTGGCAGTAAGTACATATCTGGATCCAGCTGTTAAATGAAACATAAATTGCAGTGAGCTAGTAACCATACACTCAGAATACATATCTCAGAAAGCAAAAGAAAGATCCTTCCCTTCTTTGGCCAAAACTATTTCCAATTGCCATTCTAACTGCAGCTTAGCAGTACTATAGCAAACACTTTGAGAAGCCATTAACACTTCCTAGTGACATTTAAAACCAAAATAAACATCAGTAACACTTTTCTTGAAGGGCAAAAAGGAGCTAGCAAGGTAAGAATAATTAGTTGAAATGTTCCACTGACATAGATTGTTCTTTTCTTTCCCACTGTGGTAAAATATTCTCCACTCTCCTCTATTTCTACACTATAGAAAAGTTTGCTACAACTTTACAGCTAGTCAGATGTATTCAGTGCTAGAGATTACATTACATTAACCATGCAGGAGAGCAGCTATTACAGTCACTATTGCTACAGCCCACAGAGTCAGGCACTCTAGCTGTCTTGCTCTGGCAGAGTTGCCAATAGATGATGACTTTTTTGATGGCAACCACTGTAGGAAGGACCCATTACCCCTGTACATTTTCCAGATCTCATGAAGAACGATTGTTTCTGCAGTGGAAACCAGCTTCCATTGCGAATACCAAGTCTGTTTTGAAAATGTTGCTGTAGCAGTGCTGTTTCATGAGGATAAGTAAACTCCTCTCACCAACTTGAGCTGGGCAGGAATAGAGGGATATTTATCCACCCAGGACCCAGTTACTGTGCTGTGAGAAACAGCGTAGTGTGAGCACACCCTGCAGGGTGCTGGATTTGCTGGGAAACCCACACACAGCCAAGTTCTGAGGTACCTACACAGCTTATAGTGCCTCAAATAACACGTTCAGAGTTAACTCAAGTATCTCAGCACTGTGCACTGCTACATTTTTTCAGTCTGGTTTCACAAAACATCTATTAATGTATGGGTGGTGACACAGGAATAATTATTTCACAAGTAATGAAAAGGCTTGCAAATTTTGTGGTTGTGCTAAATATAGATTAATATGCTCAGTGTCTTCTTTTTCTGAAAACAATTGCTTTTGTTGTTAGGCTGGCAGACACAAGTCAGAAACCATCACCCTGGGGACTCAGATGCACACTTGAAAACAAAACAGCACTGATTGCTCAGACAGATTCATAACTTCAGAAGTATGCAAAGAAGGCCTCGCCTTCATTCTGGACTAACTAATCAGAAATAGAAATAATTACATAAATTGATCAGTGTTTGTGAAGTTGTTTCTTTTTGTATGACATCTAGAAAAATAAAGCTAAGTAATCTTCCTAAGTCTTTATGCAAATTTGTGAAAATCAGTTTAGTTCAGATTTTCATGGAAATTTGAGCAAGTTACAAATGTAAAATTGGCTTCCACTGAATCACTCACTTCTCAGGTGCCAATTTCAGGCTGACGGGTCTGGTCCAGCAGCAGGACTGTCTCTCAAATTACCTTCTCTCACGAAGTCTATTGAAAAAAAGAGAGACATAAGTGTTTGATTTTAAATAAAATATGAGGACTTGAATTAATTTCTTGCTGAGAATCTCAGTAAGTGTCTGCTGTCTTTGAGAAAAGATATTGCTCTTTTTCTCCAAGATGCACCTGCTTTTTCTGTTTAGTTATCAGTTTCGTTTTGATTTGCAAAAAAGCATCCTTAATCTTATATCAGGGTTGGTCTGTCTGTGTTAAAAAAAAAAAAGAGAGAGAAAAAAGCCTGAGAAAATCACAGTGAATCTCTTTGAATCTGAAATGTTTGTGGCTTCACTGCTTTTTGTTATCATTCACCCCTTGCAGAGATTATCTATCTAAGATTGCTTCAGTGGCTTCAGAGATCATTAAATTTAGAAGCTCAGATTACCTTTGATATTTGATTGACACAGGGAATACACATTTACTTTTCCAGGTCTTTTCCTGATTGGTGCTTCCATATTCTTTGCTCTGCTTCCATATGCTCTCTCTATCTTGCACTTGGTCTTTTTAGGAGTGTCAACAGAGTGACAAGACGAATGTCAATAGCTACCAGGTGTGGAGCACACACATTTGTTTATGGTTTAATGAAGGATGATGCTAGTTCAGGATGTGATATGGCCACTAATCAAGGCATGAGTAATAAACTTTGGAGAATATAAAACCACAAAAATTATTAAAGCAGCAAAAATGTCTGCAGATGACACTTCCAGAGCATTAGCTCAAGTAGTGTAGCTTATTTCAAAACTGTAGAAGCCTTTGTGGCTTTGTAAGTCTAGAAAGAGGCCATGAAAGAGTTTATTATATGTGATGTTTGGGGAAGGGCATTTCTCTGCTTACTTTCTCCTTAAACACGAGTCAAACAGGTGTTCAGGTTGTGGGATGTGGTGCAGGTTTCCTATCAGGGTAGTACCAGTAGATAACATCAGAATTTAGTAATCATGCACCATAAACTACCACAGTGATTTAGCTTTGCTCTTGCAACACTTCACCACAAGACTGAGATACTTTGCTCTGTACCCCTTTAGTTGAAGTGGTGAATGTTTAGGCTCTCCTATTTATTCATTAAACTGCATAAGAGATTCTGGGCAAAATAATGAACAAGACTTCTCCCTCACCACATATACTGCATTCCTGGGAGAATTTTTCAATATGTAGAACGCTTCAGACTCTCAGGAGGATCAGAGTCTATTTATTTTAAGAGAGAGCAGTCCCAGAAGGCAAATTGTAAACAGTGAAGATTAACAAGGTGTTTTTCAAAGGTATAAAGGGAAGTCAGATGCCTAAATTATTAAGAGTCAATAGGAGCTGAGCATTTAATCCCATTAGTGTCTTGGAAAAGCTGCTTCTGAAAAGAAACTTTTATAGTCTTATTGAATTTCCAAGGAGTAGTCTGAAAATTCTTGAGTAGACTTGAGTTTCAAGTTCCCTGCACTGAACAGTCAAAGGGAGGGGGGTTTTCAAGCTTTGCAGCAGCTGAGATAAAATGTTGGATATCTTTGAGGTACTTTCATTCACCAGCTATCCTCTCCTAATATACTAGGCACCCCAGTAAGTGATGGTTAACCTCTCTTTCGTACAGCAATTGATCACCCGTGATATTGCCCTCCCACTTACCAGCTGTTTTCCTTCTTTGATCATTGCTTTTAATGAGAAAAAGGTTTTTTTCTGCTCTCTGGTCTTCTTTCACTGGTTTACCTTCAGCAGAATGTCTGCAAATGACCTTTCCCTATCACTTGGGTGCACTCTTTATTTTCCTTATCTGTGTTCTCCCACAGCCCTCCATAACAAGGCTATGATACACGCCACGAAGGGCTGCCATTCATTTTGTACTTACACCCAGACAAGCTCTTCCCATTATTTACAAAGCTTTCACAGCATTTGATCATATTTAGTTACTATAGTTTAAACCACATGAGCTCACAGATCTCTCATTTTTATATAGTTATTGTTACTTAGAGTTCTGTACATAGAAGATACTTTTTTTCTGTCTTCTGCCTCATGTTCCTTAGCGTAAAGAACATAAGTACCGCTTTCTCTGACAGTCTCTGCTTGGGAGCCAAAGCTGGAAATAGATTGCATAGAGATTAATCATCAAAATTTTTCATTTCAAGGAGAGGGAAAGAGGACATACCTTCATGACCTACTTTTTCGTGTGACTACAATCTCTAGTGTAATAAAGAAAAAGGCTTAGTGATTCTGAGACATGAGTTTTGGTTGAATCCTGCACTTTGGTGGAGTGAGACACTCAGGACCAAGTGTAGTGCTCAGCTGAAGCGTGCTGCTGCAGCTGCTGGGAAGTCCAGGAGTGGTCTCTAAGCAGCAGAGCATTCCCTTTAAGGCAAATCAGTCTATCAGGTTTCATACACTCACCACCAGAGACATTTGTCAACAAAAAGCAACAGGGAAAAAATTATACATCCTACAGCTGGAAACCTCCCCCTAGACTCAGCAATTCAAGACTAAGGTGTGTGGCTGCAAGAGCAATGTCCCAGAACTTATCACCACATTTTCCACTCCACTTCCTCTCTGCTGGGTATTCCATTGATGGAACATCCATGGCTGTTGCACGGCTTGCAGGCTGATACACAGTGCTTGACCAGCCCTCCCTGTGCAAGCAGGCACAGAACCTCTCCTCTTGTTGGTAACTACATCAGTGACGGGTGACAGGCATCAGCAGTCACAATGACATTTCAGGAAAAGAGAGTGGGGAGTAGAAAAAAGCCTGAGAAAGGGCCAGCCCAGACACACAGATACACTTTACACAGACCTTAAGTAGTGTTTGACACATGGTTTCAGTAGGAGCTACTGAAAATTCATCAGTGTTTGCCATACTGTCCTCAAAATATCATCGGTAACTACAAACATTTTAAGTCCTCGTAATTTAATATGAAAAATTGGAAGCACATTTTATAAAAGTAGAAAAATTTACTGTTCTTATTTTCTCCTCCTTATTTTCCTCACTTCTTTATGATGAAAAGAAGAA
Source organism: Rhabdornis inornatus (assembly GCA_013397075.1). Classification (NCBI taxonomy): domain Eukaryota; kingdom Metazoa; phylum Chordata; class Aves; order Passeriformes; family Rhabdornithidae; genus Rhabdornis; species Rhabdornis inornatus. Next base: position 1,443,059 of record VWZS01009562.1, read on the forward strand.
GGAATAAAATGGGTATGTTTTCCAAATACTATGCCTTTTTCCTATTTTCTACCTCTCGTGAATAAGAAAACATAAACGGATGACAGACTGTTTCCTCCACCACTCACCATTTAATTCTCTTCCCCTCACCATTTCCCCTCTCTTCCTTCTTCTTCTGTTAAAAAAAAAACAAACTAGAACATAAGAATTTTTGTATCATTTTAGAAAAGTTCTTGATTACATTTTAAAATTTGGATTCTATATTTTCCTACAGTAAATACTGTCTGACTAAGGCTTATCTAGATGAAATTCAGCGCCTTGAATACAAAAATGTACTGTAGCCTAAAATTTCTTCACCAAAAAATGCAAACCAGTGATAAAAAGAACAGTTCACAACCAGATGAAGTTTTTTACCTATCATGTAGAATAGGAAAGAAATTTAAGTTAAGGAAATGTAAGGGTTAAGACATAGTATTATATGGAAATGTAAAGTATAATTATGAGATATGTTTCAAATATCTAGAAAAACATAACATTGTATAATATAAAATTTGCATTTAGTAACTTGGAAAGTGCATCAGAAACTGGTTGTGGTAAGTAAATAACACAGAACAGATCTGGAAATCATAGAAATGCATTTTAAAATTCCCATGAGTAGATACATTAAAATAAATACATGCTGTTGTACGGCTGTTGAGAGGACCTTCATCTTATATATGAAGTAATGTCAGTGAGAAATATGGGAAGAGTCAATGCTATATCACTAATGGGAGTGAAAAAGTGTTTTTTGTAAGACCTATTTACAGGGAAGATGTAACTACAGAAAATACTCAAGCAGTTTTAGAATGCCTAAGTTCACAGTGCAATACCAGGCATTGGTATTCTGAGATGAGCCTGAGAGAAAATCTATAGTTAATGTAAATAGTGATGGTTCCATTGCCTTTTTCACTGACAGCTGGCACAGCTGCAGGACAAGCTCAGCTGGGAGTCTTCAGTCCTCCAGGGGCACTTGGGGGAAGCTCAGAAATCAGGAACAGGAATGAATGCTCAGGGCACAGGGGGCTGAATTAAATGGAAATTAAAAGAACTGAGTGTGCATAGCTTGGCTAAGCACAGGATTAAAGGACAAGGGAAGGAACTCTTGCTATGGGTTGTGAATCATCCTTCAGCACAATACATGAAAATACACATATCAGCAATGACATGAATGTAAGAACGGGAAATTCAGACTGAATGTCAGACAAATATCCTCCCTGAAATTATCTTCCATAAGACTAAAACAGTTTCCAAGCAAAATCACAGAACCTGGAGACTCTTCAAACCAGGCTGAGCACATCACGTAGAAAATGCAGAGAAATAAACAGCTTTACCGGGACCATAGACTGAACTTTTTGAAAAGAACCTTTGTCACTTTTTGGTAAGACATACAGAAATAAAATTATAATGCTGAGAATAATAGGCATTGGTCTAAAAATATTGTAGTTAAAAATAAATATTTCCTTGTCAATGAGATTAATCCATATAAAGCAAAAGAATTTTAAAATAAAAATTTAAGAAATATAATGTGAAAATATACATGGAATTTAAGTCTCAAGTCAAAACCAGTTGTGACTGCAGTCTGGCTGCACTCTCCCTTCAATGCCATCTATCCTTCTGGCCCACACAGCTTCATGGGCCTGCCTAATGTTTGTAATGTTTGTAAAGTGCAGAAGGAGAGCAGCCCTATTGATATGAGGACAAAAAGGTACAAGAAGAGACCATAAAATCTGAATTTATAGGCTATAAAAAAGCAGTCTGAGGAGATTTAATTTTGGTATATAAAATCTTAGAGTATCATTAATGTCAAACACACCTTTTTTTTTTTCCTGGGAGACAGATAAGAGGACAAGGGGCATAATTGCAAAGTAAAGAAAAACAAATTTGAAACAGATGTCGTGTGTCCCATTTTTCTTTACACAGAGCCACAAGTGTATGCAGAATAGCTTATGAGTCAGAGGCTGAAGCTTAAACACTGGAGGATCATTCAAGAAACAATTAGGGCAAATAGTATCCTGAGGGGATTAGAGTATTAAAAGAAAATGAGCCTTAATAGACTGAATAGACTCCACTTAGTCCCTGAAATTTATTATGTTCATAAACCCCAAAACAAATATAGTAGCAGAAAGATAAAAGCTAAAAGTAGCCTACTCACTTAATAATATATTCTTCTTTCTCTGTATTAGGGTATGATTCTGGTCTTCACATTTGCTGTTGAATATTAAACATACAATTAGATTAGGCATATTTTGAGACATTCAGAATCTGCTTCAGGCAAAATTAACAAGAGCATTGCCTCTGAAATTTGGTACAGCTGTTACTAATAAAAGAACTAGTACTGTAGGCTGAAACAGCTGGAGATGATAAGTGAAAATAGAATTAAGGCTCAGTAATGCAGTTTTGTACTCTGGAGGGAATTCTGGACAAAATCTGCGTGTGGCCTCAGATCTGATGGCCTTGTTCTGCACAGGACCCCAGTGACATGGCATCAGCACCCCAGCACTGGCCTCTCTGCAGATGGCCACACAAGTTCTGGCAGCTGGAAAGTTCATGTGTTTGGCTGGAAGACCATACACATGTTCAGAGGTGAAGATGAAAGCCTGAATGTTAAACTTTTTGCAGAAGCACAGTCTGCTCTTGCTGCCCACCCTTTCACTTTCCACCTGGGAGACCATCATATCTGTCCTCTTCCTATTAAAATGTGTCCCCCCTTCCTCACATGCTCTGTCTCAACTGTTTTTGTGTGTGTGGTCGCTCTTCCCTGCACGGTGCAATGCACAAGCATTGAGAAGCATAATGTCACACAGCTTTAAAGTCTCTGTTTATGTGGCCACTTTGCACTACAAACTCTTACAGCAATTTTCACTAAAGAATTCAAGAGTAGTGTGCAACAGAAATAAAGAACACTGCAATGAAAAGAAATAGTATGTGGTACAGATATTTCCTGGACTCTCAGAGAGATTGGAAAACAGGTATTCCACCTCCAGCTGCCTCAGAGGCAGAAAGAAGGAGAACAAAGGAGCACACATCGCCCTGGGCTGTCTAATCTGATATCCTGCTCTAACAGTGCTTCACTACCTGCTTTGGAGGAAAATACAAGAAAAACATAGAATGACATACCCTTGAGAGGAAATTTCTGTCTGATCCCAGGCTGGTAGTGGTTGCCTGTTCCTTGCTATTCCAAGAGAATTTTCGAATACTCTGTTATGCAAATTTTGCTCATGACTAATGAATGGTGTATGCCTTGTCCCAGAGATCAGCTTAGAGCTTTGCTCAGGAGCAAGGTACCAGGGAGGTTCCACAGAGACTTCAAAATCTGCATGAAAAAAAAAGGGGGTGGGAAGTGTGTGTAACAGAGCACCAGGCTGCTCTTGGATTTGAAAAAAATACTGTCATCATCTCTGGGCCCTGTTAGTGCTGGGACATTAAGCTGAGGTGCCTGAGACAATATCAAGGACCGAAGACCTAATCCACTGGAAATAAAACCTAAACCTAAATATTGACTTTTCCTTTTTTTTTTGAGCTGGCCTTCTATCTGCTTTGGGCAGCTGAGGTAAATTGGGTCATTTAATAGATGGACTGCATTATATATGATCCCAGGGCTGGCCTTGTCACAGAGGAGAAGACAAGAACTTTTAGAAAAAGGCTTCTTTTAGAATTTGAACCAACATGTTAAGACTGCACCAGCAAACCAACTGGTCTTATGAGCTGTTCCTTTGAATGGGTGCTGGACCAATCTTTGAGATTTCTCTTTCCTGACAAATTTAAAATAAGCAAGCCTAAGATCCTAACATTTTTAACAGGACTATGATTCACTCTAGCAAGCTTACCTGCAAACACTGGGAAAAGCAGGTAAGAAGGTGGTCCTTGCATCAGTTCCCCTGTGTTATCATCCCCCTCTCTCCAAGAACTGTTCATTTGCACTTCACAGCTGCATCTGAGATTACATTATGTCTACTTTTCCCTAGATGTATCCCTGAGGTCTCTACTATAGGATACTTATTTGTTTTCATAATTGCTGTCTGCCTCTGGGTTGGAAGAGGGAAATTTTAAGTACTTTTACGATGCCAGGTACAGATGAGGCAGCAGGAGATGCCAGCCACCACAGTGGTAGAGTGCTTGAAGTGAAAAGTGTGTGAGAAAACAAAGGGAAAAAAGGCTTCAGTAGGAGGATGTTCAGGGGCAATAGGAGCACCATGAAGAACCAGGAAGGATGAGGAGGATAAGGTGCATTGAAATGGATTAATGAGGAAAAGTCCATTGTTCTAGAGAGAAAAGAGTAGTGAAAGTTTGAGAGCAACTTATAGAAGAATCAGGTGGTGAAGCTGTAGTGGAAATTAGACTTAATTTTTGAGACAGAAATGATGACATCTTGGGGCTCTGTCTGCATTAGGAAGTGCAGAAGGTTTTATAATCTAAAGAGTGGAACATGACATAGAACATCTTCCTCCTTAGATGCTTTTTCCAGAAACCTGTTCAATAGTAGGGCAATAGCCCCCCTAGGAACTTTCAGTAGCCTGTCTGCTATTATATAGGGCTTCTCCTCCTTAGGACCCCTGCCCAGTACACCCTTGGTCTCCATCTCAGTCTCTTCCTCCTTTTGCTACTTGATATATATATTTTACTTCTCACAGCAAGTGCAGGTGTTAATAACGCAGTGGAATGTTCTATTCTTTTAATTCCATTAATATGTGTCATGTCTTTACACAGAGTGTGCCAGTTTTTGGACAAGGATTGCATATTTATCATGAGTGGGAGTTATATTTATTGCAAGTGCATTCATATCATAAAGTCAATTGACAAGAGGTACTTGGGCTAAGAAAATCAAAGCTTCCTTCTAAAGCAACCATGGAGAGTGGCAACAATGAAGCATCTAAAAATTACCTATTCAATACCAGATTCCCACAGAGCAGTACCTGGCTCTGTGCAGTTAAAAGGCTGGACTCCAGCCCCCAGCTCTACAGCCAGGTCTGCTCCTAAGATCTAGCAGCAAGTGCCTTGTACACGCAGGGCAGGAGAAGGAGGGATTTCATTATGTTAACTGCTTTTCTTTGGTTCTGTCCCTTCTTTCCACACCCACACCCTCAGCATATGCAGCACCCTCCCTGCCCCGCAATTCTGAGTGTATGCTGCCCAGCCAGGCACCTTCCTCCCTCAATTTGTTCCTTCAGTATTTAGTCATTGATTCACACAGGGCTGTGTAGACTTACACCATTATCGATCTGGTTTCTCCTCCTTTTACACACAGAGATTAATTTGCAGCATTTCTCCTTGTGTTCATGTATAATAGAGTCCTGATATTTTTCGTTTTTCTATTTAACTGGTTTCTTTCTTGGGACACTACTTCTTTGCCAAGCAGAACAAAGGTTCTGAAGGAAAAAGACTGTCATAACCACTCCCTCCCTGCCTTTCTTACTCCTTTTCTTTATCCTCAGCCATGCACACTATTCCCAGTGCCCTACTCCCAGGTTTGACAAAAAGCATCTCTCTTTAAATTTGCATTTTGTACATTACAGCCAACATCTCAAAACGATGGAACAGAGCCCAAGAGTTAGTGCTAGCTGAAGCACAGCAGTTCCACATTCCCAGACTGACAGCACTGTTTCTGCTTAGAGGAAAGCATTTGTCAACACTTCATTTCATAATCACACACACAGGTCACATGCCTTATAATAAACTAAAGATACTGCATAGCTTTTTTTACATGCAACAGAATTCTGTTGAGAATTGAGATGTCAGGAATAATTTATACTTTTCTCTTTTTGTATCCCTGACTGGACATAAACAAATATCAGACATCAGTACAGCCTTCTTCCTATTAAATACTGTTTATTAACATCTGTTAAAATTAATAGGTTTTTTATCCTCTCACCATTAATCATTTTAAAATGTGCTGTGTTTGTTGTTAGTGCAGTATGGCAGGCAGTAGAGACCCTTCCCCTCTTGCTTTAATCTCTAGCAAATTACATTACAGTGGCATCCTTTGGGACTGCAGTGTTTTGGATACATCAGCATTTCCTTTTACCAATATCCATTTTCATCCTTAAAATTACACTCTGCAATGTCTTGACACACTGCATGAGATGTTAGGTCATGCATTTGATTCTGAAAAATTTAAATGTGTACATTCTTGACTTACAGAGCAGGCATTTAAAAAGAAATAAAAAGAAAAAAAAAAAAGAAAAAAAAAAACACAGCCTATTGCAGTGTAGGATTTAAGCCCTGCAGAATTCTACATAAGTACATCCATGCAAACATGTCTAGGTGGAAGAATTAAGGCCTGTGTTTCAAACAATATTGCTGATAGACTAATACAAACTTCAATCGTTAGGAAGTCCAGAAGAAGTCAAGCAAACATTTGCAGTTTTCCAGCATAAACCCATAATGATATGCGTATTCATCACAATTGAAAATTGTATTCACGTTCATGACTGCTCCCCAGAACCCTTCTCAGGTCACACAGCACCAGCTGTAGCTTGAGAGGTTGGTGAGGATCTGTCCTCCAAGGCCAACACACTCACCAAAGCTGTGCTGAGTGTGTGGGTACACTGCAAACAGCAGCCTCACAAGAGTGAGCTTTTCTGAAACTCAGCGCTGTCCACAGACAGCATTAAAATGTGTAAATATTTTATAACATATTACTGTGCAATTCCACGTACTTCTCACACAAGGGGCCCATGCAGAGCAGCAGTGATCTGAGGTTACAGAGCAATATGGATACAATTCCATATTACTTGAGGAATAGTTTACAACTGAGTAATTAAAGGCCATATTGCGATGCATATGCTCCCCTGAGTGAAGCAAATGCTGTTGACAGTGTTCATGTCTACAAACAGAAGGAGATTGAGGAGATGCAGAAAGGGTTTTTTTTCAGTCTTGGAACATGCCCAGAAGCTATCATATTTACTCTTATGCTTGCAGAAGCTTTTGCTGCTATTGCCTGCAGCACAAAACACACAGCCACGTTGGATGACTCCTGCACTGCTCTTGGGTGAAGGAAAAAGGAAATACAGGGTATAAACACATGGTATAGCTGCTGGCCTGCAGAGCCCTTTAGTTCCCTTCAGATTCTATAGAAACTGAGGATACTCCATACATCACAGACTCAGGAGTTCAGGAAAAATAACCTCAGATTATTTCATGTAGAATAGGGACCAATAAAGTTGACTAATACAAAAGAAGAAAAAACACCAAAAAAACCTGAACAAACATATTCTCACTACAATCCCAAGCAGCTTCTTTCTACAAGCTATCCAACTATCAGGAGCTAGGGGATCACAGCCACTTACAGAGGCGCCTCGGCAGGCACAGTAACAAACAAAGCTTTTACTAGTGACTCCAGTGTCACTTAAAGGTGTTTTTTTTTACTGATTCTGGCTTTTCTTCACATCTCGTTACCACTTTTCACTGACTTGACTCTGTTTTGACAGCAAACTAATATTTTTTTTAAGAAAAACTATCTAACACAAGCAAGGCCACAGACAGAATGAATGTGCACTGGATGAGTGACTAAGGTTCATCATTCCCTACCAGATTATAAAAAAGTGAAACCTGGGAAATAAAAGGTGACTATTTTCTATACCATATAAATCTATAGTGACCTAATTAACTTTACTATAATTATTTTTTCATGGATGCTGAGCAGATACTCTAGGGACAAGAAATGAGTGTGAAAATCCATCTCTGAGGGGTTTGAGAAGACTTTTGATAAGAACAGAAGAGTTTGTTAGCCAAGATCCAGAGACAAGCAGAAGAAAAACATGAATAAAAGGGGCATTTACAGTGCCAGTAATTAATTTTAAGGAAAACCGCAAGGACAGAAAAAAGTTGTGTCAGAAGTTATGTCCTTGTGAAGTTTAACATTTAATACCTATCTTCCCCCAGGGCTAAAAGCACTTTGTGTCAACTGCTGGAGGAGGCAGGAGGTACCATGGGGTCACTCTAACCCTGCCAAGTTCCTCTTCCTTCATCCCCAGCTGGTGAGGGAAGACACTCATGCAGCTTTCAGGTGAAAAGGGAGCACAGAGTCTGTGTGTGGTCAGTGGTCACTTGCTCTGCCCTTCTGTCAGACCCCACTTGCTTCATCTTCCACCCACAGCTTTTGAAATGTTGGGCAATTCCAGCTGCCTTTGACAGAAGGTTTTAAGTCCTAGCCATTTGGGGAAAGGGAATTACATCTCCCAAGTAATGTGACATCAGCTTTCCAAGGCAAAACAAGGGTGGCTTCAAACACAAGCATCTCAGCTCCTCTGGTCTCCTCCATCTGACACAAGAGTCACCAAGTGGGAACTGGCAGGTCCAATAAATCTGAGGACACGCTGCCTTCCCACCAACATGTCATCTGGGATTGTGGTTAATAAGGCCCTACAAGGCAGATGCTTGTTTGCATTCTTAATGGAAAAATCCCAGCAGCAATCAGAAAAAATGGGACACGCACTCATCTAATTATAACAGGAAAATAAAGACTTTTTATGCCGTTCTAAAGGAGTCCGTAAATCACTGCCAACACACCTGTCACCGAAGTTCACTCTACTTCAAGAATACGCTTTCTATTCCTTTATCAAGGCACATCTAGAAAGGTTCATAACTTCACTAGGTTGAATTCAGTTTAAAAAGTTTAGATCTGGATAGAGTAATTTTGCTGCAGATTTTATTATGTCACAAATTTGCCTTTGAGAGCAGGAGACATAAATTAGAGGTGCAAGCACAGAATATTACTGCTCATGTCCAGAAATTGCTATCATCTGGCAAGTAATAAAGTAAATAACTATAAAAGCAATTTTAAAAAATAAATGAACTGCTGCAAGTAAGATTTGAAGGATACATTTCCAGTCTCATAGAATCAGGCCATTAGAACACGTCAGCTTAGGGAAATTGATTGGCATAATGACAGCATAGTTTAAAGGAATAATGTATTCTCCTTCTTTGCCTTAACTATTCTAGTTTACCTACTTCATGTGGGTATGATTCCACTTTAAACTGGCTTTATTAAACAATAGCTTTATTAAAAATAAAATACTTTTAATCTATCAGTCATTTTATCAACTGGAAAGGTTTTATGAGATCACTAGCTTAAATAAATTGAAACAAACTGCTTCCTCAGCTCAAAGCACAGAGGATTTGTCCCACATAAGGCCACATCTACAACTGCTGCATGTGCAAGCAGCTGAGACAGGCAGAGATGGGCTTTGAGTTCCACAGTGCATAACACTGACAACACAGCAAATGTCTAAACTCTAGATTTCCATTTAATACAAGTCAGTTTCTAAAAATTCGGCTTTTGTAGCAATTCTTGAAAACCTAACATAAAAAAGAATCACTGGGGATTCAAGGAACAGGTAGCTGGTGCCAGTTGTAGCAAGATGAGTGTAATAGAAGTCAAATTTTTGCGTACTCTAAGGGGACTCTGTGCCATTTACCTTCTGTGTCAAATATTTATCCAATATCTGAGTCTTTCGGTATTCTGGGAAGGTGGCCCATAATAAGCAGGGACTAGTTGCAGACGAATGTTAGCCAAACTGTTAGCAAACCTGCACAGAAATGCTAGGGCTGGACCTTCCTGTGAAGAAGGCCTGGGCATAATCCATGTTGGGGCAGGCATTCACCTGTAGTAGCTCTGTTAGAGATCTAGCAAACCAGGACATCACGGGAACATGGAGCTGATTCAGCTCATTAAGAGTTAAATTACTTTTTGAAAATAAGGTGTCACCATTCAACTTTTTGACTGTGTTTCAATTTATCCATTGAAAGTAGGGTGAAAGTAGGTCCTCATACCTACATTAAAACTTACATGAGCAACCCCTACACCTCTCACCCAAAAATGCAACTATGCTCATACGACAGGACCTACACTCCTACCTCCCTAAGGATGAAAGTGTCTGCCTGAGAACTTTTACAACACTTAATGATGCAAATCAAAAATCCTACAATTCTGCATGTAACTTGCATTTCCCAAGTGTAAATTACATCTAAGTCACTTCAGGAAGCAGGTCACAGACTTCCATCTTATTTCATGCATTAAAAATGCTTATGACATGACTTTAAAAACAATTTTTCAAAAGTCACTTATACCAAACATTGTTTTAACATTGTTTTCTAAAGCATTCTGAAAAATGAAGGCTGGCTGCTGCTCTATTGCAGTTTTCCCCTCCCAAGAGCAGCAATTTCCTGCCTTGCATTTTTCTGTTCCAAACCTGTCCATCAAACTGGACAGGAGTTTAATAATAACTAATTACTCATGTTATGCTTAGTATTTCCATGCAGCAGAGCCCAAATACTGTATTTAGTACATTCTCCATTGGTTTTGCTGCCTTCTGAATCCCACCATGAGCACAAATTTTAAATAGGTATCCTTTTATAGAGGCAGTCTCTACAATATTGGGGGGAAGGATACCAACTCTGTGTATACTGCATGTTATGACTACCTACATGTGCATACATACATACATCTTTGTAGTCCACATATTTCTACATAATTTTACTAGAATTTACGTGTTCAAAAATCAGATAACCGGTGGAGTAAAATGGTCAAAAGGTCTCACGAAGAAACTGCTCACTAAGACCTGCTCTGAATTCCTGCTAAGAGCTGTCTTCAAGGAAGCAAGTGTGCTGAGCTATGGAATCAAAGTGGCCAGATATCATGCCAGCTATTTCTTTACACATGATGAGAAATAAGCACACCTTAACTGCATTAACTTGGTAGGTCTTGGTCTGATGCTGTCACTAAGGAATTTTATGAAAGGCTTGAAAGATGGTACAAGAGAGAAACATTCAGTATTTCGTGTAACACCTGAAGGTCTCTATTATGTTTCTGGAAAGTACTGTTGACTCATTCATATTCAATGCAATACAAATTTGCCAAAGGATGTATTCCCAGAGAATTATTTTCTCCACTTTTAGCACACACACTCACCCAGCTTTTCTGGGTTTTCACTTCTCTCTTTCCCCAGTATTGTTTACTATGCTATTAGAAACCTATGATGCTCCAATTCCTTCCTTGGAGCAAGGCATGTCTGATTCAAAGCCAGGATGAGGAATTTGGCATTTGATGCCAGGCATCTTCCTTCTGCATTAAGCTGGAATTCTTTGTCTCTTCCTCCAGTCACAGGATCTAAAATTAATTCCACTGGGGAAATCAACAGATGTGCATGATAACCTAAAAGTATTTTTATTTGCTTATGTGTATTTTATAGGAGGCAACCTCAAATTTTGTAGAACTATTCAATTCATGTCTCTCTCATGGCAGAAATAGGGAATTCAGCAATATAATTCTTCACTCCAGTGTGTTTCCTGTTTAATAAGTCTCTACTCATTTCCTAATACTTTTTCAGACATCAGAGGGTCTGAAGCAGCTAGTGAGGTAGAAAACATAATGGTTTTCTGCATGGAGGATATCCTGCATGCTCACTAACTCGACAGAAAAGTGACTCAAAAAATTGCTCCACTGCAGCTGCACTGCAGCTTGAGTTAGATTGGATATTAGGAAAAATTTCTTCATGGAAAGGGCTGTCAAGCATTGAAACAGGCTGCCAAGGAAGTGGTTGAGTCACCACCCCTGCACTGAGGGACATGGTTTAATGATGGACTTGGCAGTCCTGGTTTATTGGTTGGACTATATGATATAAGAGGCCTTTTCCAACTTAAACTCTATGATTCTAAGAATACCTTATTATGCAGTCTTGAGATTTGTATTAAAAGCAAAGAACTTAATCTGAGTCATTTCACAATTACTTCCTGCCCGGGAGACAAATTGGTATTGGTTTCTGTTTGCTTGTAAAGCAATACAGTGATAGCTGCCAAGTCATTAAAATGCTACAGGCTTCAATCACAATTTTTAAGATAATTTCTTTGTTTACATTTTGTTGTCCCAAAGGTGATTAGCAATTTTACTAGAAGGTTACTTTGTTATTCTACTGCAAGTTTCTGGATGAACTTCAGGTGAGATTAGAAATTCCTTTGTACCCACCAGCAGCACTTGGAAGCATTGCTTTTATGGAAGCGTATGGCAGCATCCAAGCTTTGGCACTAAACCTGGCTTTCCCTCTGCACCCTCTTGCCATGGACTCCTATTTGCAAAGTTTCATCAGGCTTCATTTACTGACCGTAAAAAACAAAATGCTGAGCCATTCACTGCCACCTCAGCTCAATAACTGATTTCTGGGGAGTAAATCCAAAAGACCTGCATCTTCGCATAGTGCTTTGAAACCACCATTAACATGTAAAATGTAATTAAATAGCATACAGAAAATTAAAAATTTATATATAATTGTTTCTTTGTGCTTTATTGTTAAATCAAAGCTGAGAGATTAAAAACCTAGTCTAAATCCACTGGTGTGCCTAGAATCACTGATTCCTGAAGCTTTTGTACAATCACCACTTTATATTCTGTCCATACTCTGGATGAATAAACGCATGTAGTGTCCTAAACTAAGCTAAAAGTTCATTTGTATAGGCACACGAGAACATTTTTTCTCATCTAAACTATTATTCATCTTAAAAATCAAGTCTGACCCCTGTTATACTCCGAAGTGAGAAAACTTGGACTGAAAATCTCAGGAGAGAAAGTATTGTATTTTATACTTCTAGTTGTTTGGAAATAGTCCAAAAGCAGATATATAGAAATAATGTATAATGAAATATATAAATATATAAAATATAATGAGGAGAAGTCAGCCAAATTCTTGCAAAAGTTCAAAAAGAGCTGAACTTACTTTTGAGATTAAAACTTTTTTTTCATGTTCATTATTGGTATGTTTTGAGATATTTTGACCTGAAATTCAGTATGCAAAGGTGCTTCATCAACATACACTTAAAGCACTATCACATGGACATATTTGTGATCCTTTGAACTAATACTTAGGGGCTTTTCATCTCAAATCTGTACAAAGAAGATGAAAAAATCTGAACATATCTCAGATGCAATGTTAGGCATAAAAGGGTGTATGACCACTGTACTGAAAGTTACTTCTTTAATAATCCTAAAATGCAAATTAGAAATTGAGTAAGCAAGAATGAAAAATAATTCATGGGTTATAAGGGTCTAAATAACTTTAGTATCCTTTCATCTCACCATGTAAACATAAATTCTTAATACATACAAACCCTTAATTTCTCCTACAAACAGCAGATACCCAGCCAGACCCAGATTTTCACACACAAATTCATGAAAAACTGTAAATTCAACATTAAAAAGATTTTTTTTTTAAAAAATGTGGTTTCAATAGAAGTAAACCAGGAAGGACAATATTTACTTGAGATAAAAATTTGTGATCAATAATGCACCAAAAGACATTATAATATTATTGTAAAAATAAACAATAAATGTTATATTTTCTGATCTAACAAGACCACTTATGATCTTCAGTCTTACATGCTCAACAAAATCTAGATTTTATTATTCTGCAGCAAAACATTTCACCTAAATTGCTCCCCTGTACCTTTTACTTCTTTCATAACCGACAAATCCAGGTTTAGATTTCCTATAACGTCTATTCCCCTGGTTCCTGATGAACTAGGTTAAACTGGGGAGGGTTTCTGTCACAGCAGTGACAATGTATTTACACAAAACCTTCCAGGCAGAAAAATGCCATTCCTGACAAAGAATCTAGGAGTTGCCTCAATTATTATTGCACTGTAGTCATATCAGCAGAAAGCAATCTTTCCATCTTTTTCTGAGAGAAATGTTTTATTTTGAAGGATAATAAAAACATTTACTCTGAGATAAATCCATCCAATATTTTAGATTGAGCCACTTAATGAAATTTTACTGAAGAGCAGAAAGGAACCATATCTTGAAGCAATTTCATCTAAAAGGACTTATATTAAATTTTAAAAAGCCTAGATCTAGAGGTCCTCCTGTAGGTCTCAATACAAAAAAAATGTTTAAAATTGCAGTGGAGATAAGCCTGTTTAAACACAGGTAAATAAAAATCCCAATCAGAATGGTTTGAGCCAAAAATGAAATAAAACAGACAAGATCATCAGCTGGTGGATAACTTCATTACTTTTAGCTAATTTGTTTTATTTATTTATACCAAGCAATCTCCTCTCTGTTTTGTCTGTCCTTTTCTACAGGAAAAGCACGGATTGAATTTTAATCTACATGAACTTTGCCTCAGAAGAGACCAAAGAAATTTCAATGTCAACCCCCACAGTAAAGATAGGTGTAGATCTGGCATGGGGTTGAGAACTGCGAAGTTGAGCAGCATATTGCCTACAGTAACTTAAATGCTAAAATTAATAGTCCTATATACAATCAGTGAGTAGAGGAAGAAAAGCACCTCAATTAAATCTTTAAAAACAGAGTGTGAAGTAATGCAAATTAGCTAACAGAGAATCACTTTACTAAGGCACAGGTCCTCATGCCATCCATCATCTCTGTCAAATGAGCTTTAGTGAGGCAGCTGAACCAACTTCAGATTTACTTGGCAACTGCTCCTGTGAATGATGATCCTAACCTTCCTCCTGTTCCTCTTCTCCTCTCCCTTCTTCCAATTCTGACAATTATATGGTTCCCCAGTGACCAGCTGAAATCAGGAAAATACTCATTTTATTGCTAGGATAGTTATATGCCCAAATTCTGTTAAATGAATCAATGCTTTCATGAACTCCAAAAGCAGTCCAAGGTACAGTTTGGAGGGTGCACACAGAGCAGGTCAGGGAAGGAGAAACAGAATGATCCCTTTAATTTCACCAAATTATTAGATCAAGTCTGCTTGGCTCATCATTTTTTGAACTTCTGGAAGAAACCTTCCTTTGATCAAGATTCTCAAGTCTAGAAAGCAGGTGAAAATGTTTTTTTCACTAGTTGTACTACACGTTTTTACTAGTGATTGTGTGTATGTTATTCAGACAGCTCTAGAATTAGGGAGCTGATTGGTGAGATCCTGAGGACGGCAATTTTTGGACTTCAGTTCTTTAGTCTTAAGAACAAAACATGATCTCATAGTCTGTGAAACCTGCAACTTTATTTCAATAATGAAAATATCAGAAATTACGTTTAATCTAATTGTGTTTCTGAAGCCTTTAGCCAGCCACCTCTCTCAAACCAGAATGTCTCAGTGAACTGGGATGCTGGATCCCTCCAGACAGTTCTGCTGCAATCCACTCTGAGCAGAGCACCTTGGTTCCACAACACAGCACTAGTGACTCTCTCACATAACCCAAGGAAAGGTAGTAAAATAGCAGTGTAATGAGAAAGAGACAAGGATCTAGAAAGAGAACAATTGCAGATCTCCTTCTGATAGATTTCTAAATGAGAAAGAGAGCCCTGCAGAGAAGCCAAGAAACAAGTTAGGCTGTTGATGCAGGAAGTGTCAGTACTAAATTCTCCTAACATCCACAATTTATATTGAGCAATTTACTGGCAGAGAACAGAACAGAACTGACATCAAGACAACCCTGTGTGATCCTGTGTTTCCCAGGACACATTTGATTCAGTCTGTTGCTCTACGAAGGGAAAAAACACTACTCTGAAGTATCACATAGTCTTGGTATGAGCACTTAGCATTTATAAACATTCTAAATAACTTTTATCTGATTCCAATAACTCCCACTGGCCACCTGCTCTATTGGGACTCCTTCCTCACTGTTATCTTCTCTGGGGAAATAAACCTACTGGTTTTACTTGTGTTCTGGTGAGCTGGTACAGGAATCTCAGCACCCATGTATTTTTATATATTTAAAAAAAAAAAAACAAAAATATATATATAGGATATATATTAAGCAAATGCTGAAATAACCATTGAGAAAAGTGCCCTGAAGGTCCCCATTTCAGGTCCAGGGCCTGACACCACGGCATAATGCAAGTTAGCACAAATGAGGATACTGTCTATTCCCAACATTCTTAACCTGAGACATCTTTTTATTGCTGCATTCTCATAAACTTCCTCGTTAAAAACTTGCACACAATTTTGAAAGAAAATATGATAAAATTGCAGAGAAACACCCACCTGGATTCTAGGCCAGAGCAGCTGCATGGACCATCTGTGCACACCATATGTTTAGTGCTTGATTTAGGGCAAATTAACAGGGCTTGGAGGTAGACTGAATAGCTACAGTACAGTTTAAAAACTTCTTTCCTTCACACTTTCTTTAAATCTCCCTTTTGTTTTCTTGTGGTGTAATTTTTGTCTTGTCTACTGGGAACAATCAGTGCATATGAACAAAAGATTTATCCAGTCCCAGAGCGGAGTAGATCAAACACGGATTCTTCAATTCCTGTTTCAGACAATTGGTAAGTTTGTTTATTTTTGAGAAAACCCATTTAGTCCAATGTTTTTGTGCTCTCCCCTAAACAGTAAAATTAAAAAAAAAAAAAAAAAAAAAAAAAAAAAAAACCAACAACCTTAACTTCAGAAGAATTTGTTGCTGAAATCAACTGCAGTGCACCTTGGCCTCAAGTCATGCTTAACTTCACCCGTTGTAAAAAAGTCTCAAGCAAGTTTTCCTAGTGCTGCAGCTCTGCTACCAGGTTCCAGAATGTAAGCTCATGTTCACCCAAGGGTTTGGAATCCACATGTCAAAGTTGGCTCAAATTTCACATGAATGCAGATCAAAAGCTTCAAGGACTTGAAAACACATTTTAAAAACAATTTAATGGATCCAATGGAATTTTAGTTTGCGTGTGGAGATTTGTTTAAATCCCAAGCGATTCAGAAATGCCAGAGTATGAACTTGTGTGAACAGAAGCCAATAAATTACCTGTTAGCTTTGGATTCCCTCTCACATCAAATATCAAACATGCTTTTTTTATTTCCACCAGATAGAATTGCAGCTTGTTAGCAACATCCTGAGACGAAGAGATTTTAAAGAGCTATAGCTGAAACTGCTGCATTTCTTATTCTGCTTGCAAACTAACAGCATATTATGAACATCTCCAGAAAATACATAGTAAAAATTATGTTATTGGTACTAATAATCCAGCTACACAACATGTAAAATCTAGTATCTACAGTAAATGGAGTATCTATAATTGTTTTTTGAATACACAGAGCATCCATAAAATGCACAAAAATTTAAATCATTTGAATTCTTGCTTAATTACTTAATATTAACCCAAAGCAATTAAATTCAATGTGATGAGGATAGACTAGACAGACTAAGTAGTGTTTAGCAACCATGTCCTTCCAAGGTGTTGTTGACAAGCTACAGCTGTGGCTTTTGGACAAAGAAATAGAAGAGCTGAAAAATAAAGCTATTAGGTGCACAATAAAGAGACTAAAAGGAGGTGTTACGGGTGCCTAGTGAAAAAGTATTATCAGAAGTTTTCGAATGTCAATGCTAAAAATCTTCCTGTTAGAAATATTATCAGAAGTCAGTTTCAGCCAGTAGGAGTGTGTTCAGAGATAAGTGTGTGTTAATTCTACTCATGTGTGCAATTTTCTGCGGATGAGAGTGAATCCGGTCTATAATATCTACGTTCAAAACCTCTTTACTAAATCTTATAAGATTTCTTGCTCTTTGTGGCATGATCTTTGGAAATCTCACAACAAACATTTTCAAATATTTTCACCATCCCGAAAAGAAATAGTGCAGTACCAGCTGATTCTGCTTGACTTTAATAACATTAAAAATGAAACTTAGAAAATCACTGTAGTTTCCAGCTTCTTTTAAAGTAGACAGAAAGTGTTATTACATGTATTTATATATGAAGATTTGAGGCTACATTTTAATTATTCTATAACAAATGAGAGCTTTCTTCCAAAAAGTATAATTTTTGTTGCTATCACCCTTCGCTGACAATTTACTTAAATTATTTTATTCATTCAAAAAGAAAATTTAACTCCAGAGCAATATGATTTCAAGAAATACAAAATTCAGAAAAAAATGTTTAAAAATGTTCTGCTGGTTCAAAAAAACCCTACATTTCCATCAATATTGTTCTACCATTTCATCTTAGTTAATTGGATGGTAGTTTAAATTAAAAGGTCTCAAATAGATACCATGACACTTCACATATTCCTAAGGGGAGAGTGCTAGACCTGGACTACAAAAACTTCAGTTTCAACCACACAGCTTGGCCTGCATGCCAAAGAGTGATACTTTTCAACCTCTTCTGAAGCCACATCTCTCTTCCAAATGAAAACATTAATTCTCTTAGCCTCTTCAGCTCAGTAATACCAAATAAACTCATTATCATCTGTAACCCAACCGTTACCTTGTCCTTTCCTTACATTTCACTGAAGTTTGCCATGAGGACTAAGAATACAATCTTCTATCCCTCATCTCTGTTTTCTGATCCCAAAACTTCTTAAACAGCCTCTCTCTGGATGTCTGCACAAGTATTAAATGTCCATACCAATGCATTTTTCATTATCACATTAGATTCAACAAGTCAACAAGCAGCTGCAGGTGATGGCTGCTACTGAGCTGACCTTCTTCACAGCCCAGGACTTGGCACTGCTTTTGTCACATGGGCTCTCAGCAACAGGTAATGGCTGATTGCCATGTTTAGAAGGCTCAGTTTGTTCTTTCACATGTATTTGGGACTCCAGCCATAATTCTGAAAGGCATAATTCTAAAAGAGTTAGGCAACCACATCCATTTGCAAGGGCCTAAACAAATGCTTTAAAATCAAATCTATTTTGTTGGTTATATGCAGATGTAGATATAGCCACTTACCTTTTAAGAACCTGAAGATCCAAACCCTGGCTAGCTTCATGGCTTACAGCATTGCCATACAGTCTTCCAGGCACAAGATTAGACACTGCAGGCTGTGTCATGCACAGGCCAGACACCATGCCACACACACACACACCACCCTGAACACAAAAGGTACAAATGTGCCCTTTTTTTGGCAGAAGTAGATTGGGGAAATATTTAAGAACAGAGAACCAGAGACGTGCCTGCATAAATGTCTGTGCCCAAAGAGACAACTCCACATTCAACTGGCAGACACTTAGCCATCCCCCTAAACTTGCAACTTTGTGCAGACCAGCAAGCCTGTAGAGCTGAGCAGCAGATAACTCCATTTCTACATCTGATTGGGTTCAGATGACATCTCCCTACTTAAGTCCATTTGATAAGTGATCTAGCTGGTATTTCCAGCACATCTCTTCCACCAAGTGTCCTCTGATTTCCTTTAAAATGCCACAGAGGATGTGCCATTTGTTCCTTTCGTATAAACTCCTGCTTGATCATCTTGACAGTGGGGAAGCAAGGGTTCAATAAGCCTCTCCACCTAAAGAGATAAGGCAATTACTACTTACCAGGAAAACACTCAAACTGTCGATTCTAAGCATTTATGAATGGGAACATAGATCCTATTGTGGATGAATTGAAATTTTACTGAATCGGAGACAGAAGAAGTAATGGTAATGGAAAATGTTTGACTTTGTAACCCAGAGCTTATGGCATTTAACCCAGACTAGCACAGCTGTGTGAGTGGTCATAGCTTCTACTGCTACAGTTTAACAGCCAACCATTTAATGTAAAATGTAGGAACCACTCAGGAGAAAGAGTGACGAGGGTCCAGGACAATCCTAACAGTGAGCCCCAAGAGTGAATCATGCTTCTTCTCATGCACCCCATCTTTCTCTAAGACAGTATGTAAGCAAACTAGATGTGTTCATGGCCATTGTCCAGCCCTGAGGTCCTGTGGCATAGGACAACACATCTAAACTTTTCTAACTTCCAAAATGAGATGGCCACACGCAAACTGACAGCTGAAAAAGGTTCCTGGTCTGCACTTGCTCCCAAAGGAAGTAGGAGAACTGTTCAGCAAAACAGGAGGTCGAAGCCACACAGTTGCCCGTTTAGGGCATTTAAGAGTAAACACTGACTTTGTAACACCTGGCAGCATTTCCTGGAGCTGTTAATCCACTTGTACAAAATATATAGTTTGATTTCTTTTTGCCAGCAGCATAGTCTCCACACAGGAGGATGACCCTATGTCTCTGTCGCCCATAGCCTGGTCAGTGTTGACCTGTCTGCAAGGAGATTTGTGAGTCAAAGCCACCCTGGATGCAAGAGGGGACAGACCTGGACTCTCCTGAGTGCTCTAGACCCAAAGCTCTCGGGTAAAGCCAACCTGCCTTCATCAAGCCTAGTTTTAGCAGGATGGTGTGGCCTGTGTTATGCCAGGCATTGGACCGGATGGTTCCAGAGGTCCTTTCCAACCGAGATTACTACTCCATGATGCAATGATACAGCTGCATTTTCTCACAGTTAATAACCTACAAGTGAATGTTATGTGTGCTTTAACAGGAGTCCTTCAGCAGCCTCTCCAATTAAAGATACTGCATCTCTCTCATACACACATCAAAAATCTTCCTTCACAAGAGCGCTTGGTGAATGACCTAGAATGAATTCCTGGAAGGAAGCAACCAGGCACAACCTATGTCATGGGGCAAATGCAGATGCACAGGAGTGAGGTCAAAAGAGGATGTCTACTGCATGTCTACACTCCCAAGAACTCAGATGATCACCACAGAGATTTTTCTGAGGGTACTTAATATAAAACTGAATTCCATAAAATTTCCTGTAGATCAAAATTTCTGGAACACTTAACAAAATCAGGTTTTGTTAAGCTTGGAGAAGAGAAGGGTGAAAGAGAAATCTAGTTGCAGTCATTTACAACAGGAAAGAGTGTTACAGAGGAGACACATAGAATTCCACTGTGGTGCACAGCTAAAGGACAAGAGGCGATTATAAGAAGCTGCAACAAGGGAAATTCTGATTACACATTGGAAAATATCCATTTACATAGGAATGGCTATGCCTCTGGAATAGGATGATCAGATATGCCTTGGAACTGCCATCCCTGGAGATTTTCAAACCATCACTGGATTGGCCCTGAGTATCCTGACCTGGATTTAAAGCTAGCCCTACTTTGAGAGATGATTGAACTTCAAGTCCATCAGGGGACTCTTACAACAAAATTCATACTGTTATTCTATGGTATTTTCTATACAGGCACTGAAAAAAAAAGGTCAGTAAGACTTGGCTACATGTGGACAACATAATTGTGTTGCAGTAAGTCCATTTCTTTATCATCCATATGTTGCATTTTCTGAACATTTTTACATTAATCCAAATTCTTCTAACAACTAAATCTTACCACTGAATTAAAATCAAGCAAGTCGCTTGGCTTCTCCTTACTAGAGCATTCATTATTTATTGCTCAATAAAAAAAGCAGTACTTCTGTTTCTAAACCAGAATTCATTAGTGACAGAAAACACAGACACTCAGGTTTAAGAAAAACATACACAATCAGATTTATTCTGGTCAGCTCAAACTACCATTTTATAAATTGTTACTTAATAGCCTTTATCTGGTGTTATCTGCAATTTAATCAAGTAAATCACCATCCTGGGAAAATCTGTATATTAAAGTTCGACGATGGAAGCATTATCAGAGCAACATCTCAATTAATGAAACAATTTGGAATAACTTAATGTGAAATTGGACATCAGTTTCACATTCAAGAATATGAACAAGAAAGCTGTTGATTGGTGAGTGTTGTAAACCTGTGGCTCAGCCACTTATGAACTTGTTTCTCATGTCATCTCAGACTTTTTTAGCTTGGTCAATACATTTTTGTGTCATGTAATTTTTCACTTCACATTTTTTCCAGTTTGCTCATATTTGCTACTTGTTTTCTCATATTTTATGAATTTTTTTTGTCTCTTCGTATTCTAGATGGATTGTTTAACATTTTGATTTTTGCCTTTCTGCTTTTTATTCCATATGCACTTCATTTCTCACACTCACCTAGCACATCCATCTTTCTTTCTGCTGAGGAAACTCTATCTACTACAAGTACGAAAGTATAAAAAATGAAACAGCTCTTCTAATTAGCTGAACAGAAATTTTCTCATTTTCCTGAGAAACCAAAACTTTGAGGATTAGTTCTCCGAGAATAATGTATTTCTTCTTGACAAGAGACAGCTCAATGCTTTTACATGCCAGACACATTACAACAATGTAAGAATAGTTTCCATAGGATTCAGTGTTATCAAAATCTGAAAACATTCAGTGAGGCTTCTACATAACTTTTTTCCTGAACATTTCATTTTGAAATATGGCAGAGACATCAAAAGAATGTGTTGTTTATGAGAGACAGAATGCACAAAAAATTTTACTTTCAGACCCATCAAAAATGTAGTCAGGTTTTGCCATATTTTCCCTTACCAAAGTTTTGACATTAGTCTTCAATATTCTGCTTATCACAGATATTCTCTATTGCACTGATACAGAGATTGTATATGGCCATTAATTTTTGTGGACATCATCACACATGCTTTGACAGTAGACCACAATTAAATACTCGTTGGCTCATTAAATTGTTGCAGTCAGCAGTGTCTGCCAAACTTAATGAAACTAATATGAATATCTCAAACGATGCCACAGTTAAGGGATGGTTCTGCATAAAAATGCTCACATCTACCACTCTTCAGAAGTTAGTTATTATGTTGCAGTCTACAGGCTGAGTTTGTTTTGCAGACTCTGTGAGAAATCAGTGTTATTGATTCTAAGGTAAATGGCCCATGGGTATAAACAACCAAAGCCTTACTTTTTGCTTCCCAGATGTTTAAACGCCACTTTTATAAACATGGCTATATTTCTGAAAAAATCTCCTTGAGAAAATATCTTTTCTATGGCAGTATTTTTAAAAAGGCTGTACACCACTCTGCATAATCAACCCCAGTATTTTAGCTACCTGTTCAGCCTCACCTAAAACATGACAAGTATTCCCACTCCCTGGCTTGATTAAAGTCATGGTTTGTGCAATATAACACAGAAGTTTGTAACAGGATGGGAATTCAAAATGGAAGTAAAATGCTCAAGGTAGAGGGGAACTTCCACCCTGAAATGTAAATGCATTCAATGCAACTGTCTGGCATTCATTCACTTCCAAACCTGTAGGTCAGGCACCTTTTCAGCATGAAACAATATTTGGGTTGAAATTCATTGCAAAGGAAGACCCTAAGAAATCTAAACCAGCTAAAACATACCCCAGAAATATTCATTGCTCTCCACTGACCACTTGGAACAAACATTTTTATGTAGACATCTACAGTTAGGCAAGAGTGATTCCACTTAGAACATTCAAACACTTACTACAATTCAAGTTTTACACTTTTTCCCCCAACATTGCTTTAAACACTCTTCTTTTTGTTGGCAGAATTTTGGCTGAAAGTGACTAAATTCATCAGTGAGAGGAGTATCTCTGATAGTTCTCATCCATAGATGAATATATAGTTTTAGAAGCAGAGAACAAAAGTAAGAGAAAGGCTTCTGTCTTTAATAAGGGAAGGTGAACTATAAATTAAAACCTGCAGATTCTTTTAAAATTCTAGGGGCACAAAATGAAGATATAAACTACCTCATTTACAAATGTATTCCAGGAAGCAGGGAAAAAAAACTTGCTGTGATTTTGGTAATATATAGCCACATCTTCTCAGTCTGCAGTCTGACGGATGATTTTCCTTTTGGTTAAATTTTTTACAATGTAAGAAGAATAGATGCTCCCTTTTCACTCCTGTATGTTTCAATCACCATACCTACTCTAGTCAGCTAAGAGACTCCTGTTGTATTATAAAATGTAAAAACTATACATGTACTAGAGATACATTATTCAAAATAATATTACACAACTGCATTACTTCAGGTATGACTAGGGCTCTGCTTAGATGAAATATTACTTCTGCCTACACTGGAAAATGTATTTACCGTAATTTCAGACAGAATTTTTACAAAAATATATGCAAACATATCCTTAGCTGTTTAAATATCAAGTGGTTTATGACCTTAGAGGTACCTTACAGAGAAATGAACAGCTGACTAAAGCACAAAACTCTTCATATGAATCACTTCAAAGGCTGCTCCAGTTCACTCACTTAGGGACACTTGTAAAGCAAATTGTGACTTCAGTAAGATTTGGCTGATAAGAATAATAGGAAAAAAATTCTTGAATGCTTTAAAAAGAAAGACAGAAACATAATTATAAGATTATTAATGTTTTCATTAATTGGGAGAGATGCACTGAATTAATTATACACATGATGTGCATTCTACCCAAATTTTTCATCTAAACAATTGTGACTCTCCAGGGCGGTGCCTGACTCACTATAAACAGAGAATTAAGATCAGAGAGACTTTTTTCCACTCTTTTGATTGCACAAAATACAGATATTTGGAAAAAAAAAACAAATAAAACACAATGTGAAAATTTATTCTTTTGGAAAATAAATCTAAGAAACATATCCCAGATAATCTGTTTTCCACAGCAGCATTTTGGAAAAAATTATTAATTTCAGATGAAGGTTGCAATTTTTTCAGAGTTCCTTCTATATGTCAGCAACATACTGTTCAATGGTTCAGGGTTATTTGATAAAAATGAGCTGTTACCCACAGCAAGTGTCATTGTGTTAATTTGATTTTTTGAGGACATGGAAAATGACATTTCAGCTATTTTTTACTTAGAGTCAGGATTGTCTGTACATATTTCACGGCATACAAAGTCCAGTGGAAGGCAACATATGAAACAAAACTAGAAACACAGAGCATGGCATTTTATGATGGGAATCTGGATTGCATCACTGGTCATCACAGGGGATACCCTGTAAAACTCATAAACCTTTCAACTCAAGGATGTGAAAGCCTGTTACCACACTGAGTCAATGATCCCTGCTCAATGGCATCCTTCTCACTACTTACCATCCATCCTTCCACTCTCCACTGCATTTAATCATTAAAAAAAGATAAATTCCCCAAATATGCAAGGACAATAACAAGAAAGCACGAAGAACCAGGCAGGTCATCCATTTTCAGGTAAAGTTAGAACTGAACAGGACATTCTGCCCTACAAACTTTACTATGTGTCAGGTAATTGCATTCCTACAAGAAAACCTAAGACAGAGAAAACTGTTTTGCCTTATCCATCTTTTGCACATAAATATGTTGTGGAAATCTGCTCCCTCTCATTACAGTCTCTCAGGATATTTAAATTGGCAAATCAAAACCATGACAGTGGTCTCTACAGAGAATCTCAATACACAAAGATTGTGCAACATTTATGGACAAGGGAAATAAACAGAATCCTATTCATTTGGAAGACTCTTTGAAGAATCAGACTGGTGCCAGCTTTACTCAGCTAGGATCCTTCATCTGAAATATTCATTCTGCATTTTGGATTTTTAGAAAAAATACATAGCAACCAAAATCATTTGCATTCCAACCTGTTCCAGAAAGGACTGCACTACAGAAGACAAAACTCTTCAAAATGCTGATAGCCCAGATCAGCTTTTCAAGATTACACTGCATTTCAAAACCTGATATAATTAACCAAGAAGGTCAAAAAAAGGCTGTTAGGCAGCAATCCAATCCTTTCCTCATAATCTGCCTTGTCCCACCCATTTGGGCTGGGATGGCAGGAGAAAACTTTGCTTACAGCTAGAGTGTGCACATGCAGACTCACGGGGGAAACGTGCATGGCTTAAATCAGCTTTGCACTCCTCTGGTACCAGTCCATCTGTGTACCAGCTGTCCTCTGGTGACAAACAGAGCACACTCAGTGTTTGCTGCAGGGCTTTTCACACATTTCTGTGCCTTGTCAGCAAACTTGTTCTAATGTGAGAGATTTGGCCGCTCACTTTACTCTGTTCTCTTCCTTTCTTACCCATGTACACACCCACACAAAGATCCTAACAGCCAGGAGAGACCACTGCAGGGAAGTTACGAAAGAGATATCAGAATTTTTCACCTATTGCACTGTATGCTATCCATCATCACTGTGTCTAATTATCCTGCTCTCTGTATCTATGTCTAAGGTATCCAGGTGACTTTGTGCACTATTCAATCCTTGTATGTGGTTTTCTGTGTTGGCTTTTTTTTTTTAACTTGTCATATTTTCTTTTCTCTTGCTTGAGTGAATTTGTGTTTAAAAGAACTGCCGGTGCTTAGAGGTTGAGAGCATCATTCTCATCACGTTAGAAAGCAGACCATTATGGGAATAGTAGGATGATTAATTCACCTATTCTGTTCTAAAATTAGTGTTAATAGCTTTCTCTTCCTT
>VWZS01009562.1:1469120-1774348 GCA_013397075.1 Rhabdornis inornatus
TTTTTTTTTTTTTTTTTTTTTTTCAGTACTTGTAGACCTTGTCCTTATTTCTTGGTCATGACAGTTAGGACAGTTAAAAATCATACTGGTAAAGACCCATTAAAATAACCAAGGTTTGTTGCACTGTTGGCTCTGAAGAGTGAACCAGGGCACTAAACAGTCACCAGGAGTCCAGCAATCACTATGGGAACTGGAGTATGGGGTAGGCTAAGCCATATTGTGTACCAGCAGGAAGAGCATTATACAGCAATCCCAACTGGAGCTGACAAATGGCTCCCTGTGACGAATGTGCTCATTCAGGATTTGCTGTGGATAGCTCTTTGCTTGAAAAGAAAGGTTGTTTCTTGAGAAGCTGGAGGTAAGAAAAGGCAATTTTAAACACTGTCATTTCCTGGTTGTCCCACCTTAGCAAGCAGGACAGCAAGATGCTATGCACTTTGATGAATGGGAGCTTCAGAGGACAAGAAACAAGGTCGCAGGTAGATTTCCAGTGCCTTCTCTCTCCATTTTAGTTCAGTTTAGTTGAAGCAGTCACTTCTCAGCCAAAAGATGATTTCTTACAACTTAGACACTTTCTTTTCAGAGAAACTTTTTAGCTGTCTCACTCCTGAGCATGCAAATAGCCAAAGGTTGACAGCATTTGTGGATGTTAAATTCATTGTAATCCCTCCATTTGTAAACAAACCAATGCACTTTCAGGGACAGGACATTCCTGCAAAAGATTTTCAAAAGTGTTGCCAGCCTCCAGCCTGTGGCACAGCCTCCAACTGCCTGCACCCTCCACACAGGGGAAGCTCCTTGAAGGCTTTATTTAACATTTAACAATGTTAAATTTAACAAAGCAGTTTTAAAAATGCATGAGAGAGGTTCAGCATCATGAAGTTAAAAGTTTTTGTCTCCAACCCTGCCTGTAAGGAGGACACATGTACTGCAAAATAATTCAAAAATACAGGCTCTATTGGTTTATATTAGGAAGCAAATATTTTCAGAAAAAAATTCCGCAGGGAAGGCATACAAGGTGACCTGTCCTTGTCACAAGTCAAATCCACAGGTTTGCCCACAGGTCACGCACAGCTTTGGTATGCCTATGATTTCAGGTCAGGAAAATGCCACAGAAGAACAAAACAGCACTTTGATAGGGACTGATGCCCACAGTGATGCTGTGCCAGCCACTTCAGTAAAGCTGAGAAAAGAAGGCAGAGGCACTAGAGATGGAGGCTTTCTCCTTTTGTTGAAAAACACTCCATCTCAAAAGAATGTTGTTCCAAAGGGATTCCTAGAAAAGGGCTCTGTGAAGCAGAGAAACACTGGACATAAGAAACGTTAGGAGAAAAAAATTACTTGACATTTCACTGTAAGTCAGTTTAGCTCTAGCACCAGAAAAGGCTTTCTCTGCCTTCTGATACCTTTCTGACTTCCACGCCAGCAGCCCAAAGCTACCATCACCAAACATCACTCATGCAGTTCATGCTGGGGTCATTCACAACCCTCTTGCTATGACCAGCACTAGCAGCAGACTGCTGAGCATGTAGAGCCAGATCCACCAGTGGATGCCGGCTGCTTTGTACCACTCCAGTGATGCAAAGCAGCTGTAAAGAACGTTTAACAGGCCTGTTAAAAAAGCTTTGTTATTGCTTTCTGTTGCTGATACAGTGCAAAGCTGCCAGAGCAGCCAAAGGACTCTGATTCTCTGCTTTCTTTTTGCAAAAAAGTGGAAGTGCTAATCCTGACTTTGAATACTGTGAAAATATTTAATCAAGTCCTCTGGGAGGATCTTATACATTGACAGCTTTAAACTGAGTTCACTAACTCTTCTCTAGATGCACCATTTTTGTCAGTCTTTCTCAAAAGACTGGATTGTTCCTTTTTAATGGCCATTGAACTTTTTACCATAATAAACATTCATATGTATCAACAACTTAAAAATTAAAATCTGTTCTCATTGATCACAATAATTTTTAATTTTATGATTACATGGAAAACACAAAAACTTCCAGGCTTTCTACATCATGACACATGGTCTTTTCAGGCAAGACCATTGTACATAAAATTATTAATGTGTACACCAATAACACTGCATACACAGAATACATATATAGTTAGACACTAACCCCAAAGCAAGATATTGTGACAATGAAATTTGTTTTTCTTACAGACCAAGAAGCAAGAGTTCAGACATCTTATTAGACTCATGATGAAGTAAACTCCTGCTCTGTGAATGTATAAATAGTACAGAGATAATAGACCTGAGGCATCACAGGCAGGTGGATGTGGCAATAGTCATACTAGTTTTGGTTTGCTGTCCATCACAGAAGACTGGCTGTAGGTCAGTGGGACACCTTGGCTCAATCAGATGTTCAACCTTCTGAACTCTAAACAAAGGTCTGAAAAGAGTCCTCTATCTAAAGAGTCCTGTTAAGACGGATGAAGTGCAGATTTAAATATTGAAGGCTGTATATCATCATCATTTATCTACACAGTCTTACAAACCTTTGCTACATAAACTCCTGCCAGATCCCACTAGAGAGCAAAATCTCCTTTCATTGCAAAGTTGTATTTGCATAATTGTGAACACTCTCCTTCGCCCTCTTCAAGTTTTAGCCATTTATTTCCAGCTTGACAGAAAAACTACTAGATAAAGCTATAAGGCATATTTTGTGGAAGAATTAATAGGCTACAATACACCTGTTAAATATGCTGTTATCAAAAGAAAAAGAAGACTTTGTCCTTCTGAAATCAAAATTACACAATTATTCAATGTCACTCTGAACAATAACAGCAAAACTGCTCTATAAAGCCCCAATCTGGCAATCAATTAAAAATATATATCTTTATGAATTGCCTATAACATCTACATACAGATCATTAGATCTTTCCATTTCAAGATTAAACCCAGCCACTCCTACAGCCCTAGAAACCTGACAATAAGATTTAAATTATGAGAGGCACAGCTTTTCCTATACTGCCTCTCCCATCTATGACTGGAATAACAGAATTTGCACTAGCCTCTTAAAATTACATTTTCTTATGGAGAGACTGAAATGCCTCAAAATACATTTCAAAATAACCTGGAAAACTACTAAGAAAAAAGGTTTGTGTTGCAAAAAAACCCTTTTTATTCCTTTCCATTTTCTGTCCTCCTCAACTTAGTTTTTTCAGATTGGGAAGATCCACATTCATAAAAAGCACTTGAGAATCTAATTTCTGTCTGTGTGTCCAACTTGCACTGAAACCAAATGGAAATCAATGGGAATTGGGTATCTTGTCTCATTTCTGACTGTAGACTCATGTTTGAGAAAGAATAGAACATTTGGGCTCAGAACATTGAGAAAGAACAGAACAGTGAATAAGGATGGAGAAGCTGGTGAGGAATAACATTAGGTGGCACAACTAAGGGTGAACGCAGTTGGTGCTGAGCACACCAAACAGCACGGATCTCCAGCACAGTGAGGAAAAAGAGCAAAGATTCTGGTCATCTTACCTGCCATCAGCCATTCAGATTCCCATAATTATAGTTGATTTTTTTTTCTTCTTCTTTCTTCTCCAATAAAGTTCCGTCGTTTAGAGACAGTTATTCAATATCTTGCTCGTTATGTTTCAAAAGGATTCTGAATAGAACTTGAATTAGTATGCTTTAAAAGTTTTATATAACTGAGTTTGGCCTTTGCTGCTGCCAAAAGAAGAATTGCACTGGGCATAAAAGGCAGGGGAAATACTGGAAGGAGCTATACAAAGAATTTCATAGTTTTGCTTAATTTTGTTTAGTTTTGTTCAAACCCTGTAACTTTGTAAAAATAAATTTAACATTTTTGCTTAGGTGTTTAAGTACTACTCTGCAACAGGAAACTGCTTGAGGACAAAGACAGCAAGGGACTGCGAAGATTAGGGAAAACTACATAACCAGGATCCAGTTACAAAAACCCATACCCCTCCAGAATACTAAATCAAGGAATAACAGAAGGAACTGCTTAGATAAGAGGGAGATAGGACAGTGGAGGACAGAGGGATGCCAGGGCCTCATAACAATAAAAGTCTCTTGAGTCAGCACATGTGAACTGTGCACACGCTAAGAGCCACAGCACAGAAACAGCCCTCAAAAGGAGCTGTGGCTGCAGACAATGGACAGTACTGAGTGGACAGCACTTGGATGGGGGATTCACAGAGTACCATAATGTAAAGGACATACAAACTCATGAGGAAACTGGACACACCTTGGAGGCACACTCCTCCATGGCCCCAGCATCATAATAAAGGAATGCTTTCTTAATGGTATCATGCTGTTAAGTTGGTTTCTTTGACTCAATACTCAGGCAAGATACTTTGGGTAACCCCCAGAAGCACATGAAATAAAGCAATTTAGGGGAAGCATTTTGTACTTAATCATAGCATTGGAAAACAGCATAAAAGGATGTATATAATCCCAGGGGGCACTGACCAAGTTTAGGACTAACAGGGTTCAATTTAGATGCTCAAGCATAGGCATTTAGTGCTGTGTGATATGCTCTAGAATATATGAGATACCCCTGGCAGATATGACAATGCCTGTGCCCTAACTGTGTCCTTACAATTTGACTGTTGAGGGCATCAGCTCCTAGAAACACTCAATGAGACCCTTATTAAAAATCCTTCTTCTTATCCTAAAACAAGCACTACTCATTATTTGTATATTTACTGAATGTAAAGGAACTCCAGTGGGAATGTCTCAGGTGTAGCTGTCCATGTTGTAGATACTTAGCATTATCTTATATGAATTCCATCTCTGATATCTAACGAAGTGTGAGCAACAAATTATGTCTTTTCAAAAAACAGGGTAGCCACTACTTTTTCTGTTGCGTATGGATTACCCAGTGTCTGAATTCTCTCCGCAGTTTTCTTTCATTTAGGATACCGCAAGGCCTTTCTTTTCAGCTTGGCTGTGTACTTTCTTAAAAATTATGTTTCTTTAGAGCACTTCCCTTTTTCTTTCATTGGATGGATATTTGTCAACAAACTTATCCAGAAGAAGATTTGAAAAGCTATGCAAATACATGCAGTGTGTTATTACAATTTCCCCCTCTATCCCTAGAAAGCCACGCTAAAGGTCTTTTAATTTAAAAGCCTGAAAAAATAACAAATATAACAAAACGAGTAAAATAGAAGTCATCATTTTATGGCAGCCTCCAAACATACAAACAATGCCTCCTCTTTAATAAGGTGTCTTTTATTTCATTTATTTTAAAGGAAATGAAGAATTAAGCAACAAACTGAAGCAGAGCCCATTCTTCTCTACACTCCAGAAGAAGAGTTGACAATAGCAATAATTCATGTAAAGTGTGCTGTACTACACTGACATCTGCAAGGAGTTCATCATTCTTTGATGTTGTTTTCCTTAGACTAACTACCCCCCCAACATGGTTGAATAAAAATCTAGCAGCACAGAGTGCCCTGTAGCATTCTACCCTGAAAACTGAAGACAAGCTGGAAGATGCAAAGACTAGAGAACCTGAATTTTTCTCCTCAGCTGGAAGCTGCTTTTTGTTACTTTAGGCTCATCTTTGTGAAACATTGCCAAGACAAAAACACAAATGTGAATCTTTCACTGACCAGTACATGAATATAATTCTCTTCAGTAACTCAGAAATAATATCTGGATCCCATAGAGCAGATACAGAGGAAATCTGTGCTAGGGAGAAGTTTAAATACAAAGCAGGATATTAAAATCCTGATATCAATGTTGTCAGCATTTCAATAATAAGTATGGTTCCAAGAATCATTGCTACTTGGAATGTATCTTTAATCACTTCTAATGTAATAATATCTCTTCAGCAAGGCCTGTTAATATTGGTTAAGTCAGCAGCCATATTAATCAGCAGTACAGATGGATAATTTCTGCCTGAAAACAACAGCTGAACTGATTATAAGGTCTTGCCAAGTTTCTGCAGAACTACCTGCATTCTGAATTCTACGCTTAAATTGCCTCTGATTCTACAACCAAAAAAGGAATTAAAATTTCTTGCAAAAATGCTGAATATGCTGTGCCTGGGGAATCTTGTGGCAAGCCTTCACCTTGCACACTGGCTTGCACATAGAAGGGCTTCTGCAGTTTAATGCAACTTAAGGCAGAGTAGCATCCCAAGAAACCAAAATCAAAGTGATGGATCAGCTGCTCCAAACTGCCTCAGGCTTCTCTGTGCTCAGTCACACTCAATCAGATTCTTATGATTAAGATCACACCAAAGCCACCCCTCCTGGCCCGCTTCAGTCGATGGAGAACGAGTTAATGCTCATTACACTCCAGGATGCCATTCTTCTCATCCTAAGGAAGACTTTCAAAACAGGTCAGAAAAACCTCCTCCCACAGCTCTGCTCTTTGCATTGACTATAAATAGACCCTTCAAGAGATAAGTCAGCTGAAGCTGACTCTTGCATGGTCAATTCTTAGGACAGAGTTTATTTATTCATGGTTATAGATAAGAACAAGGATTTAAGAGAGTCTTGTACCCCATTGCACTGGCAGCTGGAGGTCAGGTGGGGAACCCCAGTGTACGTGAGCTGTGTGTAAGCACCTGAATCAAGTACTAAACTGAAGTAGAATGAATCTTATTTCTTCTTTCTTTCTGTGAAAGGACAGAGACCAAAGTTTCAATGTCCAATTTACCACTCTGTTTTGTAGCAATTCATGGAATGGAATCGTGGAATCATAGACTCATAAAATCATAAAATCATTTAGATTGGAAAAAACCTTTAAGATCAAGTCCAACATTAACTCAGTGCTGCCAAGCTCACTGCTGAACCATGTCCCTAAGTGTCACATCTACATGTGACACTTTAAATAGGCCCAGGGATGGCGATTTAACCATTTCCCTGGGCAGCCTGTTCCAATGCTGAATAACCCTTTTGGTGAAGAAACTCTTACTAATATCCAATCTGCCATGAGCAGCCAGCTTCTCTAGGAGATGCTATGGGAAACAGTGTCAAAGGCTTCACTAAAGTCCAGCTAGACACATCCACAGCATTTCCCTCATCCACCAAGCAGGTCACCTTGTCATAGGAGACCTTGACAAGTCAGTCAAGCAGGACCTGCCTTCCACAAACCCACGCTGTCTGGGCCTGATCCCCCAGTTGTCATGCCATGTGATGGCACTTAAGATTTCTTCCGTGAGCTTCCCTAGCACCAAGACCAGACTGACAAGGCTGTAGTTCCCTAAATCATCCTCCCTTGGAAATGGGCATCACATTTTTTTGCCTCCTGTCAACTGGAACTTTCCTGGTTTTCCAGAGCTGCTGACAGATGGTAGAAAGGGGCCCAGTGAGCACTTCCACCAGTTCCCTTAGAACCCATGGGTGGATGCCATCCAGCTCCATGGAGTTACAGATGTACCAGAAACAAGAGAGTAGTGACAACACTCCTCCATTAAATCTCAGGGAATGCCCCATACAAATTGTGCATGCAGGACCTAGATGTTTATCTCCCCAGTCCCTGCCCTCACAAGGACTGATGGGATGATGGTGCAAGACATCCTAATGGCTGCTCCCAACAGTTTCATAACTATTGCTGCTATTGCTGTTTGTATTTTTTATAAAGTACTAGGCCATGTGCATGCACACTCTATGCAGTAAAGCAGTTAAAGTTACAATTTCAAAGTTATGCAACTGAAATATTTTCAGTGAGGGAAAAAAATAAGGGTATGTTTTTACTACAGATCGCAGAAGTGTACAGCAGGATTGGGTAAGACAAAGCAGGAAATCCAGCACAGTTAGGAGAGACATCTATACCTAGTAGGCTAGTAAAGGGCTTTGAATTCAACACATGCTTGAAGCCATTGCCTGGGACACAGACAAGTTTCTTTTCTACCAGGAGCCCCTTTGAAAAACACTACCTTCGCCTTCCAGCTGGCACATTTAATTTTCAATTTAAGAATCTGACCCAAAAGGTCAGGGTGTGTAATGTCCAAGGGAGATTCCTGAAATAGCTGGTAATGTGTTAATTCAGATCCTAGAAACATTTTAGACACAACACATAAGTATGTGGGGGTAGTCTGAAAAAACTATACATTTCATAAAATTATTATATTAAGATACCTTATAACAAATGGATACCTTTACTCACATGCCTTTTGTATTTCCATTAATTTATAGAATGCTCTATTAGTCAGATATCCTTATTCCAGCAAGATAAGAATGTAGAAATACACAGCATCTTACAGGTGAAGATTAGCTGGTTAATCAAAAAGTTACTACCTGTGTAACTGATTGTCCATCAAGTACTCTGCTTTGTTATCACTCCATCTCCTTTTCACTAAAGGGCAGAGCATGAAGAAGTCACAATGCCTATCAATGATTTCAGAAGTATGCTTTGATCTTGTCAATAAAGATACATATTAAATATCATCTCAAAGATACATCATATAAGGCAGCAAACAAAAATTGGTTATATAGATTCAGGTACTTAAAGGTCCTGGATGAATTTTTTACTAACATGCTTGCTTTGGTTCATGATCTAGATAAAAATTCATTATATGTCTGTTTTATTTTACATTGAGCTGGCAAAGTTAACAGTTCAGAGAGCAGCTTTTAAAAACATTTTTTAAAAGTACTTACAGATCCACTGAAGATAGTCTGTTACTAAAAAAGAATCTACATCTCTTCATCTCTCTATTAAGAGGAAACTTTGCATCCCTCCTAGTTTACTGGCCGTATATGCAGAAAAAATATCATCAATGAGGTAAATGTTTATCTATTTCTCCTAGTTTTAATCACAATTCCGCAACTTTCTCGTTGCATGGCCTTGGGCAGTCATTTGCCTTTAGTCTTATTTTGCCCATTGTAAAAGAAGAGAATTCCCATCTACCTCATGAAGATGTTATGACTGACTGATAGCTACAAAGCACAAAGAACATATTAAAATGCTAAGTGTTATTGTTATACCTGGCCATCACACAGTACTCCATAAATTATCCAATTGCCTGAAAATAAATTCATTATTATTATTTCATCATGTTTAAGCTAGTGTGGCAGTTATGACACTTTCAAAAGCCATCTTCATTTACTATCAAACAAGGACACGATGAAGAAGGAGCTATGGAAACAGCTGACAAGAAAAGGTCTCTTCTGTTCTTGGAATATTAATAGTTTAGACATAAGCTGGAAGTGCTGGCTAGCAGAATAAATAAATCAGCACAGAATTTAGAGTTTATTCTTTCTTAATGCTCTCTACATTAGATTATGTCTATTTCTGAAGTTTGTGGAACTTAGGTAAATTCTCTTTCCCTAGAGTGAGTGACAGCATGAAATCTCAAAATATTGTGCTATCACCTATCCTTGTTTACCCTACAGACTCTATTACCTACTGCTGTCTCTAAAAAATGCATTTCTATTATAATAGTTCCAAGATCTTACTAAAGCATGCTGCCCTTCTAGAGCTACTAGAAATTAATTTGACATCACAAAATTTATATTCAGGACAGTATTTCCCTCCTGCTTCCCACAACACCTCCTAAAAGCCACATTCTGCTGCAGAAGGTCTTAGAGGTTATGATTCATATACTGTGCCTCATGTCAGCCTTCCACACTGCACAGGGTTTAAGGCTCTGCTTTTAGACCAGTCTCTAAACTTTCTGCTGCCTCTTATAATTGTTTAAATATCCAGCTGCTGCCTGAGCTCCAAAGCCAGCAAAACTATGTGTTGTACAAACTTCATTCGATACAACTAAAACTGCATCTACTGATAGTGGGACAAGGGGCTCTCACTTTGGCCAGATTCCTCTTCTTTACATAAAGTGATTATCAAAGCGATGAATTGAAGGAAAATGACATGTTTTGAGTTTGCAAAGGCTGCTCATTCTTTTTTTTCTCCATTTGAAAAATCCTGGCTGACAGAATTAAACCTTCAAAGCTCATTCAGTTTCTACTTTTTTTTTTTTTACTGCCTGCTACTCACCAAAGCTGTAAAATAAGACTGAATCAGCAGTGTGTGTCCAATTAAGTCATGTTTACAAATAATTTCTCATTATCTGCTTAGAAATAATGACAATTTATGGTCATTCTGGGATGTACTGTAAGTTTGGAATTTTATATTTCAGACATAAAATCTATTATGGAGTCCTGGTGTTTTTATTAAATTGTCATCTCTCTCAGAGAGTGAACCTCACTCAGACCTCTCATGGGACTTCGTATATGTCAATTTGATTTTAAAATCCTTTAAATATATTTAAATGTATGCATTTCCAAGCTCTTGTGGCCATAGTATATCTTAACCAGGAAAAAAAATCATACATAAATGATTCATGAGGCACTTACTTGCTGGGATGACAGAGAGGAGACAGAGAACCACCCAGAGCTTTAAAAAGTCTTACCCTCCTGCATCTTAGGACACAAGATAGACAAAGCCTGAATTACACCACACACTGGGTATGTCAGGTTTAAAATTAAGACAGCTAGCCTTCATCATCACCAAAGATGTTGTAGGTATGTGCCCATTTGCTGAGCAGAAGGGGGAGGGAAGCACCTCCCAGCTCTGCTGTGATGGGAAAGTTGGGACTTCTCCCACAGGGTGCCCAAGCACGTACAATGGGCAAAGGACCAAGGAATTCATACAGCTAATTCACAGCTGAACAACTGCTCAGTGGGTTGCTCTGATATACTAGGACTGTATGAAATTAGGAAATGTTGTTACTTCATGCAGTCTTGAATAGAAAGAAGCTTCCTGACACAGAAAAGACATAAGCAAACGTTGTAATAGGACTAATAGTGGATTTACAGGAGTGAAAAGACCTATTGAATATACACACACAAAAGCATAATTTAATGTGTAAAGTGACTGTCTCTTGATGAATAGGTCGGAAATTCAATAGCAAAAAAACATGCAAATGGCCATAAGATTTTTAAAGGGATAAAGTCTGAAAATAGTCTGGTTTTCATTCTAATAGAGTTACCATGATAGTTTTCCCATAAAGTCAAAGCTCCTTTATTGCTAATTGGGTTTGCCTGCAGAAAGCTTAGGCATTCAAACACTATTTCCTTTCCTTTTATAATGCCTTGTTTTATAAAGTAGTCATTCTCATTCATGATCTCTTCTTTGATGAAGAAAATATATTTAGACTGCTGTGGGGGAAAAATAAAATACTGAAAGTAACAACTCTATTATTTTAATCAGTTTATGCCCACAGGTTAGGAACAAGGAAGGAAGAGAGTTGTCATCAGAGAGAGAGGAAATTCCCTACATGTTTTTCAATGCCTATAGCCAGAGCTGGCTCTATAATTTGCATTATCATATCTGCATGGGAAATCACAAAACATGCAACCCAACATTTATCATTTTCTTTGTTTTCATGAGGCCTGGGCCAAGCAGAAGAGGTGTAAGTATTTGTTTCTAAATACAGATGTTGAAAGCAATGAACACTAACATGAAATGATACATTAATCATTTTTAAATATGTGTATCTAATGCTATCCCATTAATATTGTAGGGTTACATAAAACAAGATGCAGATATTTACTGATGGTACAGAATGTTTTGCTGCTGCAAGGCTACTTAGCTTAAAATACTTTATGGACATTTACTCAGCAAAACATCCATTTTTTATCTTAAGAATCTTAGGAAACTTCCATCAAACAGCAGGTTGCTTGGCTTACAGAGTAGGAACAAGTTCAAAATATTGCCAGAAGAATTTAAATTCTAGTGGTTATGTTTCTACTTTC
The DNA here is from genome assembly GCA_013397075.1 of Rhabdornis inornatus. Taxonomy (NCBI): domain Eukaryota; kingdom Metazoa; phylum Chordata; class Aves; order Passeriformes; family Rhabdornithidae; genus Rhabdornis; species Rhabdornis inornatus. Next base: position 1,480,800 of record VWZS01009562.1, read on the forward strand.
ACACAAAATTTGACTTTAAAATTCTTGGGGATATCAAAGCATGTGAATCAGTGGCTATACTTTGTCTCAAACCTAATCTACATTGAACAAATATACCATGACAGAAACATGACATCTTCAGAGAAACCCCACACCAGAGCTTCTTATATGCCTATATTTGATGAAATTAAACAGATGTTAGTAAGGTAGGATGTTTAACTTTTACTACTGTTTCTATTACAGTTCTTTACCAAGACTGAAACTTCATTGCTCTTAATTGTAAATGTCTTTACAGATAGGGAAAATCCTTTTATCAAAAAATAAAAACCCCACACCTATATTTTTAAATTTTTTTTTTAAAGTGTGCTACATTCTGAGAAACAGCAGTGAAAACAACGCTATAATCTCACTGAAGAAAGATTCTCTACACGGAAATTTATCTTCTATTAGTAAATTCTGAAAGGGCTTTTTTTTCCTGGCTAACCTCTTCTACTGAGTATCAGCTTGCAGTCATCAGCTGTGCAAGGACCTAGGATAGAGGATTGATGAAGGTTAAAATTAACTTATTTTGTTTGGGGATTACCTGTGGTCATGCTGTGGATTTGCTGGATTTGGATCACTGTATGAATGTACAGACTCTCCTGCCAGCATAAGGAGGATAGGGGGCAGAAATGAGCTGATTTCTTTTCAGGTAAAACGTGGTTCTATTTCAGGTAAACAACCTACACAATTGCAGTTTTCTCTGCTTTCCACTTTGTCCTACAAATCCAAAATTAAATTCTAATCAGGAAAGGGCCAGTTAGCTTTTAATTTATCTGTTAGAATGGTGAGCAGTAGATGTACATAGACATACACACACACACATATATTGGAATACATAAGCTCAGAACTTCTAAATAGCAACTAAAGCAGCATCTTTACCTTAAGACTTATTTAAAAGTGCAAATGTCAAGTCCTGTCCTCTACTAGTTTATACAAAAGTAAGCAGCTTCTGAGCTTCTCCTACTCTCGTAGGAACAGGAACCTAAGGGAAGTAAAGGGGTGAAAACTTCACCCCATAATGTTCCTCTAGGAGACAATCATGCAATAACCACTTGATAGTTTTAAAAGGGAGCTAAAAGATATTAGTCACTGAGGAATTTGTTTTGCATCCATGACATGTACTGCCAAGAAAAGCTACTCAGTCAACAGTAAATGATTGATAAATTATGAACTTTCTTCCAGTTGTCCGTATTTCTTCAAGGAGGGACTTTACATAAATCACTTCTAAGATATATTAAGACACTCCTGATTTAAGGTATCCAAGCATATTCTGGCATTGCCTTTTACTTTTTGGCATTACTTTAGGTTTCATTTTGGACAGCTTCTTTGTTATATGTAGAACAGGAATTATGGATTCATGAACCTCAATATATAAAATATGGGGGTTTTAATGCCAATTGTAGACGCTGTGTTTGACATCTGATGCATAGTGCCACTGGTAAGGTCTTGGTCAGAATGTAGAGATGTAAATTTATCATTCATTTCAGCAAAATGAAGCACTGAATATTTGGAATCAATAACTGGAATATCTACAGGCCATAATATGCTTTTTATTTCTGGGCCTGAAAATTAGTCACCACCTCTGATGCTTGTTTGGCAGTGTTCTGGTTTTCAGCCAGGACAGAGTTAATTTTTTGCCAGTAGCTGTGGGGGGTGAGTCTGGAGCCTTTGGGGCATGTCTAGGGTGTTAGTCCATAGCACCAGGGGCAGGAGAAAGGCACTTTCACTTCAGAGAAAATAAGAATGGTGTGCAGTGAGGAAAAAGCACTTGGCATGGGGGGTTCAATCACCATTGCTTAATGTCTCAGGGTCACACCAGGTCAGATCAGTTAGTGAGCACTTTCTGCATGTAAATCAACCTCTTTTTGTATACTTCTGTTATAGTTGCTGTTACTGCCTGGGTTTGTATCTCATTGCTGTTTCCAGTAAACAGTTTTGATCTCAATCCATCTTTTTAAACCTTTTCTGTGCCTCCAATTCTCAACCTCATCCTGAGGTGGGAGAGGGGAGGGGGCAAGGGGCATCTGTCTTGGGAGAGTCTTAGGAAAAGGGTTGGGGATGGGGGGAACTAAATTGCAGATTGTTGCTCCTAAACCAGGACAGGCAGCGATGATATTTTCAGTCAGGAAAGCAAGAGGTGAACTACGAGCTTTGTGGTGAAACTTCAAAACACCTGTCACATCCTCACTGAATTCTGCTGCACAGAGTACTGAATGAACTCCCTTAAATTATTTGACAGGCGATGTTTGAAGATCTGGCAAATAAAGGAAAAAACATCACAAGCACTTCTCATCTGTGCAAGACAGATACATGTTCTGTTGTCCCGTTTTTCTCCTTCCGCCTGTCACTTCTCTCAGAGCTTTAAGCTGGGGCTGACTGAGCAGATCACTTGTCTGCTCAGGAGGAGCTTTTCAAAGCACAGATATAAAAAAAAAATAAGCAGGAGAAATAGTCACTAAAATCTTCAAGAAATAAATGTGCAAGTTTTCACAGGAAAATCCAATATTGTTTCATCCAGGCTTATTTCTCAGTCATTGGGTATACAAACTTCTCATAGCATAAGTTGTAACACTATCAGACAACTATTTAAGCAAAAGTCAGAAAATTCGCTATGAAATACTTGTAGCTTAAGAAAATATACCAAGCAGCAGCAATTCCAGAGTAATAAGGACCTCAACAGCCCAACTCTATATCAGAAAGTGGTCTGTGCAGAACCTGGACCCTACCTAGCATTTCATAACTGTATACCAACAAAATCAGTGTCCTCTCCACTGAAAGTAATAAATTATTATGGAAATAAAAAATAATTTGAATTCTGAAAAAGAAAATAATGACATCAACACGAACTCAGTCAGGACACAAGGAACAATACTCCTCCTGTTCTAAAATGTACTTTAAGAGCATGTGCAAAATTTCAGTGACCTGGTTTTATGCATGGCAGAGTACTGCTCTGTGTAAGGGCCTTTGAACAAACCAGCCACAGAAGGTGGTCCTTTACTGAGTCACCATTCATAGTTCCTAGAGCATGGACAGGCAGTGGAGAAATATTCTTAATTTGGGGAATGACAACATGTCTGTAAAACTGTCTGGTTTAAAAGCTTCACCCAGGCTTTCTGGGATAAAACTTGGGATATTTTTTCTTGAGAGGATAAACAGCTATTATATATAGACCATCTTGTATTCATTAGCTAATGCCCAGCTGTGAGATGTGCTGAACTTCAGCTTTAAACAGTCATTAGTGGAACATAATTTGGTGCTTTACAAACATTCAGTAAATACAGTAATGTTTATCAGAAATCTTCCACTAAAACTTAGGAAAGATTATTTTTCCATGTTTTCTGAGGACTGAGGTCAGAAATAACTTGTACAAATATGCCAAGACAAAGATGATCAATCTGGCTGAAACTAGCTGTCTTGTCAAATGCAGGTTAACAAACACCAACAACAAAAATTTGAGAAAGAAAACCAACTAGGGTTGAAAGATGGAACAGGGAAATTGGTTCAATGACAGACATTTCCTCTTCACAGACCATAAATCAAGTCTTCATCAAAGTACTTGGCTGTGGTCTTGATTACGATGTGTAAATACTGTACAAAGTTTAAAATTATTTTTGTAATGTTAACAGATTTCCTGTGGGATTGGATCCTGCAGCAATGAAAACACTTTTATTCCAGGTTTAAACAGCAGGTAACTGGCATTTAAATACTATGACATGCTAAATAGCTTTATTTAGGTTCCCAGTCTACTTGCTTTCAGTAATATATTTTTTTATTTTAATCCAAGTGTCTCTATAATATCTTGGCAATGACCTAGCTATAAAAAAAAATAAAAATCTGAAATTAAACTTAAGCTGTCATACCTTCTGCTCTGTTCTTTATTATATTCACAAAACACAGCAGAGGAATCCAGCAGTCCTATCGTCAGAATTCATTAGGTAAACTGTTGTCTGTGGAGGGAAACAAGCATACAAGCAGCATTGGAACACTTACTAGTAAAATTAGGTAGAAATAAACAGTTATTATGTCTGGAAAAAAGAATGCAGAGAAAAAATGTTTAAAAGTGCATTCCAGCAATATCCAGGTTAAGGAGCTAGGGACACAACTAAGGCATTTAATGAACCACAAGAAATTACTTTTGAAAATTCAAGGCTGTGGCGATTCCTTGTAGGTAACTGCAGTACCTACATTCAAAGTTTGGAAAAAGGCATTCGTGGCCACTAAGAGCCTAGTGAGCACTCTAAAATAAAGGAGAGGAGCCTGCATGGTGCTACACAAAAAGTGGGGAGAAGGAGGCCTATTCCCAGGGTCTGGAGCCAGTCTCTGGATCTACTGAGGGAGGTGACACCACACGGCCACATCTAGACTTTGACACTGGCCTGGGTTTGAATACACTGTCATCCCAAATGCTCTGATCATCATCACGGAGCTATGAGCAGCAGGTTTCCTACAGAGGCCCAAGAGGAGCAAAAGTCAAGTCTTGGTAGTGCCAGATGGAGGAGATGCTGCCCACTTCTCTCCATGGCAGTCATGGACCTCAGCTAGCCCTGCATAACTGGATTGCCCTCATTTCACTGCTTCTGCTAAAGCTTTCTTAATCCTTACACACAATTTAGACAATGAGAGACACAAAGAGAAAATGGAGTAAATTCAAAGAACTAAAATAATTTGCAACTGGTATATGAAGAAATTTTAAGAAAATAATGCATTTGGCAACTGTGGAATAGAGATTCAAGCTATGCTCAAGCAGAAATGATCAATATAAAGGCAAAGGAACTGTTTTACCCTGTCCATAATACAGGTCAGTAGGTAAAATGAAGAAACCAAATATTTACGGAACATCAGTCACGGATGACTCTGACAGTCAGATGTCAACAGTTTGGAAAGGAATATCCTCATTTTTGACCTGGAGCAATCCAACTGAGGCAAGAAATGTGCCTGGAAATATGAAAGGCAGCAGGGAAGCATCAGCTACTCACCCTTGCATTGTCTGCAGCTGAACTGAGCCACCACTGCTTTGAGGCAAGTATTAATCATCTGCTGGCACAACGGTATTACAGCAATAAAACAGTCAGATTTTAAACAGACTTGAGTGTCTTTTTCTTCCACAGAAAAATAAAGTCTCACAGATTAACACAAAATTGCAAACTCCTACTCCATACATTTGTATGTGTAAATAGCTTATTTTCTTGTATTAATTCTGTTCATTTCAGCTCAGTCACAGTGCAGGTCTCCTGAAACACCTATTCTTGCAAAGTTTCATCTCCATAGCTTGTGTATTCAAAAAATTCAGATATCTCTAAATAGAAGACGGTTATGAAGTCAGCCCTGCTTGAGCAACAAAGCCTATAATTTACAGCCTAGTCTGAGTCCAGACTGCAATAGAAAGTAATTTTAATGGAATCACATTAAATAAATGTACTACTTTTATCTCTAGCACTTGAGTTTTGTTTTTTAATATAAAATAGTATTAAAAAAATTACTTCACTGTGGAGGAAATGTGGAATTGGGTAATGAAGATTCAGAATATGTCACTACAAGGAGAGGTTTGGGGAGGAAAATGCTGTCACTGCAGGAGTAGTTGTCTCTACAGCAAATTAATTTGCCTTAAGAGCATAATGAAACTTCTGCTGCTGTAGCATCTCTTACTGCAGCTCTTCTTTGACTATGCCTCCTGCACTGGCTTTCTTTGTGCAGCCATAAACTGTACACACATTTAATGATACGAACTCCTAAGACTCCACCATATGCACCACCACTGTAATTATCACTGTTGAGGGAGCACATCCAAAATTTTGAGTACTAGGATACCTTTAAGCACAACAACAATACGGTCCCAATATGTGTAAATTTCAAGTGTTGAATTATGATAATTGAATGGCTCATCTCATCTGATGCAGTAAAAAGTATTAGTGAAACTCATCTTTATTCTCTAGTTGTCTCTGCTATTGATCCAAACTGGAAATCAAATTTTGTAAACCATCTATTTTGTTAAGCCCTTTTGATTTTATGTAGAAATGTGAGGTTTCATTCTAATTAAATGTATAGCACAATTTTTCTTACAACAGAATTAAAATAGCCATTTATGCCCATAACGAGACATTTACCATTCTGTGTCCTGCAGCTAATTGCGGTCATTCATAAACACAAACGATGAATTTTCAGTGGTGCACACCTGCCCCCTTGTGCCAATTTTACATGACTGCCTTTTCCTTTGCTACTCACCTACAGCTCACCCAGCCCTGAAGGGCTATATTAAAGCCTCACACGCAGGTATTTTGCTCCTCATTTTCTTTTTCAGTGTACAACAGAAAAAGAAAAGCGATATCACTGTCTATCTCCATCTCAGCTACTGGACATTTTTTTCTAAAAATGCAGCGAGCTTTAGAAAAATGGGAAGAGGTTCACAGCCATCAATCATATGTTTATCAGGAGGATTGCAGCAAACTACTGTGGCCAGCGGCAGTTTCTGAATATCTTCACTGCACCACGCCAAGACCTTTGCTCTCATCCCAGCAGAAAACTGCCCAGACAAAAAAAGAAACAAAAGAAGCTTGTTCTGCCCTGCAACAAGAAAGAGTAAATGATGAAGGCTGGTTTTCATGATAAAAACCTACCACACTTGGAAAATGGTTGGCCAAGGGAGGCATTGAATGCTTTTGAGCATAATCTGATTTGAAGGAAAAAATCCTAAATTCAGGAATGTTTCCTCTGTTCCTCCAGCCTTTACAGTTGGACTGGAGAGTGTAAAAAATATTCATTACAAGTGATCATATATCAGCCTAGGAAAAATAGTGCTTGAACATCAACTACCCCTTCCTATGGGCCATGTGCAGGAGTAAATGGCAGGACTCAGCTTCCAGGTAATGCAATCCATCCCAGTCCTGGGACTCTGGAGTACCTCTGGCTCAGCAGCTCCTCCTGCCTTCCCTGGGTCTGTATTCCCTCCTGGCACCCTAGCTACACTGCCTCCACTGCTGCACTCCCACCTCCAAGGTAACATGTCTCTGTGTCCTTCCTGCCACAGCTGCAGCCCGGATGGCTGCATTAAAATAGGCATTAAAGTAGAAAGAACAACTTACATAAAAATAATTTTTTAAAAAAGGAGGGCTCAGAAATCCGTGGGTATTGAGCCCATGCTGAATGGCAAGGCTGAGCTGCACGTTTTGCAGAAGGTGCCCTCAAGGCCACCCAAGCAGAGGGACTTGCCCTGAGAAGGTTTGGGCTCAAGACTTGCTGACGCAGTAGAGGTGAGGTAACACCAGCTCATCAGTGGCAAAATGTCACTTCTGCAGAGCTTTGTGAGGAGCACCCAAACTCTTAACAAAGGTGGGACAAAATTAGGATTTGGCCCTCACCTTTCCCAGGTGCCCTCTGCTTGAGGATTTCCTATCTGTTCAAGGCCAACTGAGCATTCTCCCACCCATTCCACACAACAGTATTTAAATATGACCCATGATGTGTTTAGCCACATAGGATGTACTGAGTCAAAGCTATGCACTATATATCATCCCTTCAAATTTTCTTGACAGCAGGTAGGAAATGCTGAAGCCAAAACAAGGTCTTAAATACCTCCAAGCTGAAGCCCCTCACTGAGGATGGCACATGCACTCATCAATCCCCACTCATGCTTAATAGCCCTGAAATATTTGCTGAGAGGGTGTATCTCAGATACTACTAGAAAAAATCAAGAAGAGATTCTCATCCAGAATTTGTTTGTTCTCACCATCAAAGCAATTTTGAATAAGTATCTTGCCCAAGAATTCAGAACTGATATCCATTTCACGGATGATGTCCCATTTCACATAGCTTAATTAAATATTCCTCAAAATAAAAAGATGGATAAAAAGTCAGAATAGCTCTAGCCTAGTTGTTAGATACTTGGTTTAAGTGCAAATAAAATTTTATGATTCCTAATTCAGTAAGCATTTCACTATTTGTACTCAATTCATTAAAGAATGACGACTGGTTTCATAGAGCACACTGGAGTGTTAAAACATTGTGCGAAATTTCTGACATCACTCTGTAATCAGATTCAGATTTCAGCTGTAATTTGAAAAACCCACTTGTCTCTCATATTCCTGGTTCTGAATCGAAATATATCATAAAATCTGCCTCTTCAACCTTGTTTTTGCCTCAGCTGAACACACAGCATGATACAGATATGAAATAGAGCAGATTAAGATACCCTAATATGGACTAAGAAACAAGGTTCCATTATCCTGATATTTCACACCATTGCTTTCTAAAACTATACAAAGTTGTTTCATCCTGTACAGAACCTTTCACTGCATATTTGTACAGAATTTAAATGACAAAAAGGCTTCTTAAATACACTTAAGCACAGAGTAAGTAATCTTGTCCCACCTACCTTATTTAGCTGTCAAGTTCTGATCCAGTTCTAGATTCACTATGACGGTGATCAGAGTTGAAGCAGGTTGCAATAATACGTGAAAAATCTCTTGCTATTTAACTCCCCCAAAAGTGATTCAATTAACTTTAAAATATATGGTCACCAGACCAGCAGGATTTAGAGAAGGAAAAACTGGGGGGGGGCACAAGAGTGTGTGTGCTCCATGGATCAACTTCTAGGAGAAACTAATTTGATTGTGACCAGTGTCCATACCCCTGTTTTGAATAATTTTGTACTAGTTCAGACTATAGTTCTTCTATAGTAGAGGCCTTCTTGTAGAGGCTGAGTAAGTCCTGCTCATATTCTTGATCTCTGAGAAAGTGCTGGTAAAAAGAAGGCTTAAAATAAGAAAACGTACATCTGCAGAATGGCAGAAAGCCCTCAAATTAGAGGACCTGATGTGTCCTTCTGGCTTAGCCATCATACCATAAACTGAAATAAAAAGAATACCAACAAAAACATAAGCAGCAACAAGTCAAATCAGCATTTAAAATCAACCTGTCCAAAAGCAGCAGCAGCTGTGTTGACTTTATGGCATCTGGAAAATAAACCAAGTTGCAAAGTTATAATTTCACTAATTTCACAGGGCACTGGTACTGCAGTGATGGCTACTATTTTCAAAGGAGTGACAAGTTGAGAAAGATCTCACAGGAGTCTTTGCTAGGTGCTTGCTCTAAAAATCAAGATTTTCAGTGTTGCTATTGTAGCGTGTGTCCTCTCTCTCATACTAACCACAGCTGTGCAACAGAGCATCATGGCCAGTGGCATTTGAACAGGGAGTATGTTATTTGTGCAATATGTTTCTTGAGGGTGGAATAAAGAGCCTTGGAATGAAGGATACTTCACAGATGTTACTTAGCATAGCAATGAAAAAATAGTAGGAAGAGAAAGTTACTTGAAGTACTCCAGTGTTTGTGGTCTTTTTCCCATCTCACAAAGGTAGCTGCTACAGGGAATGAATGCTGAACATAAAGTGGAGCAAAACCATTTCAGTGGGATTTAGAGGCTGAAAGAAAATGCAAGGGAGCAAAGTTAATATTTTGGTAACTTTAAGATTTGAAAGCATGACTAAAAGTTGTCTTCCAAGGCCTTACAACACCCTTGAATCTGTTCTTCCATTGAAGATTAATTTCTCTAACAGCATGCTAGTCATGCTGTGAGGGGCAGAGCTTTCCCACTATTTTTAACAAATTTAGAAAAAGGGAAAACAGTGGTTAAAAATGCAAGCATGCTGAATGTCAGTTCAAATGCCTAGCTCCTCCACCTTGCTTGTGGTTTGCCAAAACTTTCTGATTAACTTTCTTTATTTCCATACTGATCAAGGAATTGTTTAAGCTGCACAGCTAATTAGTTAACTATGAATAACTGTCCCACAAGAATTTAATTCTTGTATTTGTTTTGAACTGTGGGAGTAGAAATGAAAATGACAGTCTCTTGAATAGCTGGGTCACTCAAATAAACACAAACTCATTTCTCAGTTGAACCACTTGCCAGCAAGACCTGATCTGCCACTTATCCCATTTAACTTGAGATATCCACACTGTATAATAGCTGCAGTCATCAAGGGCTGCCCAAACAGTCCCTTAGAGCATAATTCACCTAACACATTTTAGATGTATTCTTCCTAATGTCAGTACAAGCTACAAAATTGGAGGATGTCAATGTAATCTTGAGTCAGAAGAGCTGTAAGTCAGGAAAAGTGTTTCTTTTATAATGACATATTTATTTATAGAAAGACTGGGATTTGGCACAGATAGTCACATCTCACAGAGCTCTCATCTGATGAATACAGAACAAGCAGTGCTAGGAACTGAAAGGTTCTGGTGAGCAGGATAGTGCCTATCCAACACAGCCTCCACAGTGAGCAACAGACTGCATTGACATGGCATGAGCCCTTCACTCTAACACTGACAGACAGAGAATGACTTCTGAATCAAGAGTTCAACCCAAAATCAGGGATAACATAATAAGGGTGCTAATCCTCTGAAGAAGAGAATGAAGAACAACCGATTTAGGTATTGATGAGACAGCAAAAAATGTAATCTTCCCTTTTTTCTGAAATCAGCAGCTTATTTCAGAAGCAGCCACAGGTACCCACAGGCAAGGAAAGCCAGGGAAAATACATTCAAGAGGACTCTTCAGAGGGAACGGGTCATTGCTGAGCCAGCAGAAATGTAACACTGCTTAGGGCAAATGGGCACATGCTAATATTCTGTGAGTTCTGCTCAAAGGTCTTGACAGGAGAACAGGTAGGTCACACTAAAGTTCCAAATCTGAATGCAGAAACTGTGGAGGACAGAGAGTGGTCTGAAGGCCTGCCTGGAGAGACCCCAAGCCCATCAGATTCGATGAGAGAGATGTCAGAGCTTGACTGAAGGAAGAGGAGGCAAAAGGCAAAGAAGGACAGTGAAGCCAGCTGGGGGAGGGAGAATTTAATGGGGAGATAATACTAGCATTTTTTAAGCAATTTAAAGTCTTCTCAGTGCTTTGAGAAACCTCTTAAAAATATCTCCTTTGGGTCCTGGAAAAGCTGCTGTATAAGCAACACTGGCTGTAAGCATGTCAAGAGAAGAAAGATGGAGAAGGAAGAAAAAGAAAAATTATGGCTTGAATAAAAGAACAATCACAAAAGCTGACAGTTGTTTGTGAAAACATTGAAAATGGATATTTATGTGTCAAGTAATATTTCAAGACAAAAATGCTAATACCTGCAGATTTCTGCTTGTAGGTACAAGTGGTCAAGCCACAAGCCAGTAGTCCTCTGCATGGGAACAGGCCTCTCTATATGTAGATTTTATCAACAAACAGCAGGCAAGTGAGAAAGAAACCAAAGCTAAAACATATAAAATCAAGGACTTCTTAGGATCTTTTTAGGATGTAGTGCATAAATACAAATCTCCAGTTTCTGCTGTCATCCTTAAGCACAATGCCCAGCAAGTAGTACATCATGCAGTATCAAATTTGTGGAGCAAGTGAGCTCGGTGGCACAACATCTCATTCTGGTGCTAAGCACAGCTCAGAATTAGGAGCTTGCTGCAGTGTTATGGGGCGTAGTGTTCTGACTGCACACAAAGGATTTCCTTACTGCTGGGCACAAAAATATGTAGTTTAAATCTACCAACATTTTGTTCCCTCTGTACTGAGGTCTCATTTTCTCAAAGAATAAATGTCTTTATGAATGCCATATGCCAGTGGGTGACCTGCTCTCAGGATTCCAACTAATTGCTCAAAAACTGGAGGAGGTATATGCACAATACCCCAAAGGACTTCTGACACTACAGCACAGGCATATACACACAGACAGGACAAGCACACCCACATGACACTGCTCAGCTTGCAGGTTAGTTGTTCAGACAGTGCCCTCAGACTTACAGTTGACTTGTATTAACCTCTGCAGCAAAATCTGAGTAAGAAATCAGACATGCCTTCCACCCATTTCATGCTACTTCTTTCCTTATGCCAATATTCGTATTTTCAAGGTTGTGCAATGAACAGAATCACTGAAAGAATGATGATAAAAAATCATTTGGAAGGAAAAAATATCTGTCTCATTTGGTGATATCACTTTATTGCGTCCCACAGGCAGCTTCATGGAAAGGTGAGAGAGGTAGTCACAGCAAAACAGTATTGGAAACATGGTTGGGCTTGGTGGTGTGGGGGTGAGAAGGGAGAGAAGGCAGTGCTCACACACTGGGCAGCTATTCCCCCCAGTAGAGAGAACTCTGTGGTACATTAGCTTATTCTTGCTAATTAACACACCAGAGAAAACCAAGAGCCCAGTCCTGAGACAGAGCAGAAATCAGGGCATCCTCAAAGTGTTGATAGCTAGAAACTCTCAAGTTGTCCAATGCACAGCATGGAGGGGCTCCATAAGAATTTCATGTTCCAGTACATAGATACTTTTGATAATTATATTCTATGGGGCCACTAAGACAGGAAAGTACTTCAGTACCTCTAGCAAATTATGGAGGGATTTTCAAATAAAACACATTCTGAGTGCTTAAGGTCCATTTGGCAGCTCTTAAATCTTTATCTTATTGAAAACTGCTGTTTGTTACAGTATACATAAAGACTGGATATTTCTATACTGGCAGCATTTCAATATATAAAAGCACTACAGAATATGGAATCACAACTCTGTAACCAATTAAACTTCATACTAAATGCTAACACATTTCTTAATAGAAATTAGTGTGGTAGCAACTGCATGTCACTTACCTAGGAGGAACTAATCAGCTCCTTTTGTGGCTGGCATTTGTCCTCGTACATTGTTAACAGCCTTCTTCAAACCAACACTTGTCAAGAATATAAAAATTCTACTGCAGTCCATTGTACTATACACTCAGAACTCAAATAAATAAAACATGTCCCTAAGCATAATAATCTTCTTCAACTACAGGCAGAGCAGTTCCAAAGTACTTCTGGATTTTATTTTAACTTAAACTTTCTTAGGATGTTTTAAAAATAATTGACTTGTGTAAATGAATAAAGATGACATTCGTGTATAAAATTGTCTTAAAGAAGCCAGCAATGCGACCTTTTTTATTAGTTCTGCACTGAGAGCACACCTAACCAAATTCCCATTCAAAGAGAAGCAAACCAGTATCAGTTAAAACAGTGGACTCCTTCACTTACTATATTTGCTTATTTAAACAAACCAAGGGTCATGGAATGTAACTTTATGTTCTGTTGAAGGGTTACAAATGCAGACTGAAAAAGGCAAATTAACCTTTTAAGGAGAGGGCATGTCTAAAATAAAACATTGTTTTAGGGAACTATTTTCTGAGATCAAGCTTGACGAATAGTGCAAAATATTCTACTTAAGTTTGAAAACTCAAAGCTTCCTTAGTTAAAGCAAAATCCATCTTTGAGAGCTAATACTAATGGGTATGGTGCTTTACAGAGTGTTGTTTATGAATATAATACATACATAGTGCTGGGTTTAATATTTTATTTGAATGAAGTTTAATGTTATGCAAAATAAATTGTTATGTTACATCCACTGTGACATCAACTAAAATGTGAACTAGGTTGCATAGGTTAGTACTTTGGGCAGCATGATGTTGCTCTAGTCCACCAAAGCTTTAATATTCACAGTGTAGAGGAAGAAACAGGAATTAAAGCATTTCTACTAAAATATATTTTAATAGCTGGTGTTAACTTTCGGCATAACAAAAGCCAAATTAAGATGATACATCATATGATCCAAGAGTAGTTCGTCTGTCTTTTGAAAAACAAATACCTTCATAACTGTATACCCCCAAATACAGTACAGTTTTGCAAAATAACTAAAACTTTACACACTTTAAAGCAAACATAAGCCAAACTGCACAGCGGTTCATTTTTGCTTTTTATATCACACTGCAAAAACCAACAGCTGAGAGATTTTCCACATCATGCTAATCAATGTCAATACAGTCATTGCTGTCTTCCAATGGTCTAGCAATTTCTAATAGTAATATTAAATACACAATTGAAATGCTACAGTATAGCTTATTTCCCCCCCTAAAATAATAATAATTAAACAAATGTCAACAACAACTGGATTACAACTTAAGTACAATATGCAAATTCTATTTATCAGACACAAGAAGCATATGAAATTCCTTTGAATATACTGTTGTAGTGCAGGCAGTTTAGGAAATAGAGCTTTCAGGTTTTCTTTCCAAAGGAGAGATGGGGTTCCTATGGCATAAAGCTGGAGAAAATCACTAAAGCATTGCAAGATGGTTTAATCTTCTACGGCTCACTGGTACTTTGCCTTTGCCAGCACATCAGTTTGGAGGACTTCTTTCAACAGCATCTTCTGTCTGTTTCAGTATATTATTTAAACATTTACTAACTAAAGCATATTCTATATTTTAAATGGAGTATTAATCAACTTAATAAAAATCTATGATTTTATACCCTGTACCACCTTCTGCCAAAGACCTCTGTATTTGTAATTTCTTTTTCATCGTACAAGATGACATACAGTCACTGTACAATAAAACTGGAATTATTACCTTTCCCAAGTATTGGAGACCTTCCACATCCCCAAGAAACACTCGGCAGGGACACATTTGTCAAAAACATAGTCCATGGGAGGTGATTCTCCGCCAAATCCCAATCTGCTGAAGTAGTTTATTGTATGTCAAATGTAATCAAGAAAACCCTGTTTCATCAAGACTAAATGCTAATGTTCCATAATGAAAAATTACAGCTGCAGTACCTGTATGTAGCTTTGTTTAAAAAATGAAGATTAGCCAGGCAAGAAAGAGTAATGAAAAGCAAGGCACCCATTTGTTCTTGTATGTATGCATGAATATGCTCTATGTTGTTTTCTACATTTATACTCATGTTAGCAAGAATTACAGCATTCCTTACAGAATTATTTATTTCTACAATGGGAACATGTCGACTTCCAACCTGAAGTTTGGAACAGCTTGAGAAATTCAAGTCCTTAAAAGCCCTTTCCTTTCCCCAGAAAAATGGTGACTACAGGAAGAAACAACAGTGAGGGGAATGTGCTGTGCTAAAAATTAACATAAACTTGAAGGTAACAAGACAGCATGTAGCATCTTTTCACCCCTATATCACACTGCATTTAACAGTCTCCAACATATGCTTTGAAAAATGTGTGCTGGCACAATTTAGTTCATGACTTACTCTCCCTGCCTTACAAATTTTAGTTCTTATAAAAAAAAAAAATTTAATTGCATTCTGATCATTTTGGGCCTTTGATTGCATTGCTTAGAACAAAGCTGCAAAATTACACTAAAGTTTGTTTTACATCAAAAAGCAGGAACCATTCCATATAAATTTCTAAGCATATATGACAAAAATTTGGCTACAAGAATGAGAAACTTAAACCAGATCTTAGTAATTCTGCTGACATACCATTCTCAAGAGGAATACAATTCACATGCTGTTTTGTTTTCTTGACCTTTTATTTTTTCCTAATTACTCTAGCTGCTATGCCAGGCTAATAAGGATTCAAAATTCATAAGGGAAATTTTATTTCTATTGTTCAGCATAACACAGTTCTCTAATGTCACCAAATGCTCATTTTCTGATTTACTTTTATACATAAAGTATTCAACACTGTAAGCTGTTTCCTCATTTAGGAGGAATGATTGTGTATTTATACGTGGAGACTCTCCATTTTATAAGTGACTAAAAATTGCAACTTGATGCCATACAAATATTCTCTATATTTCTATTTTATTCATATTTGGTTAGCAAACTGACACCTTGTTTTTATTGTTGTCAGCATTACACAGCTAATAGAGCAGCACAGCAGCAAGTGACAGCCAATTGTGCCTCAGGCATCATCTGAAAAATTTGCCAGCCAGCAGAAGATGAGATTCCTCTCCTCACTGTTGATGGCCAGTGATGAAAACCAACACAGAAGCAAACTGCTCATTTCAGAGCTTCTAGCTCAGCATGCCACATCAGCCTTTAAAAAAAGTCATTTGACTTGCTGATTTCATGTGGGTGTCACCAGCAATGCACAAGGGTCTGCTGCAAGAGCAGCTCCTTATGCAAAACTTGCAAGAATTTTAAATCCCAGCAGTCAACTATACAAATTGCATATTTACAGTCATGGAATTCTGCTTTTAAAACACATTTTTTGAAGTTAGAGACTCCTGGACAGCTTTAGCCTTGAAATTAGGCTGCTGACAAGAAATCAAAGGTAATTCCACAGTCATGGACCTTTTTTTTTTTTAATGGAGTCATTCCATTCTGTTTGGCAGCTGGTATCATCCCTGTGTTAGCAAGACCAAAAATAAAATTGCATAAGCTTTCCAATTCTTTGAAAATTGCATGCAAAAACTGTATGCAAAAATAGAACTTGCAGGTATTTGCACTGACAACTTTCATTTGCCATAACAAATCCATACTGCCTTTCTTATTTATTTTTAAATAGTTATTGCAGGGTTGCCTACTATGTGAGATGAGAAATACAAAATTGTCTAAAAGCTCTATATGTAACCCTACTTTAAAAAATTTAGAAATTAAAGCAAGCCAGTGCAGACTCAATATTCTGAGGGCTACTCCAAAGTTAACTTCCTTAGCACATGGCTGAACTCCACAAATTATTTTATCGGAAAAACATTTTCTTCCTTACACACCTCCGAATCCATATGAATAATTTCTCACATGAATCTTTAACTCTTTTGTCTTCCACAACTTATCCCTGTGAGGGAATGCAGCACCCAGTCAAAGCAAAACAAGTTGCCTGTGACCCAAGCCTGCTGACAAAATCCCTCTTACAGATCCAGTGTGTCAGCAGCTGTTAGATCCTCTCCCAGCCTCACAGACTGAGACCTGGATCTCTCCGTTCTGGCCATACGTTAACAGACACCAAATAGCACATGTGAAGGTTTGTCAGCAGAATCTTTTTCCTGTTTTCAACAGATGGCTAAACTGAAACGTAACAGCATGGAGTATGTTGGATTTTGCTTAGTTAGCTTTCCCTTCGATGTCAGTTATGAGAAAGATTAAGTCACTAAATGAAAACATAATTCTTCTCCATCATTAATCATTTGGCAAGCGTACAACCCACTGTTAGATCACCAAGAATTTGGGAGCAAACTGAAGCAACAGGCCACTGATCTGAAATGCACTACAAGAACCAGAGCTCTCCTCCACTGCTCGATGGAGGCAGGAGAGTTTCTGCAGCAGGGGAGGGACATCAGCTCATCAGCAAAGCAGCCATCAAGCGAGTTACCTGTGGTGAGAACGGGGTGTGACTGCGGGCTCTGTGTGACTGCACAGCAGCGGGGCCGCACGTGGGTATTTATTTACAGCTCTACAGGCGAAGGCAAAGGAGCCAACATGAAGTATCGGTTGTACGTTGCCCTAATGAAAGTTTCTATTTAAATGCTAGGTATTATTACAAGGAAACAGAAGAGTTGACAGGTTTTATATTTTAGATAGTCTTTGCAAGGAATCTTCTGCGGAAAAGATTCTGAAGAACCATGAATCCAGACCTGGATCTAATTGAGGGATTAGGATGGAAGCAAAGCTAAAAAGATCACTTGGAAATAAGAAAAAATGGATAATCCATAATAATATGTGGATATGCAAGAGTCAGGAAATTTTTGCTGTCAAAATAGACATATTTACTGTAAGGCTGCTGGGCAGTAGGGGGTTTTATTGATTTTTTTTTTTTTACTGGCATGTTACTTGTCTTTATTTCAAATGACTGAATAGTCTACTCAACATATTAATTTTTATTAGGAAGCTAACTGCTTAAACATTAAATGTTTCCCTAATAATTTGAAGATGTGTTCAAATTCAGTGTGTTAACCTCCTGTGACTTCAGAGTGCCATAAGAAGTGAATCAATTTTATGGTTATAACATCTTTGAGGTGTAAGGAAAAGGCATAACCCCTTTACAGTTAATTGACCAAAGTCTTTATAGGACTGGCAGCATCAAGCTACCATATATGTTTTTCATTTTGAGAGAGCACTATTATAAGCAATGCTGTTTTCAAATCTCTGAGCTTCTTGTGGATTATTTATTTTTTTCTTTAAAGGACTCTAAAATGGATTCTGAGTGAGAATGCAAACTGTTACAGCAGTGATAAAGTAATGATCATGAACTCTTAAAAGACTGTTCTGATTTTTTTCTAAAAGGTTAGATTTTAAGTAAATCATAATAAAGCTCAAAGGACTAGAGACAAAAATTAGTTAACAAACTCAATATAATTTGCTGGAAGCATTCCTGTTTTCCCAGTTCTCTGAACAGTACCATACATCCAGCCATCATCAATTGGTTGCACATTGATGATATAATCACCATCCCTGAAGGAAACTTCATCTTCATCTTGAGCGCTGTAGTCATACATAGCTCTGTATGTTCTCTGTTGAAGGAAAGAAAACAGGACTGTAAAGTCTCAGGTCTAAACCTGACATTCCTTGATTCCTTCTTTTTGCACAAAGAAGAAGAGAAGAAAAAAGAATAGAGGGAGCAAAGTAGAGAGAGAAAAATCACAAGTTACCTGTTGAAAAGGAACACTATCCCCTTCTACACCCTGTCAAATATACAGTGAATACAGGCCCTTGTTCTGAGTAGCAAAATAATTATTTTGTTAATTCACATCGTCTTATGGCTTCAAACAAACAGATTTCAAGCCATTCACCTCATATTGAAATATTCTAACTGTTGTTTCATTAATTCACTAGTAACAGTTCATTACATCCAGCCAGGCTAGCTCTGCTTCTGCTCCCTATTTGCATGATTCACAAACAGCTTCTCCTGTGCCTTCACTACAAAAAAAATCATAGTCTTCATCCAGGCCATTAACTTTTCCATCTCACTGAATGTCCTTCATTTCATTAGGATTTTACCCGAATTAAGAATTATGAATGCATCATTATCTAAAGGAAAAACAAGATTTTTAAAAGTCTACAAAAAATTTTTATGAATACTTATATTTTCCTATTCAGATAAAATTTAGCACATAAAGTCCCACCATTAGCTAAGACAAATTTCTCCACAACTCTGCCCACTACAAGACAAGCTTTCAGCTTTTTTCTCTATTTTTCTAAATAGAGTATTTATTTTCACTCATAACCAATAAAATACCATTATTTACTGAATTCAGAGTGGATTTTCAAACTCAGGAAGAACAGTCTCCCCTTGTATCTTAGCAGCAGAATAAAACTAGCTCATTTTAAAATTCCCAAGAGTACTTTCTTTTCCTTACCCTGGCTCTTGATAGAAGTCAAAAGCAGTTCAAGCATTACTGATAATATCCAATTTCCCTTCTGGTAATTTTTGCTATGTTACCATATGTAGCTGAATTTTTCTGGTACAATAATTTAAAGACAAAAAAAAGGTAAGAACAGTCAATGTGTGAGTACTATTGTCTGAGCCTTTTAAAAGACAGCAAACTTCTCTGCTCAAGAAAATGGCTCTGGATTACTTTTAGTTCATATCATATATATGGGGGCTTGAGTGTTTTTAATGAAACTATTTTTTAGAAAGGTGGAGATTGTTCCACATGGAGTGAGCAGGCCATTTGTCACATGTTGGAAATGTGGAATTATTGAATCCAAAGTCTATTGGGCAACTCATCATTACTGTTCCCATGCTAGAAATATACTTTAGTCTTGGCTCTACCTTTATCACTGGTAGCGCAAATTAAACAGATCAGAGAAATTAGCTACTGTTTAAACACTGGAGACCATTGCAGACCACCTTTCCTGACAAGTCTACCCTGAACTGCATTTGAGTCTTGTGCTACATTATTGTTCTCTGTCATGCCTTGTAGTTTTGCTGACCTACAGGCTGTGACCAAGGGTAGTTTTCAACCAGAGGTATGTGCTTTCCTAGTGGTTCCTTAATGTCTTCCAAGTGTGCATGGAACTCAATGAAAAAAGGATTACCTTTTATGCACTGCATGACAATAAATAATTGCTTGGGTTCTATCATCACCAAAAATTCCTTAAATATTCATAAAGTAGACAACTATAGCTGCCAAAAGGCTCTCTGCCTTACAGAATCTTATTTTTTTCCAACTATTTCAACTGATCTCACTGCTGAGCCTTGAAACTAACTCCAAAAAAAAGCAGTGAAAAATATGCTATTACAACAAACTCATCAGCAGTTAGCCCTTTAAACAATTTATTTCAGAAGAGGGTCCGTTTAAGAAAAATGGTAGCAAGTCTATATCTGGTATAAGGCAGTAAATGGATTTTGCCTAGAGCCATGCTTATAGGTCTCCCTTAAATGGGAAAAAACTGGTGAAGAGATTAAATGTTTTATTAAACTAACATAAAACTGGAAAAATAGAGAAGTTTAGCTCACTCAAAAGGATGCTCATTCTTCCTTAGAGCACCATGGCAAAGGACATACCACTGCTGTCTCCTAAAAGGCAGCTTGACTACATCACTGTGGTGCACAGTTGTGAAGACAAGCCCACAATCTCTAACTTTAAAAGAATTTATTAGGGCCCTAAATGCTGCTGAGAAATCCAAATTTATGGCCTTAACACCTAATTAGGTGCTAAATGGCTGTCAGGAGAAATCTCCATAATAATCCTGTTAGCATTTAATGCCTAATTATCACTGCAGAGTGTAGTCTGGGCTGTATAATCTAGAATTACAATGCCTAAAGGACTCAAAGCAGGGATTTTTAAAATGCATTTCAGTGAATTATTCCTCTCTCAGTAGTGAGTTTAGTGGGTACTAAGTTACAAGGGGGTGTAAGTTTGGAGTTCTGTGAAAGAGTCCAAACTCACTTATCTCCTACCTCCTCCAAGGTCTGTCTCACACCCACTGCTAAGACAGAACAGTAAGTCTTGTCCATATGAAGAACTGAAATCCAGCTATTCTCAGCTCCCCAGCCAGTTCTGAGCTGACAGGTGTGTATTTCCACTTCACCCCCAATGCACACCTGTTCTATGGATGGCTCCTTGCAAAGAGCAGTAACTGTTCCAGTATCCTTCACATACAGCAGCTATCAAGAAAAGCCAACTTGCAGCATAGGGTTTGCTTTCCTACCACTCTTGGATATTGCACAGTGTGTGAACACCCCATTATTTTCCAAAGAGGAAAACAGCCTTCAGGGCTTTCTGTCATGAAACACTTTGTACCCTGGGCAACAATTTAATTCACCCCATTATGCAGAACTGCTCACAGAAAGCAAGGAAAAGTTAAGAATCAGAAAATAATGCAATTTATCTGGATAAAAAAAAAAAACTATCCAAAGATTATGTTAGGATCATGCTTAATACAAAACAGAGCTCAAAATTGAATAAACCAGATTTTGAAAATTCAGAAATTAGAAAAATTCTGTTTCTCATTATAAGAGACTGGTGAACATGATTATAAAATTAACTTATGTCTTTTGGGGACAGATTTGATAACAATACAACAACTCAGTTGAAAAGAGTAAATGTACTACAGCAGCTAACTCTGCAAGCATCTCCACCCTGATATAACCCATAGGATCTTAATCACTTTTGCCCTAGAGATATCTTGGCAAAACTCAGGCAGTGATAAATGACTTTATCACCTTCATTGCTTTTAGCTAAGCCTCAAAAACTGCTCAAGCTTTGAGGTCACTATTCTAGGATTCCTTTCCTCCAGTCTCCCCCCGGAAATTTCTTCCCATCTTTTCTCCCTCTGTTATCCAGACAACGCTGCATCTTTGGCAGTACTGCTCCAAGCCCAGAACTGAAACCTAAGCATGGTGTAAGTTTGTCAGATCTCCTACAGCATGTCCACACCTCATTTTGAAAGCACTCCAAGACTGTCATCAACCTTCAGCCTGTGCAAACTGCTACATTTAAACACATCCTCAGTCAGGGGCTTCCCCCAAGCACACTCAGAGCACTCTGTGTTGTCCCAATAGCTGAGTGCAACATGTCCAACGCACAGGCTAAGGAAAACATTCTGGTCTTAAGATGGGAAGACAAGGGAGCCTAGCAGGTTTCTAACTGCATCTGAGATGCCTCTTTTGGAGCAGAATCATCACCCCGGGGTAGTAAGATCACACTCTGTCTTCCTCACCAGACTGGCAAGTTGGCAGTCAGCACCAGGCCAGCAGTCTTTGATTTCCTCTCACTGGAAATGCTTGGGGTTTATTTTCTAAAGGGAAATCCACTCAGTTTTTAACAAATGCAAATCAGTTTAAAGTATGATGTTTGCTGTTTTCATTTTTTTCCCAAGACAAAATATTATCACTTATAAGGATGTCAAGTGAAAACAGTTTCACGACAGGGGAAAGAAATCTGTTGAAATAAATTAATCTTACTCTTAAAATCCTTTAACATCTCACCCTTCCTTTTCCTATTACCTTCACATTCCCAGTTCTGGAAGAAGAAGCAAATGATGATTCTCAAGATGACTGAAATGACACTGTTTCAGCAGCCTGTCAGGTAAGTCACTGGGACACAGAGATATTAGGAAATAGTAGTCATCTCTCTGCCCATAAAGCTGCAAAGCCTGGTAAGTGCATTTTGAGATTTACAGATAGCTCCATTTTCTGTCTGCTGGATTTGAGGGCTGTTTGCTTTGCTCCCCAATGACTAGCAAATCTGCTGGCAAAGCCCCAGCTTCCAGGTCTCCCACTTTTTGGATTTTGTCTCTTTTGGAAAGCAGCCAGCTCCCAAAGTGCCTTGTAATATCCTTGGAAATTAATGGTTGATTCCACTATCAGCTGTCTCACAGCTGTCATGCAGGTGTCCAAAGAGTGTCTCAGGTTATTGACTCACTCAATGATGCAGGTATCTGGATCCCAGACTTTGCATCAAGTTAGCCCCCTCAGCCTCAGACAGCTGAGAATCTGGCAAGACTGAAAGTACTCACACCACACAGGAAGTCATGACCTTTACAATATAAAATTTCATGGAGTTTCAGTTTTACAAAAAATATAAGTTTCATCTAATATTGAAAACAGGGGTTTTTTTCAGCCCAGCAAGCTTTAAGTTTGGTTCAAAATTAAATATTTATTCATCTCTAAAAAAGGTGACAGAGGTAGTAAATATGCATCTATTCAAAGTTGTTTAAAATTCAAAATTACAATATTTTTAAGGTAAAAGGTGGCTGGATCGGAACTAGGAAATCTCTAGACAGCAATATTATTTAAAAAGTATGATAACCATTAAAACTGAAATTTTATATAGGGAGTTAAAAAAATAAAAAGCTTAATTTCCTAAAAATCCCAGCTGAATACCATTCAGCTCTCCTTCCATGACCAGTTACTTTGAAAATGAAATATGCACTCCAGCTTTACATTCCCATCCACCACAGTTAAGAACTTCATGGTTTCATGATAAAGTTTTGTCCCAGTTGCCCAGCAGGGTAACTCAGTTTGCATCATACACAAGTCAGTGCATGACTGCTATGTGGAATTAGAAAGGGCACAGAAATTTGGAGTCTGAGCTAGCTCTGTACAAGAAGAAGTAATACAGAAGTAATACAAAGCCTGCTAGCACAAAATCAGCAAGTCAAAAAAATTGAAACTAATTTAAACCAACAGGGTGATCTAAAAAGAACACTGGTCTTCATCCAGTGCTAGGAGCATGAATTCATCACAGAGCATAACATCAAAATTCAGCCAGTGAAACACTGTCCAAGCATCTACTATTTGTTAAGTAGGTAAAGAATTCAGTTATTTCTCTTTTCTCTGAATATCATACCTTTTTTTAATGTATTTTGATATTAAAAAAGTTCTCACCACTGCCCATAGTCACTTACATCTTTTTTATACATGAGGACCACCAGTCACATTTATGATAAAGACAGTCAAATAGGACAACTATAGAACTATAGGGGTTCAATTCAGTCATATTTAAGAGATTTTGCAATAGCTGATGATGGTGCTTACCAAACAAAATTCTCCTTTAAATTCAATACTCACCAGACTTGCTGAATGAGGCTGTGAATGCATGGACCTCATGGATGACATACTGGTCTGATGCATGTATCCATATCCTTGAGTCTGGCTTTGTTGATATGCCCCAGGAAGAACAGGGGCTGCATTAAAAAAATACACACACATTAATTAATATTTTAAAACAGCCCTTATCTAACAATTTGTAGAAACTGTAGACTATTTGCACGGTTAATAACAATTCCTCCATACGAAACAGTTCAGAATAATTTCCATAAAGAACATAAGGCTTTTTAAAGGTTGATTTACACATAAATGTAGCCAAAGCTATAGGAATATATCCACAAACACTATCATGGTTAGTTGGAAGGAAAAGTTTAACATACCATTAGAAGTTTAATCACTGAAAGGTTTACAAAAGCTTAAGACACCAGTAACTCAATTTTGGTACTGACATAGATGAAGCACTAAATATATGTCCCATAAGCTGCCATCTTTAAGGAACAAATGATGAAAAAAAAGCTAATACACAATCCTAACAAAAAAGGATTGTGATTCACAGGAAGAGGCAGGAATTTTAAAAAGTGAGTCGAGTTTCTTAGTTTATTCTGATTCCATCAACTTTCTTTGTCCAACACATAGAGATCAATGCTACTTAATATATTTTGAAGCCCACCTTACCCAGTATTTTCCACTTACCACATAATTCCTCCATTTCTTTAATATATATTTTATTCACATTTTAACAATTCTGTATTCTAATAAACACGTATATTAATACATATTTATTATTGTAGTCTAATAAATATGATATCAACTTCTATTGTACCAAGAGCTGCTGAAAGCATGAATACAACCAACAGGGATCCCTAACTCTACTGCTTATCAGAAAAGCATTCATAAACTTCCCACATCTGCCCAAACATCTTACACTGGCAACAGACTGAAACAGAATGTGTCAAAAACATGGCTGATCAAAAAACTGTGAGAAATAAGCCCAGCACAAGTGACTACTTTCCTAGCAAGGCCAAAAAGTATTTTAATAGCAAAATTAAAAATATTGAAGTAGTTTTCAAAATAAAAAGATTAAAGTTTAGTTACCACATGTTTGTGCATATTTTACAAGACTCACGCTCTCTGAGAATAAAGATTTCTGGCTTGTATGGAGGTTATTATCCCATCTCCACTGTTATTTGCCAGAATTTTACTAGCTCAATGGGGAATTCATTTAGCTACACTTAAAAGCAAATGCAATTCTGCTGATACTTTTCAAGTGGTCTATTTAGCTGATAGTCTATCTCCTCTTCCAAAAGCTGTCTTTTGGTTAAAGGAGATAGAGCTTACATAGCACATGATTAAAAAATCTTCAAACATGGAGTCATCCAGCAGTCCAGCACTTCCTGGGATAGACCTCTTGAGCTTGTTGAGAAGTAAGAACCACTTCTGCATCAGCCATCACACATAGATTCAAGAAGGAGCAAATCTAATGTAAGATTTAATGGGATTCCCAATGCATGAAAGGATCCAGGACTTGTAAAGTGAAAAAATACATGGGAAAAACAGGAAAACCCCTTAAAAATATATATTTATTATAAGTATTCATATCTGTGCTAATATTACTCCATAATTCTCTGTTTCTTGAGTTGCCAGGACAAGAAATGCATGTGAAAAAAGGGATTACTGAGAAAATTTCTGCTCAACTATTTCAGAAAGAAAACTCAATCTTGTGCTTTCAGCAAGCTGTTTTACCAATCCTGCTTCTCTAGCTAACAAAATCATTGATTTCAACAAAGGCTCCTCTTAAAACTTCCATTTAGTTTTAGTTAGCATATTCAAATGCACTAAGCATGCAATTACAATTTGGGATGTTACACTTTGCTCTACTATACTTGTAAAGATAACTAATGCTATATATTAACTAGGGTTTTTCTGATTTAGAAAACATGCTTCAAACTATTGTAATGAATAGATTGTTTTGTTAAATGAGAGAAATTAAAGTGATATGCAGTCAGATGCAATATTGGAACATGATGAATAATGGATGTTTGAGAAGGGCCAAGTTCATTCTAATGACATATAAGTAGAAAGACATTTTAAAGCAGTTCAATCATCAGAGGATTGCCACTCATTAACATGTTCACAGGATTATCATACATTAAGTGAATAGTCCTAAGTAGTTCATCAAATAATTTATGTTTCAATGTTGTTACAAGCTATTTCCACATGAGCAGATGTGGCTCTTCATGAGAAAATAGGGAAAAACATAATTGAATCAAAGGTTCTGCGATCAAGCTGGAATGAATACATTTTGTCGATTTCACCACCAGCATGAATGTAGGCCAGTTTGTCGAAGCCAACAAAGCCTTATCTTCTCACACCAGCAGCAAATTACTTCTATGGGTTGAAAACTAAGCACAGCTTGAACTTCTTAACTTAGCAGGAGGAGTACCTTCAGCCAACACTGGCCACTGGTCAGCCAGCCTGCGCTGCAGCAACAAAGGGCTGGCAGCTCTTGCCTGGTCCCTGGCAGGGTCACACACCCTGAGAGTCCCTTTCTTCTTCCCAAGAGAAGCAGAGGCTGGTAGGAACCTTTTATTCTTGATTCCTTCTCCCCAGAAGAGATCTTTCTCATTTCCTATCAATCATCCCTTGTCAACATAAGGCAGCAAGCCTACTGATGGCCAGCTTCATTGTAACCTCCAGGTCAGCTAGCTTATTTTAGGGAGGATAACCCACAGCTCCTGCCTCTGTGACAAGTGACAGCTGCAGGTCTGAAATGTGCTTTCCTCTTTAGCAATCAGTCTCTCACAAGCTGAGGGAATTCTGTCAAACTGTCTCAACAAAGCTGTGTGCTACTTTACCTGCAATGATGGAAAACATAAATCCACAAAAACAAAGCATTTCTTCCAAAGCATGAGAAATTCTGAGAAGTGATAGAAATTGTAGCAGTAGAAAAAGAATTTAAACAAACAAAAAGAAGTATTAGCTTTGCTAATTATCTTCTAGTCATTTATTAAGGTATCATATACGTGAGCAAAAATATCAGCATGTACTAGTGTTGAAGATACTTGATTGAATAATTCCATGTGGGCTAGTGTTTTTAAAATAATACTATAGTATTCTGCAAAAAACTTCAAAAAACAATCATTATTTTCTAACAACTTTTAACAAAAAATACTGAAGAAACTTTCAGATGATTGTCTATTTGGAAGACTATTTGGGAATCATAAATAAGCAGAATAGTGAAGCGATAATGTCTGAGCTGTGCTTCTGGTGACATACAGATAATTCAAGGTGAGATTAAATGACGCAGAGAAAGAGTTTGACTTTTTTTTCATCATCACACATAGTTAACTGCAATCTTTTGGCTCAGTCTGAAGTATAAAGTTCTATAACATCATTGATGGCAGCAGCAGCAAAAGCAATGGTTTTAGCTAACCTAAGGGAACAATAAAATACAGTGGTGGAACATGAAATTCATTTAACTGAAGCCAGATTTATTGGTGATGGAGCTGAGGGCTGACCATTTCTCCCAGAAGTAGAGGTGGACATTTTTTTCTTGCATTAAGACTTTACCAGATGCATTCTGATTTATCAAAACTTACTACTTTTTTTTTCTTGTCCCACTTACCAAGCAAGCCAGATATTCATTTTAAATTATCAACTTGAATAAATCTATCATATATCTCTTAGTATATCTTTACAGGCTTCCCCAGAGAAAAGAGCAAGAAAAATGAATGAACATTATAGAAGACAAACAGGGAGGAAGCCTCCAAGAAAAAGAAGCAGCTGAAAGAATGATAGCAAGTATCAATTCACTGCTGCAGACAATGGGGTCTGCAGAGTGTGTACTGATCAGGATATGCTTTGAGAAGAACTGGGAGAGAAAAAGATCAAATTGTGGAAACACGAAAGGAGTCCTTAAGAGAGCATTGTATAACTATGAGCTTAAAAAGAAATGTTATGCTAAAAAGAAAAATCAGTTAAAAGTTAGGTTCTGAGATATATTTTCTCAATATCATACCTAAATTCTCTTCCATTCTTTTGTAGAGCAGAACCTTGATAATCCATGGTAAAACAATATATCCTCCATGATACGTACTGCACTTTTGCTGTTTACTGCAACACATGCCAATTACTGAACCACAAGTAAAATAACCACTCCATTTACTCTCACACACATCATACACTTTTAAGGATTTAATAGGATCCTTCCTATTCTGATAATACCTCAATTCACAGTTTGACTCCTAAGACTTCAGACAACTTACAGAAAATATTGCAGCATTCTGTAATCATAAGAGAACACAAAGTAAAAGATTTCGATTACTATGTGCTTAATTCCAGTGTCTACAACACATTAGGTAAAAAGCTATAGGCTTTCTGAGCATTTCTGGGGACTCAGGTCACCCCATGTGCTGTCCATGTGGACAGGTCACTGTGCCTGAACTGCACATGCCCTTTGACGTTTCCCAGTGTAATTCCTGGCTAAGGAAACACAACCCTAGGAAATATGGGAAACAGAACTGTTACTGCTGGTGGATAATAACAACTGATACCCTTTAAAGCCTTCTCCAGAAAGTGTTAAAGAGGTTACTTTGATTACAAACTCCAGCTAGATAATTGTTTTGTTTGTTTCCTATCAATTTCCCCAGATGCTGGCTGCTGCAAACCATCACTGAAATATTTAAGTGAATGTTCTTCTTGAAGAGGCCTCTAGAAATAATATAGTCTGTTCCCATTTAAAATCAGTTAGGTTTGGTTTCTTCAGGCCTTGTCCTGTCAATTTTTATTTTGGGATGCAGATTTTAATACATCTCTTTGAGCAACCACAAACCCTCTAATTTCTCCTCTTTATTTCCCATGCTCCTGAGATAAGCTCAGCCCAGCACTGCATTAATCATATAAGCAACTTGAGAAATAGTTTTAGGGATAGATTTGAGGGAGGTTATCAAATTAATTCTGCAGAAGTTCACATCCTAGCCAAGCATAAACAGCAGCATAAATGGAACATAATCGTTGTTACCCAAGAATTTAGTGAGAGATTTAAAGAAGTCCCATATCACAGGCTAATCAGAAACAAGAATCTTGACACTTTGGCCACAAGCAAGGCAGGTTAGAGTGATGATGATACAATGTTAAAGAGGCAAAAAGAGAAGAAAATTAACCTGACTGTTACGACAGCCAAGCTTTTAGCAGACTTTTAAAGATGATGTGCTAAACATCATTTTCTGCTGAAGTGAAGACTATTGGAAGAATTTGGCAGGAGTCATGAGGGGATATGTCTCAAGGAGGTTACAGGCAGTTCACCCCTAGTACCCACTGCATATCTGAGGTTGGTTCCCCATGAGCTGGCTGAGACAGCCTAACACTTCTGCTACCCCTTCCTTCCTCTCAGCTGGGTTGTTTTTCTGCTGGCTTGGTGAGATCAGCCAGGGCTCACCAAGAGCTCAGACCAAACATAGTGCAAGGATGGAGGCAGGACCAAGTACCCAAGGCCAGGGACAGCAGGAAACAATGAACAGCTAGATCAACTCAATTGCTGCAAGGTATGTCCCCCTAAGCACCTCTCTTTTGTGCAAGCTGCCTCTGAATTCAAACCACAAAAGAGCTGAGCCTCTCACAGATGCTTGCCTCCAGGTGTCCCAGTATCCAGCCCCAAATGAAGCACCCCATGCAATGCAGGTGCTCCTATGTGCTCAAATGTGGCAGACACTGCTCAGCTACTTGCAAACTTCTTCCATCCTAGGTCTCCATAATACTTGTAAAAAGTCATAGTAGAAGTTTAGAGAATATTAGCCTAACGCAGCCAGCAAGAGCTGTTTACTTGACAGTAAAAACAGGTATGAGAGAACTTAAAAGGTTGATATTAGGTACAGAACTCTGCAGCAACCCCATGGTACTGAGAAAGGAGATGGTCTCTAAAGAATACAGTAAAAAAGCAGTTACAGAAGGAGAGAAAACAAACAGAAAAGTACAGGAATGTTAGGCAGATACAAAACTAGAAAAACCTCAGTAATAATTTTACAGTGCAGAACCGATTGCCATGAATGCTCTTGTCCCCAAATGGGAGGAAATTTTTTTAAAATACCAAAGGTTCATGCAAAAAGAAATGTTAAAAATTGGGTAAAGAAACCTTTTTTTTTGCCAATCATATCAAAATATCTATAATTTTCAATCATTAAACATTACAGTCTATGTGGCTCTTCAAAATTAAGTATATTTCAACATAAATCTGGATTCTTTGTTTTAAAAATGTCAAGCTTTTACCATAAAAATCTCAAACTGAAAAATATGGTTCTTGCGGCACTGAGACGTTAGCCACATGTAACCCATTCCTATATAAAAGTTTGCCTTTTAAACTTCTATCTTCTGATGAACATTGAAAAATTCCCAGCCATTTGAAAAGTTGAACTGCTCAGCATTAACTTTCCAAATAAGCTAGAAAATTTTAAAACACACTTTAAAGTGGTTACGACTCTTATCTATTACAGAGTTTTTTTATAATCAGAAAGAGTAGCACAGCATAGTCAAATTTACTGGGAATAGCTCAGACTGTGTAAGCAATATAAAAAGCACTAACCTGAAGACTGAAGATGGTGAAACCTGATACAGAAAAATGCTGTTTTTAGAACAGTAGAAAACACCATGGTAAGGCATCTTGGCATTTTTTCTTGTAAAAGTAATTTTCTCTTCATTTATTTTGGTTTTTTCCTGTCTTTTCCTTGCTCTTTACTGGTCAGTTAGCCTGCTTTCATGGATGTCTGAGCTACCAGGCTGGTTGCTCTCAGTTGTTCTGTCAGAAGCAGCAGTTTGTCCGCATGCTATCCATTACAGGAGTCAGTAATAGCAAGTAAATTGGAATATCAAACCCAGATATAATTAGCTTGTTGAAGTAACGACCTGAAAGTATGGCCTAATTCACAGAGGGTGTTAATAAATATCTGCCATGCTCAGTGACCTCATTAGAATTGAAGCTCTGAACTACTTGGCTTCAGTGGCAAATTCAGAATGTTAGAGCTTAGGAAGTTTCCATAACCTAAATTCTAAAGATATAAGAAATATACTGTACAATCTTCAAGCACTTTAAAAAATGTTGGAGAGGAGGCCAACAAAACTACTGATCTTTTGAATTAAAAATTTAAATTAAAATCTGTTTAAAATACCATTAATTATTCATGATGCAAAAAATCAAAACATCTCTACTCTCCTGACTACTTATTGAAATACTACAGCTTATAAAACAATGTATTTTAAACTAAACTTCATTAGTGTCATGATTAGATAAAGATTCCTTAAAGAATCCTTATTTTACAACACCATTTTATCTGCTAGCAATAATTAAGACTAACTATATTGTATCCACCATGTAAGTTGAAGTAGATTATTATGGGAAATGCAGAATCATGCAATTATAACTCTTGAAATCAATTTCAACATAAGAAATTAAAATTAGATTTAGAATGAAATTGCATCAGAAGATCTCACATGCTGTTGAGCATATGTCAGAGAAAACGAAGACATTTTGAAAGGATCAAAAAGAATGTCTAGTGTGCTCATGTGACACTGGAATCCTGTGTTTCATTTGAGGTTTCCTTTTAGGCAGGGACTATCTCATATTTGCAAAGTTCTTGATTTGTATGAACAAGCAATATCACTAATAATAGCTATGCTGCTCTTTGTTTTATAAATCCATCATAAATCCAATAGCAGATGAAGTGGGAATTTGAGAAATACTAGCTAGGACAGTGAAAGAACAGTTGGCAAACTGTCTCCCTATCTCATCATGGTCTATGTGCCTGATGATTCAAACCTTAATTCTTCACATTCTGAGGAATGGTGGATCCATCAATCCCATTATATTCTTTTTTCATGGCAAATTATTTTCCAAGGTCCATTCTGGCCCCTCTGAGGGTTCTAAATCTCTGTATTTCAAAAGTCAGTTTCTCATGGACAATTTTTTCCTTAAAAAATAGGAGTATGTCTTTCATTCCTCTTCACAGTAACTGCAAAGTGGCAATATATTTTAGAAAAGCCCAGGCTAACACAGTCTCCAGAAGCCTTGTCTGCAATCAGTTATCAAATATCACAGTCTAGAGAAAAATGAAAGGAACCCAGGATGTTCTATTTTCTGCAGTCAACATTAAAAGAAAGAGGACAGTCAAGAGAACATCCATCCTCATCATTAAAAGACAATAACACATGGAATATTTTGTCCAGAAAGTGATTGTGGATACTGCTTAGAGCATCATTTTTATTGAGGTATATTGAGGTACAGGGATTGGAGGATACTGAGTAATAGCTCAAAAGCTTTTGTGATCATTAACACATTACTGTCATAGTAAAGTATCACAGAGTTGTAAAGTATTAACTACACATAATTTAGTGCTCTGGCAACAAGAGAGGAGAAGAAGCCAAATCTCAAACAACCCGTTGCGTCCCTGCCTGTGTCTGACTCGAGCAGTGAGGTGCTAAGTGGCAGCCTCATAGCTTGCAAAAAGCAAAAGCCAGTCCTGTTCTGGCAGAGCAGACAATTTTGATGTTCTGAAAATGACATCAGCTTCCCCAGACTGCTTTTGGAATGGCCATTTTGGGCTGCAAGACCATAAACACTCAAAAGAACTGATTTGATACATGTAATTCCATAGTAGCCCCTTCAAAAAAAGCTTTTTCAAATGAAGGTAAAGGTGTTTATTATAAAATAGGGTGTTAAATGATCTCCCAGGAAATTCAGTAAAATATTTCAAAGCATTCAGTAAAATACTTCAAAGCATTATCAGCCTTTAAAAATATAGGAAAAGTCTGTTTGTAGTGTTTATTCATATTCATGTTTTTGTCGGTTTTGCTAAAAAAACAGAGTAAAATGAAAGTGAACAAAATACAAAATTACAATTTAGAATGAATTATATTAATTATTATCTTCATTCAACTACTTTGAACAGTTGTTTTGGGGATTTTAAAAATTGTATGAATTCTATGTCTGACATTTAGGACTTTATGGCCAGCTACAACCATCTACTTCACTTAAAATATATTTCACCTAAAATACAAACCATTTATCCCCCTTCCAGGTTTCACTGACAAATTTTTACTACAGCACTGTAAAATACAAAACTACTTAAACTATTTGGCTTCTAACCCCAAAACTGGAGTCCTATTTGTACCCAGTTTTGAATCCAAAAATGTAATTTTAGGGTTATTATGATAAACACAGGATATTCTAAACCAGTTAAATGTACTGACAAAAATTCTGGTTTGATACTCAACTGGAAAAACTTTTCTAGATGTTTAATTCACTCATTTTCCTCACAAAAGCAAATTAAATACATTAAATACTCTATTGCAACCTGAGGAAAAAAAAATTACTAGCAGGGACTATATAGATTATATTGTGTCATAGGAATTGTTCCAGCAGAGCAAATATAAAGGATGATTTTATTCAGACACCACTATGAATATTAGTTTAGCGTTTTCTTCAGTGGTAGCTGTACAGCCCAGAGTTCAGCCTGTGTGTCTCTTAACAGCTGCTATGCCCCAATACTCATACACACTCCCCATTTCCCTCGGTGGTTCTGTGCCTGGAACACAACCAAATCACAGGGCATCCTGCTCAGAAGATGAATTGCAGCCAGGATTTGGTGTTACAAACAACCCTCACTGACACCTCACTCTTATGCCCAACATTCAACCTAAGCTGCAGCATGTGTCAGCTGAGACAACAGTACAATCTGCCTTTTCTCTCTCCTCACACCAAACCACATTATTTTATTTATGAAGGCACAAAATGTCTTAAAGCCAGCCCAAGGCATCCTCAGTCCTAGTGGGGCCATGGTGTACCACAGGAAGCTGCAATTCCTTCTTAAATTGAGAATAGGCACAGCTTTGCTCTAGGCTTCCTCAGAAAAGGAAAGATTTAGTAAAATGAAGGTTAACATGTTACATTACCCACACACCTTCAATTATAATTTGAATTCTCTTACATTTACTGAATTCTCTTACATCTACTGTTGTCCTTGTGCATTAGAGAGAGAAGCCTGAATGTTCTTCTCACAGAAGCTGTGCTTTGATTTCCATGCATCGATTTATTTGCATAGTGGGTATAACCAATCTGAACAATGGTGGAAGGATAGCATTAACCAGGATCATGTATGTCACTGCACACAATTTTACTAATTATATTTATTGTCTACTGGATATAAAATTCTCTGAAGTGTATCAAAAGCTGCTCTAGGGGACCACACTGAACAACTGAAACAACTCCTTGCCAAGGGAGTCATTAACACTTCCAGCTGCTGAGTCACATGGAAACTTCCTTTCCCCTTTCTGCTCACCAAGTGTTTTAATGGAAAAAGGAACATCAAACTCAGACAGCTGGCAGAACAAACAGAAGGATCCCCTGAAATGCTGCTACACTACAGAAATTTAAAATGGGATCTCTTCTGGATTCTCCTCCACCTGGGTGTGTGGGGATTGTCTTTGGATGCTGCCAGAGGCCAAGAGTGCAGGAGAGAAACATGGGAATCAGAGACGGGTATAAGGAATCTAAGCAAAAATATTTTGGAAGTATGAAATGTAAAGCTCTCCCTGGAACATTAACTCATCCTCAGTGAACACACACTGAAGGAAAATGTGCTTCCAGATGAATCAATGATTTATATCTTAATGTATTACAACCAGCATATTTAGTTTTAGGAATATTTAGTTTGACTCTCAGCACCCTAAACCAGACTTTAATCAAAATTTAACTAAGCAATCACTTGAAGTACTATATGAATTTTCAAGCTTTATGTTAAAAATCAGGTTTTACACATAGTTAATACCTCTTTGTGGCAGAAAAGAATTAAATATAATTTTCTGGACTAATTTTTCTCATGTTCTGCATTAACAAAGCACTCAGCAGAGGACACTAAAAGTCCAATAGACCAGTGTAGGACAGAAAACTGATAATGCACAAGATAGTGCATAAAGGTAGTCCCATTGCTTTCTGGATTCCTACACTTACATGGCTTAAAAGGCTGAAATGGATTATTCAGAGACAAAATTATATATTAAGCAGTCAGAAATCCTCTAATCATGTAAACACATAGAAATTAGTGCATGTGTGCGGAACATACTCAACCTGTTTCCAACTGAAATCTAAACTCTTTCAACTAACTTTGTCTTTATTTTTCCTTCTTATCTCAAATCTAGAGCTGAGAAAGTTTTTAACACCAGGAAGCCTCCCACTGTATTCAAGAACTCCTCTAACTATAATGATGTTATTTTAAATCACGAAAAAATGCCCTTTGAACATTAGGAGTCACTACAAAACAGGAGGCAGAAGCTGAAACAGCAAAACACAGCTCCTTCAAATGAAAGATACAATTTTCAGGAGGGAGAGAGCTCTTGTCTTGCTGCCTGAAAAACCATGTCCTTTTGGGGTATGGTGTGGTTACAGCAAACCTTTACAAAGGAAACTATATAATTTCTGTAAAAATATATTTGAGAATGAAAGACCAGGGTTCACTGGTTTGGGAGAGCAAGCTCTCTAACAAAGAAAACTCTTCATGCTAAATTATTTGTGGCACCAGAGAGATTACAAACATATACATGCACTTCTGTATGTATAACATACAAGATAACTAGTTAGTTAATTTCAAAAATGTCACAGAGTTTGTGGGTAAGTTACTTATTATTTGACTGCAAGAATTTGCAGTACATTACACACTTAAGGACAGAAAAACACCTGATCACCAAGATGGAAGAAGACCTTTACCAAAATGCTGTTGAATGCAAGAAGACTTTTTTCCCCATGCATTAGCTTTCAGGTTGGCAAACCTGCTGGGGGCTGGCATGTTAAAGAAGGAAAACCAAAGTACCATCTAGTCTGAAATACAAAAAAGTCAGAAACAGATGTTAAGAGTCTGGTGGCTAAGAGAAGTGACAATGTGACCCTCACCAAGAGGTACCAAGAGTAGACAGAGAGCATCATTTTGATGTGTTCAGTTTTCTGTGGCAGGGCAGCATGCTGACAGACTTAAAAGGGGACAAGAAACCCACAAATGCCTACAGTTCTTCCTGTGAACTGTACAATTCCTGTCCCTCTGAATGCCATGGTCGATTACTGGACTCCAGGGAACACTACGGAAACAGAGTTCAGCTACCCAGCAAAAAAGAACAATTCTGCCCTGACTGACAGGGAAGAAAACATAACTGCTGTGTCATTCTGCTTGACCTCCTCAGAATGGCAGAGCTTAGCAGCTGAATATGAATACAGAGAAGAGTGAAGGATTCCTGCCCTGTATTCCCAACAGCTGCACCTGGACATGGAAGACAGATCTCTCTATTACCACATAAAGAGCAGTCAGGTATTATTCCCTTTTTCTTTGACTTGTCTTTTACTAATTGTGACTTTTCCCAACCTCAAAACCAAAGGGTTTTTTATTAAATTTCATGGGAAGGACAGAGCAAGCGAGGGAACAATTTCTAGTTTTCTTTCCTCTTCTTCTTTCAGCTCTTGGCACAGGAGAAGAGTTATGACCACTATCCCAATGCAAGGAGACTCCTTGGCCTACATACTGGAAAACATCTGCAATTCCAGCATGTGAACTATAAGAGGGATTTTCTCCATTTTATCTGAGTAGTTTGTAGTCTTCTGACCAGACTACCCAGGAGCAGAAGCAGCAGGAAAGTTCCTTGTTCTAGGATTTTCTGTTGTATATACGTGTGGGTGCTAAAGCCTCAGGCAAATCCTATAATCATTTTACATACAGAGTTACAGATATTGGTGTGTGCTAGGGGGAGAGAAGGAGACATCCTTGAAATGAATGTTTAAAATGTCAGTGTTGGACTGAGGAATAAAAGGGCTCTCCTTGAGCTGTAACACAGAAGAAGGCTGCAGCCAGTGACACACAATACACAAGGTCTGTGTTTGCTCTTTGCAGGGCTGTGTTCACACTGCAGTTCAAACTGCAGTTCTAGTTCTGGCCTACAATGTGCTCCTGCCTCGGTGAGGAAAGGAGGAAGATAACCCCTGGAGTCTAAAGGAAGGGAGGGGAGCAGACTCAGCTGTTCTGGAGCCTTTCCTCTTCAGAAGGTTCATATCACACAACGAGGACATGCCACTGGGGAGAGATATGAAAGGACTTTTTACTGTTTCCCATTGATTAAACTTCCGCTCCAAGCTAGATAAAGACTTCAAAACTTTAAGAAAGAGACTGAAGCATTGTGTTTTCTTCAGTCTTCATAGACTTTAGAGTTTAATTGACAGCAATTACACTCTAAAGTCTATGTATTTATTCCTCAGAGGCTGTTTGCAGCAATTGTTTCTGGAGTGCTTTTCTGTTATGTAATATCAATGAACTATCTAAAAACAATTTTCAGTTTTCTCATAGCAATCTACAAGTTACTTTTAAGGCTGATAAAAAAAGACGTGGAATTTCATGGTTTCTTGAAATCTGTATTTGGATGGCCAGTGTGAGTAAAAGATAACTGACCAGGCAAAGATAGAGACTTGAGTGCTGCTGGCAGACTGTTTTCATTAAACTAAAGAAAGGAAGACCATAAAACTCATTTCAAGGCTCCTTTATGCTAATTCTCACTTCTTGTCTGGTGGCAGCAGGTGAACTGAGTCTGAAGAACCTGGGCTGAAGGAGACAAGTGAAAATAGCACACCTGCAGCCAGCTAGTAACATGCTGGCTCCAACCAAAGCCATGAAATTTCAGCATGTTTAAAACACAACAAAAAGCCCTTAAAAATTGTGTCCTAATATCCACTAAGGTTTCCTACATAACATGTTTTTGGGAGTACAGCAAAACTGATTTCCATCTCCTACATACTGATTTCTATGTATCATTTAAGATAATATGATGATGTCATAGAAAATAACTAAGAAACCATGTTTTTTCCCCACCAGAGTAACAATATATCCATAACTGAAAATGAACTGATACTCATCCCTTATTTTTCTCCATCTACAGACTACACACAATTTCAAATTAAAATAAATGGTCACTTCCTTACACTGAAAAGTCTGAACCTATGGTAAGGAAAAATTTATGCATCATGTCTATATGCTAATACACACCTAGACAAAGGTGTGCACACAAACTAGACATTAAGAGGAAATCAAAGGAAAAAAAAAGAAGAAAAGCAGGGAAAGGTCAAACACAAAAGAGGAGAAAACCAGCCCTGAAGGTTTCAGCTAGAAATAACGCCAGATCGGCAGAGGTGTTGAGCCATGTGAACCAAATCATTCTCTCCTGGAGCCTGAATGCAAACTGACAGGGTGGAACTTTACTTGAAGGGAAGGAAGGGGAGCAAGAGAGAGTGTGGAAAGGACTGGGAGAAAACCACTCTACAAGGCTGCATGGAAAATCAGGACAGACAGAAAAGACTTTACGAAGAAGCTAAACAAGATCCAAAACACAACACTTGAGATATTTTTCAGACAGAATGCTGTCAAGAGACACCTGAAGTTCAAAACTTTGCTGATATTTCCTAGTGTTCTGTGGAGAAAAGACTGGTCTGTGTTTATAAACAAAAAGAAATCTGAACCTCATATATCTCAACCACTCTTTCTGAAGAAAATAATCTGAAAAACCTTCCCAAAAGTAAAGGATTCCATGCCTGAGAAGTTGCAACATCACTGTTAAAAGCAGCCTAAAAGTGAGAAATCATTAGTTTCTATTCCTTTTTAGCCAAGTTGAAAATAATTACTCACTACCAGTGAGAATTTTGCAAAAAAAGTGGCACCCAGTGTCTCAGTGAAATACTACAGAATGGCTTGCAGGTACGAAGATAATCTTTGTTAGGCAATAACTAATTACAAAGTATTTAGCAGACTGAAAAGCTCTAGTGCAACACCTTCTGTTCAGTGTGGCAAAAATCTTTAAAGATACCCTGAAGTAATTAAGTCAACCCTGAAAAACAATCACAGAAAGAAGCTGTAAAAAGAAAGAGACACAAAGTTGAAAAGTAATTTCAAAAGGATTGTTAAAATGAAAGCACATGTCCTGCACCAGCTTGCTGGAAAGTGTTAACAATTGTTTCCTTTTCATTTTTATCTGCAATACTCTAAAAGGGAGAACAGGGAATTTTCTGGACTTACATCATGCAAAAATCTACTGATTTTGTAGAGAAAGCTCCCTGAGAAGGACACATGGTTCAGCTCAACACAATCATCTAAAATAACAGTCAAGGAACAAAATAGGAAAAAGCAATTCTAATGAACAATGTTAGTAGCTTCCCTGTGATATAATTACTGAAATTCCTCAATAGAAGAGAGAGTTATTTAGATCTGAATAAGTTTTTAACATCTGTGTTAAGTCAGGGACCCAGCTAAGGGCTGGTAAGAGGTACATAAGAAACAATTCCATCAGCTGTGGCAGGCAAAGGTTTGAACTGTGTGTCAAATATCAGAAAAGGTATCTAAAATAAAGTAGGAATTGAACAATGTAGAAATATGTGAAAGACAGTGAGACAAGACCAAAGACACTGAGTGATTGTAAGAATGGTTACAGGTCTCCAACTGTCTTTCATGTTGGCACGCCATCAGATAGAGCAATTGCCAATGAGAAACCCTGCTGATCTAAAAGTACAAACTCCACGAGAAACAGCCATGGAATCTCACCAAAATAGATTTGGTTCTCATTTATGGTATAAGAGACATTGTATAGAAGTCATGGGCAAATTTGTCTTGCGGCTATGTGCAAAATGACCTTTTGCATGGTATGAAAAAGATTGGTATTTCTGGCCAAAGATGCTATCTTGCTATCTTCTCCTGGTTCTTTGTAAGTGTGTTCACAGAAATGGCACTTTCTTGTAAATCATTAGGATTATGTTCAGTTATTTAGCTGTGCCACTTATTACTTCCCTGCAATGGGAACTGTCTACAGATGCTCAAATCCTGGCTAGCCAGCTGGGTTAAAACAGAAACAACCTCTAGCTAAAATATGTTGATCTTGGGGAGGATCTATTCAAGACATCACCACAACAATGGATTCAAATAGAGCCCAAAAAAGAAAGCTTACTAGTGCCAGAACAACCAGGAAAATAAAGCCCATTTCCCATTCTCAATATGGCAAGTAGTAAAAAATATCTGTTAAAAATCAAATCAAGCTGACAAAACAATGATGAAACGGCTTGGAATAATGCCAAAGAAAAAATCAGAACAGCTATAGACAAACAATGTGCACTAGACTGTGAAGCCCACTTTGCATCATCACAGGAAGAGAAAAAACAACATAATGTTCATTATTACTATCATCTACCAAAAGAGTTGAGAATTTAGTTAAAATACCAGATAGTCAGACATGATATAAGGCAGTAAATTTCTGTCAAAGATATCTGTTTCTATCTTTGTTCAGGGTAAGCACTTCAGTCTGAACACCTCTCCCCCACCCATTCTTAATCAGAGGTGCTTGTATGTATTTACACAGCACCTAAAAAGCAGACTGCATAAGCAACAACCACCACAGTAACATATTACTCCAGTGAATGGGCGAACATAAACAAGTGCAGTCTACAATTAAGATGCTTTAAAATCTTCCAAAACCATGGCTAATTTAATTTTGTGTAGGCAACTAAATGGTTTCTTACAAGAAAAAAAACTTAACCCTTTGGATAACCTTTTCAATGCACCATTTTTTCACAATTGAGACACAGAAATCACTATTTTTTTAAAAATCTACTTAGAATGCAATGATTCAGAATATTTTCAATTCATCAGTCAAGTCTAGTGCATACTGTAATGCCACTAGGATGACTAGATGCTTATTCATCGTTTTCCTAAATTCTCTTCTAATCAACAGCATCAAACAGGTACATAATCTGGGTTTGTATCTGATAATGCAGGTTTGTCAAAGTATTCTAATATCAATCTATGTTAAACCATAACAGACTATATAAACTTCCTAGCTGAATGTTAACCCCGGTTCTCAAAGCACTGAGAGGATGAGAAAATTTAGTTAGGTGAGAAAGAGAGAACACAATAAAATTCCTTTGGTTTTTTTAAAGATAAAAACAGAGAGCCAAAAAAACCTGCATAGTTGAATATGGGGAAAGTACTTTAGTCACTAAATTACTATCATATACTTGATTTACCCACTGAAAATTCCAAGGTAATTATGTTTTTTTTTCATTCAGTAATATTGTGTCATTCAAGAGAAAAAATAAAACAAGATTCATGTACATTTTGCGAAAACACAACACACCTTCTTTAAAGCACTGTAAATAGGAGTCAACAGGGCTTTGGAGCCAACAGCATTACCAAAATTGTGAAAGAGAATTCACAATAGAATGATATGGCACACAGAAACTGTGCAGTCTTGCTTTTCTTTCTTAATCAATCAGGTAATAGCTTACAAATAGCTTTCTACTTGTGACTACCTAAGGATACGGAGTTAATACAGACCAGTGAAGTCTCAATACACTGCAACAGTGTTGTTAGTGAAAAAGGTGGGAATAAAGGGTACCTCCTTCATCAGATGGCCTTGTTATCTCACTGCAGTAAGAAAAGGTAGGGTTCGTGTCAGAGCCATCTGATTTATAATCTCCCAGACTGGTAGAATGTAAATACTGCTTACTGCAACGGCTTGCTCTTTCTACAAAAGTAGAAAGAAATAAAGAATATCACAGTAAATAGATGACAGAAGTGCAAAGACAAGCAACAACATAAACTCCACCACTGCTAACATTGCTATTCATACACTGATGGCATTAAAATTAGAGAAAAGTAAATTCTTCGCACCATTAGTTCCAAAGCTTGCTTCAAAATGTAATACAACTAAGTTTGTTCTTTGCTTTAAAAGAACAGCTGAAATGGAAGGTTGTATTGAGATACCAGAAAGAGAAGGAATAAAGATGAAGAATATAAAAATTTCCAGTGGAAAATCAAATTATTCCTTTATCCCAGCATGCATACGAATGCATGTGGAAATGCATCTATATATCGTTCAAAAGAATATTTAAAGTTCCAAAGTAGCAAAGGAAATGCATGTGAAAAATTAAACATTCAAAATAAACACTCCTATACAAGAAAAGAATCAATAAACTTGTAAAGCCAAAACCTGTTCCCTGTCATTACATTACTTTCTCTCCTTTTCCATCTATCCTAAAATTATGAATGTCTTGGAGTAGCAAATAAAAGAACAAAGCATAAACTCACGTGCCATATAGGCAAAATGTGCATGGAAAAGAAATCAATTTCATAAATAGGTCACCTTCTATAACTCTGAAATTTTATAAGGTCCAACTATTTGAAAATTCTACTTATAGCAAGGACAAAGTAGGTCAATGCTTTTTAAATGGCTACTTATAAGTGGCATGAATAACTTGTTTAAGATGAGATTTATTTCACTATTTGTTATCTACACATGTGATTATGGCTGAAGTTCCTATAAAACACTGCTTTCAAACTACAACAGTTGTAAGCATATATGAAAGCATGCTTATAAAACATATGGCTGGCATATTGACCTGAAAATTTACAGTATCAACTTAGTTTATCAAACATGAAAAGCTGAATTGGGGAAAAGTCAGGATATAAGCAATACCAGAAAGCATATGCAGACTCCTAGACTGAATATTGTCCTCCAGAGGATCAATGTCGAAGATGGAGCCAGGATCTGTGCGCCAAACTTTAAGATCTTTTTCCAAAGCATAGAAATTATAAGACAGACAAACAACAAAGGAAGTAAAAGCATGAAAGCAATGAGCTTTAACAATCAGCAATCAATTTCCTTTACCTAGAAATTAGCCAATATATCTAGATATTCACCCCAAGAGATCAGAAAGCTTAATTTCCTGCTTAAAAGAACTTAGTGTATTCATTTTAAGCACTACCATTATTTTAATGAGACTTTTGCTCCCAATTTTTTTGCATTTTCTGAACATGACCATAGTATGTTCTTAAATCTAAATAAATGAAAACCAGTTAAGTATCACATATTAGACTCTCTTCTGGTAGCAGAACCAAAATCATCAGAGCTACAAGATTGTTTCCCCAGTTCACCAGCAGCATCCTTATGTGTGCAGATGCTGCAGTGTATATCCCTATAGCTGACAGCTGGCAGTATACAGCTCCACAGCTGACAGACACTACAGACTCTCCTTTACATACAGCAGAGATCATGTCAGCATAAGAAGAAGAATCAGGGCCACAGCTCATCCAAAATAAATTTCTACTAATTGCTCAATTCATGTAAACTAAAAAGTATCTATCTTTCTTAATTAATAGCAAAAAAATGAACTAAGGTGACAAATTCAGCTGCAGAAATCTGCATTATACACATCTACCATAGGATAAAATTATGCCCAGTCCTAAACTTAACAAGTAATTCCCTGTGTCACAGTGTGCCCAGGTGGCCAAGAAGAGCATAATGGCATCCTGGCCTGGATCAGCAGCAGTGTGGCCGGCAGGACCAGGGCAGTGACCATCCCCCTTTACTCAGCCATGGTGAGGCCACACCTCAAATCCTGGGTTCAGTTCTGGGCCCCTCAATCCAGGAAGGACATTGAGGTGCTGGAGAGAATTCAGGGAAAGGCAACGGAGCTGGGGAAGGGTCTGGAGCACAAGCCTGATGAGGAGCAGCTGTTTAGCCTGGAGAAAAGGAGGCCCGGGGGGACCTTATCACTCTCTACAAATACCTGAAAGAATTTGTAGTGATGTGGGAACAGGTCTCTTTCCCCAGGTAACAAGTGACAGGATGTGAGAAAATGTTCCAAGTGT
Source organism: Rhabdornis inornatus (assembly GCA_013397075.1). Taxonomy (NCBI): domain Eukaryota; kingdom Metazoa; phylum Chordata; class Aves; order Passeriformes; family Rhabdornithidae; genus Rhabdornis; species Rhabdornis inornatus. Next base: position 1,524,271 of record VWZS01009562.1, read on the forward strand.
GCCAGGGGAGGTTTATATATTGGATATTAGGAAAAGATTCTTCACCAAAAGGGTTGTCAAGCACTGGAAAAGGCTGCCCAGGGAAGTGGCTGAGTTACCATCCCTGGAGATACTTAAAAGATGTGTTCACAGGATGCTTGAGGACATGGTTTTGTGGTGGGCTTGACAGTCCTGGGTTAATGTTGCATTTGATGGTCCTAATGTTCTTTTCCAATCTAAATGATTCTAAACGATCTTATATGTCTAAAATTAATACATTTTTTAATCTCTTCAGTTTCAAATAAAACCTTGATGTAAAGTATAATCAGTCAAAGCACAAATATACCAGATCACACCTTTTTACTATAGAGCTGCTTCTTGGGCAGACCTGGCTGCAAGATTTACTCCATATACTGGAAGTAGGAAAAAACCTGTCCTCCCAACTTTGTTCTTCTATTGGTTTGAGAGGTATCAAGTTAAGTAATGGGTTGGTATGTAAAGTAGGACTGTGAGGACCCCGAATATGTCATGTTTCAAATGATTAACAGCCTAGATACAATGGAAAGAACAGACAGAGCTAACAAATCCCATGGCTTTAGAATACATTCAATGTTTGGACATTATACATTATCTACCACAACTCCCATAAGGTGAGGTGTAATGCTAACTCCTTCCTGCCAAGATAAATTAAAGCCAACACAAAATCTTATGGTAAACTACATGTTAGTCCTAATGGAGATAAATGATGCACCTACATAAAGTACTGACATGCATGAGAGGGGTAGGGGAACTGGTGAATGCCCAACTTGTCCTGTTGGATCATGCCTTAGTAAGTGAAAATGTAAGTATGGCTTCATGGCAGCACCAGTGCAAGAGTCATTGATTTGTACTGATTTTATCTATCTCTGTAATCTGAAATAACATACATAGAATCAGAATCTTGGCAATATATAGCACAAATCAGTTTTAATTCCCTGGAAACTTTTGCCAAGGTAAAATACCCTTATATTCACGTGAGAATTGTGGTTCCTCTTTAGTAACAGATCCAAAACTCACCAACATCAATTTATCTTGATGGGTTTAGAATGGCTTAGTAGGGTTAAAACTAGTGCTTATTTGCCAGAGGAGTGTCATTAATTTTAGTAACTAGGCATTTGAAAGAGTAACTCTAGCTTTACCAATACATTAAAAATCAACCAGAGGGATTCTGACACACTTTTCCTAACTGGCTGAACAATTTTCAGCTACAAAAATACTCATGACAGTCATAAATATGTTTTTCAGTTTGCAAATTTTTTTAAGCAGCCAAGGACATTTCATGAGCAGGGAGCTCACTGCTTCTTTTTAAACAAGTAGGTATTATAATTACAATTTTATTCAAAAAAAAAAGCATTAGCTGAAATACTTCAGGTCTGTCATAGCCTTTTTCCTTTAAATAGTAGTACAATTTTTGCTGTTTGGCAGGCATGGGAAATTAAGAATTTCTGTGTGTTTTGATACTGGAGTATGTTTAGGTAATAAATAGTATTAATATTTCAGTGCCTACAGCCCAAGAATCTATCTCAGGGACGTCCTTCATTCCAATCTGCTTGTGCTAGCAAGGCTTCAGCTGCTGAACATGGGATTGCACACATTTTTCTACATGGGGCTATAGCACACAGGCAATAAAGTAGAGAGCAGGAGGTTCGTAGCACACACTAAAGGGCAAATTGCAAACTGAATGTCACACTGCAATTTTACAGAAGCCTTTCTCTTTTTCTTTGGCTGCACCACAACTATGAAGGTGAGTAGTGATGGAAGATCATCAGCACCTGCCCCTGGCAGAGTTCTCTTAGCACACACTTTTGGGAAACCCCTTCTCATATAAGGCTACTGTAGCTACAGACACATAAAGGAAAGAAATATACTTCCTTATGTGGGGGAGACTTATTTGGAGACTTTAAGGAACAGACTGAAAAAGCATCTGCCAGGAGTAACCTTGCTTTAGGCAGGAGGATGGCCTATGTGACTCACAATTTAGTCCATTTCACCTGTAATTTCTCTGGTTTTTGAGAGGCAAACTTAAAGCCTCTCTGTTATCACTGCATATGAAGAATTTTAGAGTGCTATCTCAGTGTGGTTTTTTGTAGGCAGATCCTCTGGGGCCTACATGGCTGCATAAAAACAGAAATGGGACACACCAAAACAAAAGGAAACGGGAAGAAAAAATTTATTACCTCTTCCTTTGCCATGGCAGACTTGCTGACTTTTAAGCAATTTCAAATATCCCCTTCAGTTTTTAAATAGAGTTCATTACAATTATGCCAAATAATATGTTTATGCAATACCTTGTCTTTAGATATAAATCTAATCTGTATTCTACCCCTCGAACACCCATCCTTATCTTGGACCATCTTTCAGAACATCACTTCTCAACACTGGTACTTGACTTACCAGAGATCTAATGAGTTAGTGATGAATTACAGCTTGAGATATTTTTAAAGCTGTATGAAATTGTAAAACACAAGGTAATAGATATGTGCAATTCTGGAGAAATTACCGATTGACAGAAGGGGAAATTTCAAACTGGCCTCCAATATTTAAACATTAAAATCCTGCAGAATCAGTTCTAATCATCTTTCTTCTGAGATTACAATCTTAAGATTGGAAATTTTTTGACCTTCCTTATAGAGTCAAAATTCAAATTTAAAATAATAGTAATAACTATCCATATATTTTTTTAAAAATTACAGCGCAAATGATAATATACCTCCCATTCATTCCCATTATGATTTCTCCAGAAGCTGACATGGAACCTGCAGTTCAACCATAAGTTTTATGGTGAGAAAAGAGAGAAAATGAAATCTGGAGAGCACAAACAGGGGCTTTTATCTTCCCCACCATGCTTTCAATAACAACAGTATTTAACAGCTTACCAACAATTATTCCAGGTCTTCTGTCCATTTCAACAATATGTGGATGCACACCTTTATATGCTGCATCACTCACAATTTGGGTGTTTTTCCGTACACGCTCTGTTATAGGATCATCTACAACTGGGGTGAAGCCTCTGCCCTTTGTCTTCTCAAAATCTTCATGATATTTTACCTAGGAAAACAAGCAGAATTACATTTTTCCCCAGGTTGCAATTGACATGAAATGGTTATTCTGTGCAGGAATGCATATATGTTTGGTTTATGAGGCACTTACATTCTTTGACTTTGCACCATAACAGAATTGTTATACACATGAGATAGGCTGCATGGCCAGCCAAGTATTTTCTATCACCTTAACTAGTTTTTCTCATATTTTATTATCAATTTTGCACTTCTTTTCCATTGACACTGAATTAGGCACTAGCTTAAGCAGCAAAGCATCATCTTACTGTTACATAGGACACAAAACAGCCCGGCCCTCAGGATGTCATCTGGTCCATTCCCTTCTTTTCTAAAACAAGATAGCTGTCTAGTGATGCAGACAAACACACCTGTCAGTAAAAATGTTCCAGTAGTAGTAGTTCTAAAGAGCTCAAGCATTTTCATTCACTGATAATTTTGACTACTTGTACAGTATCATACAAAATTTATATTTTGCTCTTTTTTTTTTAATCATATGTCAGCTGGCTTTAAAAATAGGTTTTTAGAAAGAACAGCAGTTATTCTAAACTTCCTGCTTTAAAAAAAAACAGAAAAAAGGACATTAGAGTACAGTGTTACAGCACCAAGTGTTGGAACAAAACCCCAGTATTAGTAAGAGTTATAAAGGTAGTACTGCTGATTATGCATATTTACATCACAAATAACTTAATCATCAATTAATTATATTGACAAACATTCTCACACAAGCTGATGCACACAAAACAACTCATTCCAAGAACCAAAGTCACGCAGAAACCAGGAACATGCACAGGCACAAGGTGAAGTGTGTCACCTAATCCAGTGAAACTGTGATGCTCAAATGATGTGTGTACATTTTTAAAGAAAATAAAAACCAAAAGAACAGACATTTAACTGTTAGAAAACTTTATTAGTATTTTGAAAATGTTCATTACACTCCTATGCAGTTAGCAAACACTCCCTCTACAGGCGTACAAAGAAAATATTCCTTCCATACCTGAGGAGAGCGTTTCATTAGTTACCTATATTAAGGGAAGGCAAAATCCAGTGGAAGTCTAGTGCCATTCCTTAGAACACTCTAGCCATAGGAAGAAAGTACCCTACCATTGAGATGTTGTTTTGTGTTTCTTTGACATGCCTTAGCTCAGGTGTGTCTAGAAGCACACTACGTCTACCTTTCATCTGCCTCTGATCACTGCTGTACTTGACCTGCAAAACAGCAACAACAGCACAGGTGAATTTTTTGTTTACAGTAGGAAGGATGGTAAGAATCACACTATGCAACAGTACCTTTCCAAACCACAATGCCCACAGTTCTCTTTTTTCTTTACATTCATGCGCCAGTAAATTATTTCACAGTGAGGATACAGATTAGCTTGTATATTGGTAAGGACAAAAGGCATATTTATTCTATCAATCACTTACTCAAAAGAAAATATTTATTTAAAAGCTGAAATTTGTGACTGTTTGAATGACATATCATTGATTTAGCATTCAAAAAATAAGTGCTAAGAAAACACCACTGTGACTTAGAACATCCTTAAAACATATTTGTATGGCTGACGATAAGCTATCTTCTTATTACTGAGACAGACACAGTGCCTGTTTCCATTCTGCTTCCAGGTTGGGATTACCTGAGAAGCTCAGGGAATTCAATTCTTACAAGAGGATTAATCCTTTGGAAGGTTTCTTACTCCCATTCAATAGCTAGTCTTTGCTAGCAGGACAAAGCAACATTGGCAAGAATCTGAATATTTTGTTTCCTAAAGGAATGTTTGGGCTCTAGGTTTTGTGCATCAGTAAGTGCTGAATGTCTTACATCACATTTCTCATGATTAGCTTATTTTGTGGCATATGACAGACTAGCACAGATGTAAGGTTAATTATCTGTTAAAAATAAGAAGGAAAAAAACATTCAAAATTCTAAAACACTAAAAGTAGCTGATCCTACTTATTGGTTTGGGAGTGAGTTCTCTTACAGTTTTTTCTGTCTTGTTGAATTCTTCTACCAATGGCCTCTCTTAGCTTCCACATCACACTGTAGCCTGTACACTGCGTTAGTTAATATTTTAAATTTACCTATGTATTTGTACTCCAAGTATTACTTCTCAAATGAGTTGTGCAAATCTATTTCAACATGCATTTGTGATGAGAAAAACCATGTATTGAAACTGTCTAACCCTCCCTAAGATTATGTATTGGCTAGGAAAGCACACCCATGAAAATACGTGTCTTGGTGTCTGTGTTTCATAGGTAAGTTTGAAATAATGTATGAGAAACAAAAATATATGGTACTGCATATTCTTCAAAGCCTTCTTAATTAAAGAGTAAATTCTCTTAGAATATACATTCAGCTACATATGCTTTTGGATATAAGAAAGTTTCTGGACAGAATAATTACAGCCAACATAGGTTGATTTTTATCTTTCTCGTTAACATAGAGAAGTATTTATCCCTGTAAATCTTGAGAAACAAAGTGAATGAGTCACTTGGCGAAGCACATTTCATTTTCACAAATTAAAAAATTATTTAAAGTCCAGAATTGTTGTGAAGTTTTCCTCTCATTTTCAAGTACACACCTCAAAAATAATTGACTTTGGTAAATATTCATGAACATTTTAAGAACGTGATTAAGATATATGCAGTTACAATGTCAGATTGTGTTCCTTTGTCTTTAGACATATTCCCTGACAAATCCAACCTACTTTTCACTCCTACACTCAGTTCTAAAGTGTTCATTACTTGTAATTCTCTTCTGACACAGTGATTCTGCATGAAACCTCTTCTATTTACCATCTGCAGTGACTTTGCCACTGATGTTGTTTCAGTGTTGAGGACAGACTGCAACAAACCTGGTCTTATCCTTAACTTCACCAGGCTTTTTGCACTTTTTCCTTGTTCCTTAATAGAATTGTCTCCTGCTTCTTACACTACTTTAGTAGCAATTACATTTTATTACCATAAAAGCCAAGAAATATATATTATCTTACTCTTTAGTATTTAGCAATGGGACCTATTAAGAACTACTCAGCTCTTACACAAGTGGCATGTCAAAGAACGGAATGGAGGCTTCCATGCTTTGAATCACAAAAAAAAAAAAAAAAAAAAAAAAAAAATTTGCACTGAGGTAAAATTCTCATTTCCTTTTTTTCTTTACTGCAATGCATTCCTGCAATCTAGCAACCCAAATTTGGTAGCAAGAGACAAAAATTCTTGCAAGAATGACCTCTACTGACTCTCTCCTTGAAAAATACTGACACCAACACAACCACTTACTTTTTTGCAAGAATAATCAGACAACCCTGAATATGTTTGTTGCACATACGTGCAGCCCATGTCCTCAAAGAATAAAACCAATATCTCTTCAGTGAATGATGCAGTTGGATTTCTTTGACATAGCAAATGTAAAAGAAAAAGCATATCCACGTTTATATTTCTACAGTGACTGAAAAAATCTGAATGACAAAAAGATTCAAACAACTTGCCGAGCTGATATTATCTTGATTCTTCCTGACTCTCTCTATCTCAGGAGTGACACTCACAGCAGTAGCTTTGCCAGGCTGCTCTCTGTAGTGAACCTATTATTTAAAAGAATAAAACATATATTCATACTATTTCAGGTATAGCAATATGTCCTTGTTTTATATTAAAAATGCATGACTTCAGAGGTCATCCAGGAAACAACTGAAAAGCTAAAACACATCTGAAGTTTATTAAAGTTTATAAAACTAGATTTTTGAAAGATAACCTTGATTTTTTTTCTGTACAGGCTGTTTATTAATGCATTTCTGTGGATATATACCCACATATGCACACAGTATCCTGGCATTTACCAGACTGGTCCTTGGCTCTACAGAGAAATAACTCATATTTGGAATGGGTACTGAATGGTATTCATATTCAGAATACATACAGTGCAGTAAAGACAAGCAGAGCACATGAAAAACTGAATTTCAGAAAGGTCCACTGTAAATCTATATTTGTCAAGATACATAACTTCCATAAGGTCTCCATCTATGTTCTAAATTTTATATACTACATGTTCAAAGGTGATTAAACACAAAGGGTGCAATTGAACTGCCAGCTGAATCCAGCCTAATTTCACCATGCATTTATTTAAAAACACTGCAGGAAGATCCCCTTTATCACTTTGTAACCAAACACAATGCATTAAACCAAATGCACACTCCAGGCTGGATCAGGATCTAAAGCAGATAGCGGGACAGGATGTGACAGTCATTGACAGACCAAGCAACCTAATGTTAACTCTGGCCCTATATGCTGGGAAATCAAATATGGTAAATATTTAGTAACAGATTCTGGCAACAAATGCATACCAATTCATATATTTTTATGCAAAATAAATGCTTCCAGACAAAAGCAAGTTCTTGGGTTTCAGTGATAAGGTTAACTGTGCAAATAAATACATTATGGTCATAATTTTGCAATGCACTGTGGCAATAAGGCACCAATTGCTTAAGCAAAATTGTCTTTCAGCATAAGACAATTTTGGTCTGTCCACATCAATGTATTCCAATCTGAAAATTAATGTCTTACGAAAACTATGGAAAGCTTTCAAATGGATTAAACTTGCAAATTATTTTTTCTAGAAATGGCTGAAGTTAAAGAATCTTCACTAAAAGCTATTCCAGTGATTTGAAAAGAATTTAAGCTTTCCAGTGAAATTTGTACAACACAAAAATTGGTGAAAAGTAAACAACTATGGGAGTAGAAAAACTACAGAGACTGGCTTGAATCACCTGGAAAAACAGTTTTTGAACAGAATACATTTTAGGAAAGCTAGATATATCAACAATAATTCAGAAGTTGAGTTAGAGGGGCAGAATTCCTGAAAGCTGTGACTCAAAATTATTTTGGTGAATGCAGCAGAAAGCACTCTAGGGAAACACTGTAGCTATTTGTGGACCCATGAACCATGGCTGTTGATGGCAGCTCTCAGTGAGGAGGGTGCCTGGTCTCTCATGGACTCATTAGCAGGGTGCAGGAAGGCAGCAGCATTCTCTAGTCCTTGCCTTCTTCTCTGTGCTCCTGCAAATGGCTATATCAGCCATTAAATACTAAATTCTGCTGAGAAGGTTACCGAGGAACCAGGAGACAAATAAGAGAGCAGAAGTTTGAGCACAACTGTAGCTTTTTACAAAGCAAAGAAAAATAACACAGGAAACAGATATTCTGTTAAAAGAAATAGACAAAAAAAAATTGGTCAAGATTTTCTGTAAAATATCCAAGGAAGAGAATAAGATCTCAAAGCATTGCAGCCATTTCTTTAATAGAATGTGTGATGCTTCACCTACCATTTCCCAAACCAACAAAGCCTTTTCACAACTGCTTCCTAAAAGAAGGTTTTTGAGTAATTCCATTACTTGAATTCCAACACATTACAATACATTCGTTTCCCTCTGACTAAAGGAAGGGCACAGTTTCAGAAAGCAGAAATTTGTATTCATCTTCTGCACCCAAATTATATAAAGTATTAAAGGATAGCAACTTCCCATGCTGACATTCTCTTGATTCCTCTTGACTCTTTCCATCTCAGGGGTGACACTCATAGGTGTAGCTTTGCAGAGCTGTTCTTTGTACTGAACCTAGCAAACATGTCAAAAGATATTACAACAGAGATTTCCAAGTAATAGAAATATGTAAGTGTGCTAGACATCACTAAAGAGCACATTGCTTTTGGATGGAAAGTTCCATTCCTTAATAATCAATCCCATTTTTCCACACAATACTTAGTACTTACCCTCTGGCAGTTCTTCCATTTCAAACATAGACAATTGTTATTTCAACAGAATACTTCACTCTCATTGTTATGAATCAAAATTGCAAGGCTAAGGATTATCATTTTACCGTTAATTGATTAAATTGGTCTTTGTGGACAAACAGAAAGTAGTACAAACACCACAGTCATATTCACCCAAGACACAAACATGTTCAATACAGCAGAGAGAAGTGTGCAAGAAAAGAAAAAGGGGCACACATTGCTAATATTCTTCTGGTTTTCCTTAACTCTTCTTAGTTCAGGTGGATCAGAAATAGCTGTTGCATGCCGAATTTCTTCCTTGTATTTAATCTGCACAATAGATATTACAAAAATATAATCAATTTAAAGAGAGAGACAGGCACTAAAACACATCTATCAATTTATACTCTCTCCCTTACACATACTGCACTGCTACACCACATCTACAAACACCATTGGCCTAAAAAGCAACAATTATATTTAATTTCTAGAACAGTCTGCTAGGGTCTCTAATGCATCTTGTTTGATGCAATGCAGCAGAGAGTGCTTATAACAATTCTAGTGTACTGAAACTCTTCCAGTGGGAATATACATCACATGGGATTGTGGATATTTTCACAACTGGGATGCTGCATACACTACATACACTTGGAGATGCACACCACTTTGACAATGACTTGATCTTACTATTAACTTGCTATGGAGTCTACCAGTCCATTTCAGAAACCAACCCTTTTAGGTGTTCCTAAAAGGGTGGATGGCTTCAAAGTCTCATTGAAGTTCTCTAAAAACACATGCAGACACACAAGTGAGGACACAGTTGTCTGGATTGTTGATGCCTTTGCAGGTGCTGTCTTTATTTACTGGTTTTTTCCTAACATTTAATTTTCAACTCTCTTCTCAAGACATGGTACTTCTGGAAAATGCCCAGTTTCAGAGCACTGACAAAACAACTTGTTTTTCTCTAAGCTCATACTTGGAAGCTGCTTTGACTGAAATTCATAAATAAATAAAACCAAACCAGCCCAAAGTACAGACCAGGAATGGAAAATTTTAGTCCAGACAGTCTAGGACTGGCAAAAACACTAAAGCACCAGAAAAAATGGTCTTTTAATAGATACTATTAGGTAAGTTTAAAAATTGGTGGTGCTATTTGTCCTTAAAATGCTTCAAAATGTCGGTTACTTGAATTTAGTAAGACCCCAGCTTTGTGGTATTGACTGACATACCACAGGGGTGTCCTCACAGATTTCACACTAACAAAAACATAAATAGAATCTTATCCCCAAAGTGCTGCTTCTTCTCAGTTTTGTGTCCGACCCCTCCTGCCCCTCAATATAAACAAGTTTTTTAAAAGCCCTTAGTTATTTGTAGCTTCTCAGTTCAGATTCAGCTTCAGTCCATGGGTCTGTGGCTTGCTTTGAAAGTTCTGTAAGATCTTGGCTTCTTCTAAACCAGTCATCACAACAGGTGAGGTGAGCTCAACCTCCTTGGCTGTCATCACCTCGTATTTTAGGCTTTGAAAACACCATTCTTATGTTTGTCTCCTACATATGTAATCTGGAAGAATCTGATCACTTTCAGAACATGATTCAATGGACTTTTTTGTGTGGTTGGTTGTAGTGTAAGTATTATTTTGGTGCCCTGGTGTTTCTTTCACTGCAAATTTGCTCCACATTCCACATTCTATTTTTGTTTAGCCCAGGAAATAGTTTTAAGGCTGTTCCAAGTTCTTCTGGCTAAATTCAAAACTACGTGTAAAATATTTTAATCTAATGGATTCAAAATTGGTGTGATTTACCCCTCCTTTGGGACTCCTGTAAATTACACAATACAATTTCCCTCTTACCGCACAATGTAATTTCCCTCTCACCGACATGTAATTTGAATCATTCTTGTACATTGCCTTTAAATTTGGCATGCTACACCTCTAATAAATATTATACAAGACTAAAGTAATTTCAAGTACACTACATGTAATAAAATACCTTTTGTAAAACATTAACTCTACACAAAGACTAGCAAGTTAAAGGCCATGCTTACATCATAGCACTACACCACTAATGCATTTTGTACTTCCCTTGATAGGTTTTTGTTCAAATGTGTTTACTAGCATACTGATCAACCTTTCATTTTTCCCTCTTCACCACTATTTAGGATTTCTAAAACAGCAAGAACAATGCACACTATTTTTCCACTTCATTTTGAAACGTATTGTGAAAAGACATTAGAGTAAGACTTCTCCCTCCTGTGTGACTATTATTGAAATAGAAGTCTGTGGCAACTGGAAATTTAAAAGCAAAATAACAACAAAAAAAAAACCCAAACAAACAAACCAAAAAAAACCCCTCAACCTCAAATCAAGAAAATAACAGCTTCCCAACCAGCAGGTTTCAACTATTCAATATTCAACTATTTCCAGATTTCAAACACATGATAGCTTGCACTGTGACTCAAAATGACAAGATGAAAAGTGACAGATTGAGCAGAAAAAATTGAAGGAAAATATGAACTTTTAAAAAATTTTGGAAGTTGTCTATTGACCTTACTTTGGTGGGAAATTAAGTGTTTAACACTATTCACTAAACAACAAAATTCTATAAGAATAGGTGTCCGGAGTCCCTAATTCATATTTTAAGTAATATTTAAACACAACATAGTATCATGTCTACACATTATTTTCAAACTTTATTTTTAAAAAAATCTAATAATCAGAAAAGTCATGTCACAAACATTAAAACTGCCCCAGAGGAGGCCCTACCAAATATAACAAAGAAGTGAACAATGCAGTTACTTTTCAGGTTTTTTCAAAGTTTTGCCACATATATATCAGAAGATAATGTTCTATTTGAAGAAAACAATTTTTGAAGAAAGTAATTTTTATATTTTATTTTTATTTGCCTATTAAAGTGCCAAAGACATTGGGCATCTTTAGATAAAAAACATCAATTCAGAATTCATCTCATCAGAGCTACAGATCAGCTTGTCACAAGCATGTAAAGAGGCACCAATTCTCCATCTTTTCACATAGGTGAAGTCTGGACATAGTTTTTCTCGTCTTGAAGTGCAAACTACATCAAGTCCTATGCAATACATGCAGTCTCTAACAGAATGTTACAGATTTTCTTTTTTGTCACAGTATTTTTCTAACCTGCAAATACAACTTCTGTTCAGTTTGTCGTAAGGGGAAATGCATCTCATTTTTCTCACTCTTAGGAGACAAAACACATTCCTCAAATGTTTAGTTAAAATATTTTCTTATTTTTCTTAATATTTCAATTAGAATCTCTACCTTTGGACACAGAAGTACTACAGTGGAGGGGAGTTCTAGCTGTGCTAGAACAGAGCTCTATATCCAAAATCCAGCAGACAACTATTTGAATGAGATGTGTGATATGAAAATGAATAATTTTTTAGTAAACAAGATGAAAAAAAAAAAATTGTCACCTTTTACTCACATAAGAATAGTTTATGTTAATAGCACTTACCGAACTAATATTCTGTTGATTTTTCTTTACTCTTTCAATCTCTGGAGTATCTTTTACAGCTGTGCCAGCTCCAACTTCCTTCTTATAAAACACCTTCATTTCCCCAAAAGAGAAGATAATTATGAGACTGTTAGCAATGCAAATACTAGTTCTCATAAAAAGGCTGGGCAATTTTCCAAGTTCCAAATTGGTCTGACTATTAATCTTGCTAAGAAAGCAAATACTTTAATTTTCCATAAATAAGACTAATTATCAATAACTACAATAACATTGTTTGTTTTCAGCTGTAACCCAGATAATATTATCTCATCCTTTATACTAACCTCAGTATTCTTAAGTATTTGCAATGAGATACTTAAATTTTGAAAAAAAAATAAAATTTATATAATAATCTATAAAGTTTTACAAATGTATGTTTATGCTTGAGTAATTCATTTCAATGTAATTGAAGGTGCATGTACACGTAGGACTTGATTTGGTTTCTGTAGTCCTCAGATCTTAAGATATTGTGAGAAGTGAACAGACATTACAATTATTTTTAAGTTAACAAACTAGAAAATTGAAATATTCATTGAAAAATAACCATAATAACCAGAGCTGCAATCCAAGTCATGCAATTTTTGACTCCTAGGTTCAAGCCAGAATGCTGAGGACTGTATCTAAAAACAAAATTCACTACTTAAAAGATACACATGCTGTTTACACAATTCTCTATATTTCAATTGTTTCAGTAAAGGATAAACACAAAGCACCTCAGTAGAATCAATCATTTCAAGCTACTCAAAGAGACAGTAAATAACCACTCCACAAATTCCAAGCATGGTTACAATTTAAATAACCATGGAGCACCAGTTCATGCTGCAAAACTCCTAAAGAAGTTTTACTTGGTTTTCAGTATTTGGTGTCACAGCTGTTGCCCCTCTAGTATTTCCAGTCAGTTAGTGTAAAAAACAAGTCTGATCCTGGAGTTAATAACATTAATCTTTACCATTTATTTCTGCCTTTCTTAAATCAAGATTCATTTAAGTTTTCCTATCAACAAACCTTGAAAAATAAAAACATCATTCTTGATTAATTCCTCCGACTCCCTTGAAGTCTTCCATAGCCTGGGGTGAATACTACTGCCAAATATTCTAGAGAAGAGTGAATGTCTGCAACTAATTTTTCAAATATTCAGAAAACCTTTGACAATCTAGAATTTTGTTTTACCATGTGATAACAGAGGCAGTTTATGAGTAAGAACTTGAAAATTCTTCTGCACCATATCAGTTAGAAAGATTTATATTGTAGACTGGACTACAATATACTTTTCTCCTCTGCCAAGGAAGGAGTGGTAAAATATGTTGGAGACAGGAATTTTTCTATGAAAGAGATGACTGTGAAAAAAATATCCTTTTATAAATCATCTGCCAAATGAGCTAGCAAGCTAAAAACAGCAATGATCTTATCTGCAGAGCTAGTTGTTATTTTTTGTCCCTTAAGGCAGAAAAATACTTGAGACAAAATCCAAAAATCAGAAGACTATTAGGGATCATTGTTTTTTTTAATCTATTTGGGCTGCTTCCAGCTGTATCTTCGTTCAGTAATAATTTACCTTTATCATCTAAACTGCACAGAAGGATGAAAGATTAAAACACAGAGAAAGAAGAAAAAAGGTATTCCATTACTGCTGTAAACTGCTTCCCTATATTTGGAGGAGACTCAGATCACAAACAGAAACAGGAATATCACCAAAAAAAAAAATCACAAAAGAAAGCAAATACGAATCATCTCCAGGACAAAGCATTTTATTCCTTATTATCTGGAACACTAACAAAAAGCTCAGACTGGCCCACAGAGCTGCAAGGGGTTCAGATGTGTCAGAGCCTTGTCAAGGCTGAATTAAGTGGTGATATCTATTTTAATTAAGCCTGGTACCCAGCTTAGTGAGCCCATACTGCCAGAGCCACTGACCTACTTGAGGACTTCATCGAAAGCTGTCAAATGCTGGAACAAGGAGGAAAGCAGATCACAGGGGCTAGCTTGGATCCCTCTGTTCCAGGGAGTTTCAGCCTAGCCTGATAGGACATCAGTGACATAAGAAATGGTGATAACCACACCACACTGATGATGTGCAGGGCACCATTCAGAACCAGCAGCCAACAGATGACTGGAAGCAAAACTGGGCCAGTGGGCCTGTCAAAAGCTCCTTCTAGAAAGATGCAGCTTTCAGCTGTCCTCATTGAAAGGAAGAAAAAGGGCAGGTGGTGGCTGGAGGTGTTACAGGAGTGACCACAGCCTGGAGCAGGCTCAGAGGTGTCTCCTCTGCTCTCTCCCAGGCTCTTACTCCCCTGCAGAAGCCTCAGCAGTACAGGGGAGCTGCAGGCAAACACCTCTGGGAGAAACTACCTGAGTTTACTCAGTTAATTCTGAGAGCTGGAGAAGCTGAGGATATCTCTAAGTTAAAGAACATGTGTGTTAGATAATACTAAAAATATTTAAGTATCTTCTATTCCTTCCTCTCAAATCATTGGCTTTATTAGTATTACTTAGTCTGCCATAAAAACCAGTCACTGACTGGCCTTCTGTTCTGAAAGCTAGATTTACTCCTCTTCTCTGTTCTATTACAAGCAAAGGCAGAATTACAAACAGCAGCATTAATGGGCCCAAAAAGGAAGTGGAATTTAATACATCCCAAACTGGGCAATTTTAGAAATCTAAGCTCATAATTTATATTTAGGGATAAACTGGAACTTAAATCTAGCATAAAATTTAAAAATATACCCAGTGTAATATAAAATCATTATATATATGTTTATGAAATCTGATCTGTTCAAATTTTATACGCCAATCTTGATGCTCAGTACATATGATAGGAAACAGATGAAAAATCTTATATGTACAGTAAGAAGCCTTCGATTTTTTTCCCCTCTTTAAAATAGAGTACTTCCTGGGGCTTGATGGAAAAAGAAAAAAAATCTTCATTTAAAAATAACTGTGGCTTGGCAAGGTGGTATAAGTGGTTTAGAAATTCAAAATAACAGTGTCGCACCTAGAAAAGCTGGGTATTATTTTTACTGAAAGAAATTAGTGATACAGTTTTTGCCAGGAAAACTATGGAAATGGTTCAAAGGACTTCTACTCATAAGTTCCCTATTTTACACTGTGGCACAAGAGAGCCTATTTAAACTAAAAAATATCTGAAAAGTTACAAGAAAAGTGAAAAGCACTGTTACTCACTGAACTGATGTTTTTCTGAGTGCTTCTTATCCTCTCCATCTCAGGAGTGTCTGGGACAGCAGAATAGTTACAGAGCATCTTCTCTGCTTCATCTTTGTACATTTTCTGAAAAATTAATTTTTACATGTCTGCTTTTTGGGCTTAGGATATCCAAACTGCACAAAAGATGCTTATTGTTGATGAGCCTCCTGATCCTTGTCCAGTATTTACTTAAACCTCTCTTCTCCATGATACTGTTACCATTGTCTGCCCCCACACTAAAATATATATATAATATATATAATATATCCTCATATACAGTGTATCTTCGCACATAATATATCCTCATATATATTTTCCCCTTTCTGTCAGGATGTATATAATGTAACATTAGGGAATTAGGTAACGTGAAAAGAACTACAAGTTGATGCAAATAATTAAATTCAATTTACATGGTGTAACAGGCCTAAATACATAAGAATCAGGCAGTTAAGACATTTTACTATGTGTAAATTAATTTAGTATGGCTGTGAAAGCCTCTACAGAGCTAGAGAAGAAGTATTTTGAGCAGCGTATGTCAAGCAGTCATTGTTACATAGAATTAAAACATTCAGCTTTTGACTATGTCTACCTGGCTTGCTATTTCTGAGGCCCTTTTGGCCCACTGTATTTTTGGAATATATGGACCAATTTGCATCCCTTTTCCTGTCATTTCAGTCCCCAAATCCTTTTTACATTCTTTCTGAAGAAAAAATAAAGGGTAAAAAAAAACTATAACTAATACTACAACTCTCAGTACATGCTGTCTTCAAAGCTATTCTCATAGTACTGGTCACACTATAATAATAAATTCTTCAATTTCTTCAATTTAATATTTCTATTGTGCACTGCTTGCTTTTTTAGCTTAAGAATGTTCAAGAGGATTTTATCTTTTTAACATCTCATTGTGTTTTACTTCCAAAGTAATCTTAAAGCAATTAGTTCTGTACTCACCTGGCTGACAATTTCAGAAGCCTTTTTGGCTCGTTGCATATCAAGGGTATCCATACTCACTTCCATTCCTTTTCCTTTAATTTCATTCTCCAAGTCTTTCTTGTATTCTTTCTAAAAAGAATAGCATTGGAAATACAGCTGACAGCCAAATTTTTCAATTTTTCCCAATTTAATCTGTGCTGTTACACTGACAAGCATTCATAAACCACCAAATAACTAAAGATTCAACAGTATTAGTTTTGTAGAACCTATCCATGCAATGCCAACACTGTAGTTGCTGATGGGTTAAAAAACTCTTTTAACACACTGCTCACTTCAAATCCAATGTAGCCTTTCACATCTACCTGTCTCTGCAGTTTTGGCAGCCACAGTCAGACACGTGAGAATTTCTTCCTCTGCTGTGCTTTGCAAGACTGAGGTCATAATGCTTTAGCATCTAACTCTGTGGATCATTTGGCCCTAGGTAAATAAGTAGCTGTTTAGACCCAAAAGCAGCAGGGCCCACAGTGATCAAACACAGCCCAGGCCAGGATGGCTCAGGAGGAACAAGCACAACCTGCAAAAGCTGATCGGAAGGTCTAAGTTCTGGGAAGTCTTAACTTTCCCCCCCTTACACTGATCATGCAACTGTTCAACTTTTTGCAACTCAATGGATTAGCTATTTAGAGAAATCTGTGTTTTCAGTACTGCCCAGATTGGTCACCACCTGGAATTCTCAATCGCAATAATTTGTTGCATTCTGTCAAATGGAAAGCTTGCCCCAGGAGCAGTACTGACCATGCTTGCAATTTCAGAAGCTTTCTTGGCCCGTCTTATCTCAGGTGTATCTGGACCAACTTCCATGCCTTTCCCTTTAATTTCAGTTTCCAAGTCTTTCTTGTATTGCCTCTGTGAAGATAGAATTTTTCCATTATATTCACAAAATCCAGAGAGTTACAAGTAGATTTTTTCTGACAAGACATGCGAATTTAGGATTTAGAGTCAATCAAAACTTCCAAGAGTCACAGTTCTCAAGAGTCTTGGTAAAGTGTTGTCAGAAAAAACACATAACAAACTACAGGAGGAAAACTTTTAGAAGATATTCAATGAATGCACAAACCTCTATCAATGAATTTTTAATATGGCAGAGGGTGGGAGGAAATCAGCCCATGCAGCTTGCTGCAGTTATCCTCTAAAGTAAAGGGGAAGTTTAGCTCTGCAGAGCATGGTGTAATAAGTTGGTCCTTGGTACCAGTCTAATTGAAACACATTTTACTTTTAAGAAAATATTTTATTTATGACAAGACTACATGTTAGAAATTTAATACCATACAGAATTGCTTCCAGTGAACTTCCAGATCAGGAAGTTGTAATTTATTCATTTAATAGGTCCTTCCTGAACCATAGCCATTAGGCAAGTGGCAGTCCTCATCCGTGATTGCTGCTTTCTCCTCACAACATAAATTATAAATAACCAATAACCTGAAAACAAAATTAATATTTCATCTTCAGTTTATCCAAGCNTTCCTCTAAACCTCTTATAGTATAAAACACCAAGGAAAAGATAATCCCAGGAATTACAGCTACTATATCTCACAGTTCTTTACAGTGGTCAAATTGGCCCTATTCATGGCATTCCCTCTGGTTTTTTTGGATATGTGTATATATATATATAATATTAATCTGTGTCATATTAATTTTGTATTTATTTCCTTATTATGTATTATATATACATTTATTCACACACACAGACACACACATACATATATGTGTGTATATATCTATCTATATATATATATAAAAATTTCTGAGATGGTTGCCCAAAAGCATAACATGCAGTATGAGCTTTGCCTTCCCTCTTCCCTCCCTACACCCGCCAGCCCCATTGCTGCTTCCCAGAGACAGCTTTGGATGTCTGGAAGAACACTCCAGCTCATGTGCTGGGAAAGCCTCAGCAGAGCATAGCTCTAAATGCTGGATCTACTGACCCCATTAACAATCTCCAATTAGCTTTCACTTGCCTGAACATCTGAATTATCTGTCCAGTGTAGTTTTTTATTCAGAGCTTTACTATATTTTTCAAGCAAAACAGAAATAGTCTTAGTTTCAATACTTACATATTTCATTGAAGATTATGTAAAAAAAAAAAATAGGAATCTTTGGAGTTTAACACAAAGTGAACCTTTCTGTGGTATTAATAACCTTGTCTAGGATAACATACCTCATTTAGTATCTGAGCTGCATTTTTCACTCTAATCAAATCTGGTGTATCTTCAAACACTGTCATTCCTTTTCCTTTCATCCCTTCCTCCAAATCTTTTCGATACTCTTTCTAAGGATTAAAAAAATAAAAAGAGAGAGATATTTCACCACTCCTTATTTTGAGCAAGATCTTGAAAAGAAATGCCACTTATTAAACATCTGAAGAGTCTCTTTGAAATTTCTATGAAATATGAATTAGCTGAAGTACAGATTTCAGACTTAAAAAAGAATTGNCTTTCTTGTATTCTTTCTAAAAAGAATAGCATTGGAAATACAGCTGACAGCCAAATTTTTCAATTTTTCCCAATTTAATCTGTGCTGTTACACTGACAAGCATTCATAAACCACCAAATAACTAACGATTCAACAGTATTAGTTTTGTAGAACCTATCCATGCAATGCCAACACTGTAGTTGCTGATGGGTTAAAAAACTCTTTTAACACACTGCTCACTTCAAATCCAATGTAGCCTTTCACATCTACCTGTCTCTGCAGTTTTGGCAGCCACAGTCAGACACGTGAGAATTTCTTCCTCTGCTGTGCTTTGCAAGACTGAGGTCATAATGCTTTAGCATCTAACTCTGTGGATCATTTGGCCCTAGGTAAATAAGTAGCTGTTTAGACCCAAAAGCAGCAGGGCCCACAGTGATCAAACACAGCCCAGGCCAGGATGGCTCAGGAGGAACAAGCACAACCTGCAAAAGCTGATCGGAAGGTCTAAGTTCTGGGAAGTCTTAACTTTCCCCCCCTTACACTGATCATGCAACTGTTCAACTTTTTGCAACTCAATGGATTAGCTATTTAGAGAAATCTGTGTTTTCAGTACTGCCCAGATTGGTCACCACCTGGAATTCTCAATCGCAATAATTTGTTGCATTCTGTCAAATGGAAAGCTTGCCCCAGGAGCAGTACTGACCATGCTTGCAATTTCAGAAGCTTTCTTGGCCCGTCTTATCTCAGGTGTATCTGGACCAACTTCCATGCCTTTCCCTTTAATTTCAGTTTCCAAGTCTTTCTTGTATTGCCTCTGTGAAGATAGAATTTTTCCATTATATTCACAAAATCCAGAGAGTTACAAGTAGATTTTTTCTGACAAGACATGCGAATTTAGGATTTAGAGTCAATCAAAACTTCCAAGAGTCACAGTTCTCAAGAGTCTTGGTAAAGTGTTGTCAGAAAAAACACATAACAAACTACAGGAGGAAAACTTTTAGAAGATATTCAATGAATGCACAAACCTCTATCAATGAATTTTTAATATGGCAGAGGGTGGGAGGAAATCAGCCCATGCAGCTTGCTGCAGTTATCCTCTAAAGTAAAGGGGAAGTTTAGCTCTGCAGAGCATGGTGTAATAAGTTGGTCCTTGGTACCAGTCTAATTGAAACACATTTTACTTTTAAGAAAATATTTTATTTATGACAAGACTACATGTTAGAAATTTAATACCATACAGAATTGCTTCCAGTGAACTTCCAGATCAGGAAGTTGTAATTTATTCATTTAATAGGTCCTTCCTGAACCATAGCCATTAGGCAAGTGGCAGTCCTCATCCGTGATTGCTGCTTTCTCCTCACAACATAAATTATAAATAACCAATAACCTGAAAACAAAATTAATATTTCATCTTCAGTTTATCCAAGCAAGGATATGTTCCTTGTTCATCAGCAAATTATATTAAAATGTAATATGGAAATGTTTTACACAATAGTTGTAAGGCTTTTTAATAAAAAATACTCTCAGCCAGTGCTATTTCTACTACTATAGTAATAATCATCCTTTTTTTTATTCTAGTTCATCCTTGCTTATGGAAAACTCTTCTTTTTCACAGTAAATACATATCATACAAATAATTTTTAAATACCCCTTTCCTTTTTTGTTTGTTAATAACTTTTAGGTTGTACATTAGTTAAAAAAAGAAGGAATATATGTTTGTACTCAATACAGTGGTTTGATCACTTACAAGAAAATGAGCAAAAAGATTTTCAGTCTTCCATCTCTGTCTCACTCTGATGTGGAAATAAATGTATAAAACAACTCTCTACTTCACAAACCATATCTTTTTGCAAGAACTGTAAATTAACCTGTAGGAATACATCATCCCTCAATTCCTCTCTGCTAAAGATGGGATGACAGATGTTTCCTCTAAACCTCTTATAGTATAAAACACCAAGGAAAAGATAATCCCAGGAATTACAGCTACTATATCTCACAGTTCTTTACAGTGGTCAAATTGGCCCTATTCATGGCATTCCCTCTGGTTTTTTTGGATATGTGTATATATATATATAATATTAATCTGTGTCATATTAATTTTGTATTTATTTCCTTATTATGTATTATATATACATTTATTCACACACACAGACACACACATACATATATGTGTGTATATATCTATCTATATATATATATAAAAATTTCTGAGATGGTTGCCCAAAAGCATAACATGCAGTATGAGCTTTGCCTTCCCTCTTCCCTCCCTACACCCGCCAGCCCCATTGCTGCTTCCCAGAGACAGCTTTGGATGTCTGGAAGAACACTCCAGCTCATGTGCTGGGAAAGCCTCAGCAGAGCATAGCTCTAAATGCTGGATCTACTGACCCCATTAACAATCTCCAATTAGCTTTCACTTGCCTGAACATCTGAATTATCTGTCCAGTGTAGTTTTTTATTCAGAGCTTTACTATATTTTTCAAGCAAAACAGAAATAGTCTTAGTTTCAATACTTACATATTTCATTGAAGATTATGTAAAAAAAAAAAATAGGAATCTTTGGAGTTTAACACAAAGTGAACCTTTCTGTGGTATTAATAACCTTGTCTAGGATAACATACCTCATTTAGTATCTGAGCTGCATTTTTCACTCTAATCAAATCTGGTGTATCTTCAAACACTGTCATTCCTTTTCCTTTCATCCCTTCCTCCAAATCTTTTCGATACTCTTTCTAAGGATTAAAAAAATAAAAAGAGAGAGATATTTCACCACTCCTTATTTTGAGCAAGATCTTGAAAAGAAATGCCACTTATTAAACATCTGAAGAGTCTCTTTGAAATTTCTATGAAATATGAATTAGCTGAAGTACAGATTTCAGACTTAAAAAAGAATTGGAAATCGTGAAATCAAAAGGAACAAAGCTGAAAAAGTAAAAAGATTTTAATGTCATCATCTATTTTTTTTGTGCTCTTGAAAACCAGCTGTGTCCTATACAGCACTAGCACAATGTTCAGGGGCCTTGTCTGTCTCTGGACAGATATTTTGACTGCAGTAGCATTTTCTTTCTGCAGACCAGTATATGCTGTACTGCAGTTTTTACCTCCATTCCATTAGTGGCATCCCAATCAGGATGGATTCCCTAAACACCATACTAGGAGCTGTTAAAACAACCTCTTGATAAATTAAAATGTAGAAGCAATATTCCTACCACATCACTCCTGTGCCTCCTAGACACTGCACTGGTATGACCTATCAACATTCAGCAACTGCAGCCTCCAGAGTACTCAAATGTTCAGTAAAAAATTCAAAGCACGCTATAACCTGCCCACAGACATTTGGTTCCTTTTGCTCTTCCCAGCTCCTAGAGAGCTGACGTAAGCCTATTGAAGTTCAAGATCTTTAAGTTTTGTAAGGATTTTTAATTACTCTTCACATCTCCAGATGAGGATTAGGCTTTTTTAAGCAAAGAAATTAGAAGAACATTGCACAAAATATTTATCAGAAGATTTACATAGACATTAATTAATACTCCTCATTATATATTAAATTGCATAAGCAGCAGTGAGCACCTTTATCTCCCTATAAGATCTTAATTTAAATAAAAGGAAACCAGATATTTTTAAAGATGCTTTTCTTGATCATCAGAAGCACATCCTCAACAAGCAGGAAACTATTTCTTCTAATTTAGAATTATTTAACTCAGAACTATTTAATTCAGCTGTCTCTTCTGAAGGAGTTGTAAATGTGGTCCCAGAGAAGAAAGCTTGTATTGCTACAAAATGTGAAATATGTGCAGAATTCTCTACAGTGGGAAGTCAACAGAATAAGCTGGAACACAGCTGACATTTGAGTAAAAATAAATGTGATTGAACAATTAATTAATTTTTAACTCCAGGTTTTTCTTCTTGCTTCATGCAGTATCTATTCAAAGTTTATTATGAACATTTATAGGAAAACACTGAGCTACATCCTTGACTGTGAACACATATTTTTTTCTGAATCACGAAAGATAATAATTAATTTTACCTAGGTAATCTTTGGGTTTGGAATACGTTCCTTGAATGTGGATATAAAATCATCAGAAATCCATGCAGTTATGCATTAATGGAAATACCATTCTCATTTTCTTCACCTTTGACTTACAGACATGATTTACTCCCTAAATAAAGAGGCATAAAACTTGAGGAGGTCAGAGTTAGAGAACATCTTAATGCATATAGCACTAAGGAGGGGAGCTACATCAAAATTTCAGAGATGAACATGTAGAGCACATGACATAACTAAACTATGCATACAGTACCCACTTCTTTGGGCATTCAGTGAGCAGCAAGATCACCTGAATGAAATGACAGCATGATTCGCATTTTTCCCTAGTGAGAAGGCACATATGAGATGTACCACAGAATGCCACTGTACAAAACAGACCTAGCTTGAGACCTGCCTACCTGAAAGTCAGGCTTATCAGAATAAATTATTTATTAGAGGATGAATAATAAAGAAATGTCTTAAAAGAAATTTTTTCCTTAACCATATGAAATCTGGCATAGACTGGAATAAATTGTATAAAGAACAAGGAAAGGAACAAAGTTCAAGGGGTTTTAATTCTAACATTCTTTATTTGTTCTGGCAAAAAAAACAGAATCTATTCTTCATATCATAAATACAAACAAGGTAATGTTGGCTCCCAGATTCAAAGGCAGGACATCGAGCAGTTCTGCTCTTCTCATCCAGCAGTTCTAGCTCTTCTAAATTTGGTCAAATAGTAACCACAATCCACAGAGCCAAACAGTATGCAAAACCTAACACGAAACCAGTTTTAAATAATAATATAAAAGTACTAAAGGTAGAAGGATTCTCAGTTATGAAAAAACCTTCATTTTTTAGTGATGCATACAACTGAAGAATATTTCACAAATCTTAAGGAAAGAGTAGGCATACAGAAAACCTGTACCTTCTAACAAAATGGACTTAGAACAGTTATGTAACATCACAGCTCTATTACAGAATTTTGGTCTTCTTTATTTTTTATCTATAACATGTATGATATATAATTATTTTAATTAAGTTAGTTATAAGGGACTCTATGCAGTTCAAGGCATCTGTATAACCACAACAGGCTACCATAAAGGTTAATAATTACTCAAAGGGAAAAACTGCCATCTGGACACGAATGGAAATCCTTCCTTCACCCCTTTATCTATCTGAAAAGAGAAGTGATAGTCTGGTTCAGGTGTGCTGAGCTTCTTAATTTCCTTACTATATGATTATTCAGAATAAAAAATGATGTGAAGCAATTTTTACTCTTGAAGGTACTTGTATGTAGCTGCCAAGAAAATTTGAAGTTATTCAACACTCAGCAGCTTGTAGTGATGCTGCTTATTGCTCATTTATGACTTATCAAAAGAAAAAAGTAAATAAAAGTCATTTACCTCTTTCAGAAGATTAGTGATTTCTTTTATATGCAAGAACTCTGGGGTCTTGTCTAAATCCAGTGAAGGTCTTCCCTTGATCCCTTCTTCAAAATCTCTGCGGTACATTTTCTATTGTAGCAAAACCAACAATTAATGGTACATACATATGCAATTCCAAGCACATTTTTGAAGAGACATGGTAAATAGACCCAGAAATGAGCCCTGCCATAAATTAGATTTCTCACTAATAAGCAACTTCATTATGCATTTCACTATCTAGTTTATTTACACAAACAGATACGATCTAGACAAAAATATATGTACAGTATGTCCAAAGAGAATGTTGAACCTGATCTATGAAAGAAACAGTTTGCTTGGTAGAGAAAAGAGAAGACAAATGGCACACAAGGTAATGGTTTAAAACTCATTAAAGTTTCTACCAAGAGGCTGAGATCATGTGTTTTCCATGACACGGCAAAACTAATGGAATCAAACTGCAGCATGGGGACACAGGCGCATCCATCTCACTCAGGATGGATGGTAAAGCACCGGACTAGATTGTCTGGGAAGTCACAAAATCTCCATCATCTGAAGTTTGTGTTTAAAAAAAGTCAGAAAAACATGGCCTGATATAGGACAGCCAGTGCTGTTCTGGAGCCTGGGAACAGTCCTTCCTCCTTGATGAGTTTCCCAGGCTGGAAAGGCAGGAGGATGTTTCAGTTAAATCATGGGGTTGGACTGGGTTTTCTGGCTTCACTTGCTCCCACATGAGAACCATTCCTCCCTAAAGATAGATTTCAAGTGAGAATTTTAAAAGTTATTAATCTCCAACCTGGATGACCTCTTGAGCTTCTTCTCAATTAAATGATGTGTGTGTACTGTCAGTACCAATGGCCTTTTGAGAAAAAAGCAAATTCACAAGAAGAATTGAGCTACAGAATAGCGGAGGTAATTACTCAGTATAGTTCTACCATATCCACAATTTACTCTCTGCTTCGTACATTTTGTACATTTGAGTACAATATGTCTGTTAACCTCTCTGTTGATCAAAATTTCACTTGTTCAAAAAGTATATTTTTACTTACCTCACTTTGCATCTTTTGAGCCTCCTTTGAAACTTGATACATTGGTGTATCCACAAACTCCAGCATCGATCTGCCTTTAGATTTTTCATAATTTTCTTTGTACTTGACCTAGGAAGATTAAAATAAAATCTGTTAACAGCTGAGAGAATATGAGATCTTGCTTGCCTTGGCAAGAAACAAATCCTGTCTTAGCCATACTCCTCAGATGTTTTGACTTAGAAGACTTCTCCCAAACTTAATCTGTTGGGGAAATAGGGCAATTAGATAAGGTAATATTTTTTGGAGTCATTTATTCATTTTCTACACAATTCAGACTTAGAAATTGTGAACTTTGAAGACAACAGGAATAAGGAGCATCAATCACAATCCTTAAACTAATTGCATGGGTTTGGCCAAATGACCTAGGTCTGAAGAGTTGGAAGCTTTTTAATAGGATCCCCTGCTATGTGTCCATAAAACAAAACATTTACTGAAACAACAACAAAATCTGTTTCCCAGCCAGGCCTCACAGGTCTTTGTTTCAGGCTCAGAAGCACCACTCTCAAATGCACTTTTGCTTGTACCTGTGGGAGAGAGAAGGGAAGGAAAACTACTGCTCCAGTAGGGTCCACTCCTGCACCAACATTCCCCTCACATCTACCAGGGACCATGACCTTAGAGCTGGCAGCAAAATCACACTGAAGGACACAGGTTAAAACATCAATTTATTCCTTTATGCTAACTCACAAAGGAAATACACTTTGTTTGGAAACCTGAAGAAGCCTTTTGAACTCATCAATTCACACTCTTTTGATTAAGACTGGCAAACACATTACTTATCTCCATCAGTCAGTGTGGGGCCTGATGGAATAGCCTTAAAGGAAAGCAAATAGCACAAGCCTTAAAGGAAAGCAAATAGCTACAAATCAAAATATTACATTTACAGTGAGTAATGTGATTTTAATTTCTAGGTCTCTTTAAAAATGACAGTGATGTCTGAATTTCTCTTTGCCTATCAGGCTTCTGCATTAGGCTTGGGTCCTGCAAAAACACTCTCCTCTCTCCTCATGGGGTGCTTCTGATTGAATATGCACTGTACATCACTGAAACCTATCATGTGGTTTTGTGCATGATTTAGTCACTGTTAAAATGCTACATTTTTCTCTTTGCAAAATGTGTTTGTTTGTGGTTGTGTATACCTGACTTTGAAGCACTACATTTTCTTTGAGATGGATTTTTTCTGCAGAATCTGGGCTGAACTGACAGAAACACTTGCTTTGTTAAATGAGTTCTTATATTCATAGTGAAACAAAAAAAAATCCAAGATTGTTTTCACAGACAAAATCCATACATTTTTGTAATTTAAACACTATTTTAAATAACTATGAAAAAAAAGCATAGAAGTAAGAAAGTATCTTTTAGCCCTACAAACTGGGGAGTCCTGTCAAATTTAAAATGTTGTGATGATATTTTAAAAAAAAGATATGATAAAAAATATCTTTTGTACATTCCTAGAGAAAATGGTTGTCCTGCTAATCTAAAAGTCAGATGTTTCTATGTTCTACAGAAAATAAACATTATTATTTACACTTGAAGAGCAAAGGAACACATATGATGGTCTGGGTTTGCCTCCTAGTGGAAAGAACTATAAATGACACACAACAAAATCACTTTAATAGTGGAAACAAATGAAAATTACCCCCATCTACAGATACTGATCTCATACTTTTACTCCATTCCTCAGCTAATGGAAGAAATTTTTTTTTAATTCTGTAAAATCAAATTAACTAAACTCGCAACTTTTTGCTACATTAAGCTAAACTACAAGAACCAGATTAAGTCTCCTAAATTCTATTTATTCACCCTGTACATTAAAATGAAATACATCTAAGTTCCCTATTTTTTAGCCTGTATTTCATTAGTATCTCAAAGTCTCCACCATAGGAACAGATTTAAAATGTGAAAAACATTAAATTAGCTGTTCTACATGTATCAAAGTGTCAAATTTTGTGTCTCCATAGTTCATACCAGAATTACATATATATCTATCATAGTTTAACCAGAGACAGCAACTAAGCCCCACACAACTGCTCACACACTTCACCCCAGTGGGATGGGGTAGAGAATCAGAAGGGTAAAAGTGAGAAAATTTGCGGTTTGAGATAAGAACACTTAAATGATTTAAATAAAATAAGATACAATAATAATAATAACGATGAACAGTAATAAAAGGAAAATAACAAAAAAAGAGAGAAATAAAGCTCAAGGAAAAAAAAAAAACAAGAGATGAAAATGAAAAAAAGTCACTCACCACCGACCTGTCCCTGGCCAACTTTCCCCCAGTTTATATACTGAGAACGACACTATACGTTGTGGAATATCCCTTTGGCAAGTTTGGGTCAGCTGCCCTGGCTGTGTCCTCTCCCAGCTTCTCATGCACCACCAGCCACCTCGAAGGCAGGGCACCATGAGAAGCTGAAAAGTTCTTGACTTAGTGTAAGTACTACTCAGCAACAACTATACCATCAGTGTGTTACCAACATTGTTTCCATCCTAAATCCAAAACACAGCTCTGTACCAGCTACTAGGAAGAAAATTACCTCCATCCCAAGTGAAACCAGGAAATACTGTCTGAAAGGAGAATTCCACCTTGCAATTTTCTTCCTCATCCAAATAATAAAACCAGGACAAGTTTGACTTGTCAAAATCAGTTTATTTATGTCCAAAGATGCCCATGAAGCTTTCGTCTTAACTGTTGGAATTTATTCCCATGGAAGTTGACTTGTATAACAGCCTTGCATTGATATTACAGTATAAGTGCTTCATAAAGTTGCACACACTAGTTAACACTCTTGGTCAATAAGCAAACTCATTCATTCAATCAACAATATTAGTTTATGAGTTTAATTAACCATAGAGGTTTCAATCTGTCACACTGGAGCAGGTGTAGCTATGCTATGTAGAAGATAATGAGAAACATAAAGTTCAAGGGAGAAAGGTATACTGCAGGGAAACAGCGAAACTGGGCAATTAAAAAAAAAAACACACAAAAAAACCACACCAAAAAAAACCAACAACAACAAAAATTACTGTAAGACATAGGACCAGTCTTTTGAAATCAGTTAACACAGGGAAGTCAGGAAGACTGTTTTTTACAATGGTGGCAGATTACAAAACAGATTTGGCATGAGCTGTGGAGAGACAAGGAGAACACAAGGAATGTAAGGAAAATGAGGGAGAAAGGTAGAAGACTAAACCATGTTTAAATAGAAGTGATGACATGGCGAGGTCAAATCTGAGAAGGACTGTGAAAATGAGATTTCTTTAAAAGACAAATATTTAGTGGGGAGCTTAGGGATTGGCAAAGCATTTTTCTTCTTGCACCAAATAAAAATACCCACCAGGATCTGGACAATGCAAAAATTATAGGCTTAGTATTTACAGAGTCCTCAGGTGAGCACACAGACATTATGAATCAACCCCTCCAGGACAAAAGAAAGAAATACATTCTGCAAGACATGATCTGCCTTAAGAGAAAGTCCAGGTTTCTGCATCCTTAGAGCTAAGATGATAAACTGAAGTCCATTCTGAGGGTGTTCATTTAATCAGCAAAAAGACTGCCAATCTTACCATACACTAGAAGGAAACTAGATTTGGGCCAAAAAGTGCATGAAGAATGCAGGAAGGAAAAGACTCCAACTCATTTTTTACTCATACAAAAGGCGATAAACAGTGTTAGCTTCACAGAGGGAGTGAGACAGACAAAAAACAAGCTTCAATTCTCAAAAAAAACCCACAAAAATCAAGTATAGATGGATTAGTTTGATTATTTTAGACAGAAGCAGGCCCTGACTCAAAAGGTGACCCAGTATGCTCCTACTTACTAGAGTTAATTGTCTATGAAACACTCAACTCCTGTTAACTACAGACTAACCTTCCTTCCCAACACCACCCCCTTGTGCCTCTCCACAGCAGTCCTGCAGGCCTGCTGTGTTTTCTGGAGTAAAGATGACAAGTGCAGCTAACCAGCCTACAGACACCACAGATGCAGCACAGGTGCTCTTGGAGTGGGAAAGAGCCTTTATCATTTCCTAGCTCTTCCCTCCTATTTCAATCCCCACCATGATCACGTATCAGACCACCAGTCCCATCAAGGGGCATATCTTGCTACATGGCAGAATGGACTATGTGCCTGTTATCTGACTCAGTGAAGGAAGACTCAGACACTTAGGAGGGGAAGAGAGTTTAGCTAGAGAAGCCCAAGAGTAAGCCGACATTCCAGAGGCTGTTCATTTAAAAAGTTCAAATATTAAACTAACATAATGGTCACTTCTGTGCAGAGACTTGCAGATGAAAGCAAGATCTTGGACAAAAAGAGATTTGCAAGGAAAAAAGTATTTTAGGTCTTAGAAAAAAGAAAAAAACAGACAATGTTTCAGATACATGAAAAGAAGCACTCAACATCAGAAATCTGTGTGACTCTTCCACAGCATATATTATCTGTTCTAATAACTGAAATATGTCTTCATAAAAACCTATTTTTCTTCACTACATCCCTCATCTACTACAGTTACAACACCATTGCCCACTACATATGAGAGCAATAATGTGCTTCCTACCATGACTATATACAGTACATTCTTTACTAGATTTATTTTTCAGCTTGTTCTTAAAACGGTAACTTACTTCACTCTGTGTTTTGCTGACATTTAAAGCATGGTTTAAATGCAGCAGGTTTGGTAGATCAGATGCTGGATCATGTAGGCTTTCCAAATCTTTCTTGTAGTTCACCTGGAAAGAGAATTCAGGTTATGCAAACTAAAGATGAATAAAATAATTCACAGCTCTGTACTACAGTGTGACCATTCACAAAGGGAAGACATTAAGTGCTTGCCTGAACAATCTTTCCCAGCCACTAGATGGTGGTCATCTACTATTATTTCAAAGAAGAGGAACAAACAACATAGGACTCATTCTGCTGAGTAAGTACCTAGGAACTACTAGAACTTTTCCTCCAAAAAAGGATACTTACAACAAAATCACATCTTGAATGACTTTTCAGGCAAGAATTAAATTTCTTCTTTTTTCCTCTCCCCTCCCTTCCCACCACCGATTTAAATCAAGAGCATCTTCCTCAATACTTCAGGTCTTCATTTTAAACACCTTTAATTCTTTTTTTTTCCACTGCTTCAGGAATTACACTGTCCAATTTAAAATTTGATATACAGCAGTTAAAGGAAAGTGCTCCTGGATATTTTATCCAATACAGATTGCTTGCAGCAATCTGTATTGGATAAAATACAAGCATTTATATTGCTTGCATTTATATTGCTTATAAATATAAGCAATATGGTGACCTAGTGCAAAAGATAATCACTTAATGAAGCAGCAGAAAGTAACTTCCCATCAGCCTACAGTAGGATTTTCCATTTTTCTGAAACCTGTATGCCCAACTTTACAGGAAGAAAACTAGCTACCTTACCTATCTTGGATAAGACATCTTTTAAACTAATATCTTTAGTCATCTCCACATATGTATCATGTTCTTCACTTCAATTTGCCCATTTCTTATAATAATAACTGTTTCAATTGATTTTTTTATTACACATTTAGATTTTGGAAATAATTACATAATCTTTTGTGCCCTTCCCAGAGCCAGTCTTTCCTGTTCCTATTGCATTGTACCTCACACTTCAGAAACGCTAGACTACAGAATGAAGTCTTTTGGCTATCTGGGATCACAGCCTCAAGGAACAGATCACATTTTTAGCATTAGACACACTTTCAAAGATATCATCCCAAGATGATCCCAATCATCACTTGATATAGGTGTTTTCTCCAGTCTGGCTCCAGCAGCAGACACTCATTGCTGAACCTAGAGACTGCTGTATTTTGTAATACCATTGAGAAGATCAACCAGAAGAATGAAGTCAAAAAGACAGACATCCAAATCTGAACTGCTCATGTAACCTCCTTCTATAGCCACTGGAGAGATGACAGGCACCTCTAATAGGTGAGAAGAATTGACCTCTAGACCTGTTTATTTCTTTCCTGAATTAAAAGGGACCAAGTACAAGGCAATTAGCTCAGAACAAAAGGTCATACCTTTTGACACACAAAATTAAGCAAGTCAAATCTCATCTAAAATGGTTATGAAAAACTCTCCAGGCCCATTGTCAAAAGCAGAGGAAGAAATGGATAACATGCTGTACCTGCTACACACTGTAGAGCAGACTGTAGCTCAGAGGAATTCAAAAGATGAAGGAAGAAATTCTACTTGTGAACAAATGTTAGGTTATTCAGGATGTACATGCATGCAAAAAACAAAGCCAATTAACTTACATCACTTGCCAAGGTGGATGCAATCTTTGCTTGCTTGAAGGAAGCACTGTCAAGAGGATTGTACTGGTGACTCTTCATTTCCTTACTGAACTTCTCTTTGTATTTTACCTTTCACCAGAACAAACATATCTAATATTAACATGTACCACTTTAAAAAGGCAGAGAATTCAGACTACTAAGATGCTTATTAAATGCAATTGCTTTATTCATACATCTTTAAACAAAGTTTAAAGAAGCTCAGTTTGCCCACACCTGTGACAGTCTCGTGTTGGTTTCAAATTAAGTTTTATGTATCGGAATTCTACTAAAATTTTAAGATTGTCATATATGATTACTGGCGCTGAAGGATTTATAAAAAGAAAACAGAAACAAAATCATGTGACTCACATGAGTAATCAAATAAAATAGAACTGTTTGACTAGCAATAATAATCTATTCACTGAGAATAATTCGAATCATAATTAACATCAAAACTGTGGTTTTAACAAAAAAAAAGCTAAGGTGAATAAATTGCAACATTTGTAAAACACATCACTTGTAAATTTTTCAACCACTTGAAAGTGGGAAGTCAGAATCAAACTTCCCGCCACCAGGTCCAGGTGTCACTCCCACTACGCTAGACTGCCACCAGAACTGCCAGGTCTATTTTTAATTCTGCCAGAAATTTCCCATGGGACACTGAGGAATCCCTCTGTAGTACAGTCCTTTCTTGGGGATAATGCCCACCTCATTACAGTGCTAGAAAGCATAATTAAATTACTGCCTGCCATCATTTTCACCATCTTTTCTTCTCATTCAAAATAAAAAGGGGGAATGACAATGTAAGAGGAAATAAGCAATACATAAATATGGAGGCAATGACATTAAAAGTAAATAAATCACAAAAATTCAATAAAACATGTCAAAAAACTGAATTCAGAATCTGAAAATCTGAAATTGAACAAATAGTATATATCCCTCCTTTGCTCCCTTGGTGAGTGATCATCAAACATCTGGAGACTGCACACATGTCTGGTTCTTTCCAACAGCTGGGCATAATGGAGGAGAATAAAGTTCAGTCTGAATTATGCTGCTTTCATGAATGTTAGGCAGACACCTGATATCTGAGCCTATGCAACATCCATTATAATTTACCACGCTCTGCACTAAATAAATACATGGATTTATCCCTACTCCTTTTTTCTCTATTCCCATGTGAATGCCTGATAAAGTGGTTAAGCCACCTCAAACAATCTTCAATATTTTTTTTCTCAGACTTAGTTGTGGGAAGAGGGTTTTTTTCCTTTTCAGTTCTTCCTTGCCTCAACAGACCCTCAACATGATTTAGCTCACACAACCTCATTATCTTTAGCCACAATGCCCACTATTTCATTAATCAGGATAACAAGAAACCAAAACTAAGCCACACAAGAAGGAACTAGCCATATATGTTCAAGCACTACATTAATATTCCAGCACTTACGTAACTTTTTTTAAGTGAGGAAACTCCAAAACATAGTTATTTTTAAAGAGAAATTTTATCTGAACACATGATGAACTTCATAATCTTTCACACTAACAGTAGAAGAGGGTACCTATTGCCTTCTAGTAGAGTCATCTGGTTTATATTGTTTGATATTTGCCTTGGCATTGGATCAAGTGCAAAAGCATATATCTGAATACAAAGACAAAGGCAAATCCATGTTCTGTACAAGCAGTGAAGGAATAAACCAGAGAGCTTTTCTCTCTTCAAAGGTGTATCCAAAACCTACCTTCCAACACAAATCAGGCAGTGCTATAATACGTCATTCAAAAAGCCAGAGATCAAGTCAGCAGGGTGAGCAAAACTGTCTTTTACTCCTTTACCCATATCACAACAACATCAATTTTAATATCCAACGACTGCAGGCTGCCTGCTCCTGGCCAACAAATGGCCACAAACAATGCACACAGAGCCAATGCACAACAGGGTACTTGAAATTCTTGTTAAGTGGGAAAGTGCTGGTGCCAAAGGGACCTCTGCTCACAACTGGCTTGCCATCTTCCAGCTGCAGCCATTTCATGCCATCATTGAAAAATTTTTTTAGCAATACATTTCAACCTAGAGGTTCCAGTAACAGATCCTGTTTAGTGTCACTTCAGATCACATTGTTGCCACTGAAGAACAGAGGGGGGACCAGTGAACCCAGTCTTCACGGGGCCCCATGCCCTGATGCCAATGTGCAGGAGGGTCCCAAAATTAAAGGAGCCCCCCCAACCAAGATGACTGTAAATGTTCTGGTTGCAGTAGGGCTGTCTGGCAGCTCCAGGCCCTGCTGCCTCCCCTGGCTGCTCAGCTCATCGCCTTTGCTGCCCTCCCCATCACAGGAGTCGCTCTGTGGCAAAGCAGAGCACACGCAGTAATATCAGACAACACTGGCAGTGTCTCCAGAGCACTTCCAGCAGTCATTTAACTGACCTGTCACAGGGGATTTGTGGCATTGAAAGCTACATAGATGTACACTTTCTCTTTTATCAACATTCTTCTGGTTCTTTCTCCCTTTTGAAAGGAAGCGTGGGGTAGGAGAGAGTGAAGAAAGAAGAGCAAGCCCATGGATGAGTCATAGTTCAGGAAAGCACACAGCATTCATCGTCCTTTTGAACAGGGTGAATGCAGTTTAAAGAGAGGAAATATGCCTGAGAGAAAGATTTCTGAATAAAAACAAGGAGGAAAAATATCTCATATGATTTTTAAACCATCTGAAAGGGGGAGGTCTTAGCAAGGCTATAATATGGTGGAAGAGCAAACAAGTGGGAGTAGAACTGACAGTTGTTAGTGGACGCTTGTCTACAAATTTCATCATTAACCAAGAGCTTCACTTTAATGAGGGCTTAAAAGGATGGTTACTTATTTAACATCTTCATTAAAGTATTAAGTTTGTTTATTTTTTTAGAGATTATATAGTGGGGGTTAATTTAAAAGAAATGTGTGGAGGTTGCTCTCTAAAGACTGCTTAAGAAAGAGCAGACTCTGCAGGCTTTTAACACAACAACATCCCTGAAAAACCAAACTGGAATTAAATAAGGCCTGGATAAACAAACTTCTCATCGGCCTTGCACAAAACCTATAAAAGTCAGAATTGCAGCTGGACAGAGCAGTGTCTTTTGAAGCTTAGCAGCAACATTCCTAAATCAAATCTGTAGTTCAAAGCTGTTCACACAGGGAGTGTTCAGTTTCAGAAGTGGATGACATCACCCACTGTTCAGATTTACAAAGAAACTACAAAAATTGAATCATTCAACCACTGGGATCCCATGATGAAGCAGACACTTGCAGCTAAAGCATTTCCTCATGACCATATGAAAACATCTTAAAAAAGGAAAAAACCTGTCAGAGCACATATATATTGAAGGAAATGTAGCATAAACAAAGAGCAAAATTGAAACATTCATTGCTAAAAGCACTAGTAGAGTTTAAAGTAAAGAAAGATTGAGAAAATCCTAGGTTCTTCAGGTTGTTACTGAAAATCTCAAAGAACGTGCATTTTGACAAACATTCTACCTCTAACAGTTTTATCCCTAAAATAATAAACACCAGATTCAGCAACAAATATAAATATCCAAAATTATTCATCCTAAAACCAATTACTGGACACCATAAGAGGAATACTTCATATCAGCAGCTCTTTGAAAAAGCTAATAAAATGCACTGAAAAACATAAAGAGGGCATGAACAAGAGCTTGTTTTAATAAAAAAAAATATAAAAAAATAGACCAAATTATACAATGCACACTCGGCAAATTGACAAGCTTCATGTTTTCACAAGGGCTAACACAGTTTCTGTTTTAAATTTCATTTAAAATCAACAGAAAAGGGTTACCACATGCTGTGGGTAAATATACTGGTTCTGGGAGCTATTATTTTTGCTGCTGTTGTTGTCAAAAGCTTTGTTAAATAAAAAATAAAAAAGGAAAGAAAGGAGAGAGAGAGAAAACAGTGATTTTTGTAGAGCCTTGAGTGCCAGTCAAACATTAACACTATTTTCTTCGCTTTGTTTGCTTTCCTGCTTGCCTTGATTGCTTTCTGCCTTCGTTACACCCACACTGCCTGACCTCTTCTTGCTCCTGTTCTCTATACTCCCTAAATTACCTACCCATATGCACCACATTAAAACATGTTATCATCTTCTCTTCCCATTACATCCATCAGAATTGTCAACTTTGCAAATTTACTGTGAGGGTCAAATAACTAATATTTCTCTGCATGTCGCAGCTTATAGATTCATGCAATTAAGGGAGATTATCAACTTTCAGCACAAAAAGTTTATGATCTTCCTATTTTCTGAGAAACAAATGGAAACTCTAAAAGCCAGAAAGTCTGGAGACAATAAAGAGATCATTAACTTTACTCTTTTTTAAATCTTGTAAGTGTTACAAGCTTGTTCCATGATCCTTGCAAGAAGAAGACTGACATGACTGACCTATATTTAGGTCTCTTTCTGTCCTCCAGCACAGGTGCATTCCTCATCCTGCCCCACCACCCTGCTCTTTGGACACAGGGGTCATCTTCATTTTTCTGTGCTCTTGATTTATGATTAGTGTGTCTAAGTGTTATAATGATTCAAATAATATATAAGAACATTAGACAACTCATGGCCACTGCCTTCCCTTCAGAGGGCATGGGGGAATTGCTGAGTGCATCTCCCTGCTGCTGAGAGCTGCCCAGCATTTGCACCCTCCATGAGGCTGCAGGCAGTGTCAGGCTGAGGTGCTGTCTCCTTTTCTGAAAGCACAGCCCCCATCACACACACTGCAAGCAGCCACAGCAGTGTAGACTGAGGAGAACAATACAAGAAAGGATCCCAAAACTTGGATCCAGGGACTGCAGAGTTCAGATCACCAAGGTTTAGTAAGAATTTTTACAAATAAACCAAACGCAAGATACATTTTGTCAACTTCTCCTCCCTTCCTGTCACACCTTCTGCACTATTTGGACTCTCTAAAGAAGTTAAAATTGCACAGTAAATGCTGCCTTCCACAGAAGGATCTCAACTGGAACTGCTGCCATCCCATTTCCTGGCAGTGAGGAGGCCCTATTATAAACCATTTGCAGATGCAGCTTGCATTGTCCAAGATAAAAAGCACATCTAATAAAAATGACATAAAAAGTGCATTGATGAAGCCTTCCATTTAGCTGCTCATCAGCCTACAGGACCCCATGATCCAGCTGATATTTTTCACTTGTGATTGTTGGCCACAATCTCATGGGTACCAGGCTTGAGAAGATGGAGAGGGCTATTGGAAAAGGGTTACAGTTTTGTCTCGTTGGCAAAAACAGGCAGCTGCAGGAGTGTGT
This sequence comes from Rhabdornis inornatus, assembly GCA_013397075.1. NCBI lineage: Eukaryota > Metazoa > Chordata > Aves > Passeriformes > Rhabdornithidae > Rhabdornis > Rhabdornis inornatus. Next base: position 1,561,371 of record VWZS01009562.1, read on the forward strand.
AGGCAGCCAATGAGTAGTTAAAAAGGACATTACACACCATATTTAGATACAGACCCTTTTAAAAACCATTGAACATGTTTGCTAAATGAAAGTCCCATTTCCTGTAAGTGACACTCAGGTCTGAGCAGCATCCCACTGGCTCTCTCTAGAAAGCACGGGCTGACTTCCAAGCCTACACAACTCTAAACACAAAATAATCTCAGCAGACTTGCCCATCACCAGAGAAATGAGAACATGATCCATTATAAAACAGAAGACAGAAATCTATTTGAAAAACTCAAACTCATTTCGATTCTGAGCAATCACCAACAAAGCAATAAAAAACATTTATTTCCTTCTTTTTCTCTTTGTGAAACGCTCCAAAGCTTACAATGGTGTGAAAGAGGAAATCATGCAGCAGGTATCTAAGGATAACAGCAAAAGGAGCTCTACCTCCTGCAGACACTGCACTGTTTTCCAGCTTGTTCTCTATGGCATAATTCTCATTTTATGCTAGTTGTAGGGAAGACATTTAGTATCTGGCCAAATCACACGCATCTTTTACATATCACTAATGTTGAGTCTGTCCTAGTATATACACTATTTATTCTTGAGAAGTTTTTTGGCTCTAGGAAGGCTGACACAGCCTTCTTTAATCAAACAGCACTATCCTCCTCTTACAGGAGGGCAATGCGTGTATTTTCGAAAGCTCCAAAGGTAGCTGGACAGGATTACTAGCAAGGATTATGCAAGGCACTGCTAAAGAACTACTTCAGACAAAAACAGGGGGGAAAAAAAAGAAAAAAGAAAAAAATAGAATAAAAAAAGAAAAAAAGAGAAAAAAGAGAAAAAGAGAAAAAAAGAAAAAAAAAACACCAAAAACAAAAACCACAAACAGACCAGCAGTGAAAAGTGAAAAATCTGTTCTCACAATGTCAGGATGATCTGTAGTAGAGTCGTATGTGTACATCTTATGAGTAGAAAACTGTAAGAGGAAGAGGGAATAATTCTATCCCAGATTTCTTTTTAGCTAAGGACTAAAGTAATTCTTTTTTTTTTTTTTTTTAGGTTAATATATAACAGTAGTACATGAAAGGTTCAGTTTCAGGGGGAAGGAAGGCGGGTGGTTTACATGTCAGGCCAAATTCAGATCCCATTACTCACATTAGCAAGCAGCTACACAAAAGACTTCAGTTACTTCAGAAGGATTAATCACAGGCTAAGGTTCCACTCAAACTGAATGAGGAGCAAAATTTGCCTCTAAATTACATACAACTAATATTTTAGAAACACTAGAAAATCTGTATAAATATACACCATCTCCACAAGACACAAGTTATAGTCAAAGTTCATCGTATTTTTGCTTCAAAATGTGTATTCGGTTTCCCAAGAATCCAAAATTTACCAGTCATTGCAATGCTATATGAAAAATTTGAGAACATAATCTTCAAGGCCATTAGAAATAATCATCTAAAAATCCAAGTATTTCTTTTCATTACTAGGAATTAGATATTTGGATGAAATCATTGTAAAATGATGGAGAATCTTACTTGGCTTAAAAGTTTTGAAACTCCTTTAGCATGTTCAAAATCAGGTCTTCCAAGTACAGCAGACTCCTTATTCAGCTCTTCCCTTCCTTTCTTGTACTTAGCCTTAAAAAAAAAAATTAAAAAAAATTAAAAAAAATTAAAAAGGAGGCGGGATATGAATCACTAATAAATTGTTCGGGTTTATCAAGAGAAATATAAGCATTAAAGCTAGTAGAAAAACTCAGCTAATGGTCTGCATTACTGCATACTGCTCTAATCAGCTCCGACTAAAGCCCTTCTCAGGGTTCAGCTCCTTAACAAAATAATATTTATTAATTATAAAACACAATGTGCAGCATTCAGAAAATTCAATTTTAACCGAATGCACAGTTTAAGCCAGAGAAATATTGTCCTCTCGATCAAGAGAGAATGAGTTACAGTGGCTCAGCATTTCTTATGACAGTGTCTACAGTTAACACAAGATTATTTGCAGCAGCTGAAAGTAGTCTTGAAATCAAACTAGTCTGAGGGGCAACTTTTTTGAACTGTAAGGTCAAATTCCACTCTCAGTTTTACCACTGGGGTCTCGCTGGATGTCAGTGAGACTGCACTGGTGTCACAGAGTTGAATTAGTCCCACAAGGTTAGTGTTATGTGATCTCTCCAGCTGAACTGCCTCCCATGCAAATTGCTGCAATTTTTTCCCACAATGCATTAGAAAAAAAACACAGATGAATCAACAATAGGTGCTTTGCAATACCACAAAGTAAATTACCCATTGCCTAAAATAGGCTTCTTGCCTCACTCAAGCCTTGTGAATCAGCAAGGACACATCATAAGAACAGACTGGGAAAAATAAATGTCCCAAATCCACTCTAAGAGCACTTGAACAGCAAATAGTAAATTTGCATGTTGAGCATTACACTTTGTAGTAGTTCTTGGTTTACAAAAAATCTTGAATATTGAAAGGTGAATTTCAATCTCTTAAATCTGTCTCTCCAAACGTGTCTAGTCAGTCTAATATTTAATTAATTACTTAAAAACTTGACACAGGGCTTTTAGTACATATATTGTTTGACTTGTCTACAGTAAAATACTAAACTGTATCACACACTGCTGCTTCTGAAACTGCTTCTTCACCTGTGCATTAACTGAGGTCACAGTGGAAGAGCAAAGAATTTGAGGGGAGTTCAGGGAGGAGAACCCCCATGGAAGAAACAGCATCTGCACAGCTCTTGGAAGGACAGCAGGGAATTGTATTTTCCTGTTGCTCCCGGCTGAGATGGGAAAAGGAAGGGGTATCATGGGATCCCAGCTTCTCTCACACCAAGGTAAAAAAACGTTTGGGATGTCTTCTGAAGTGCAATATAGCATACAAGACTTATCTTGAGAATGGTTATCACGAATAAAGCTGAAACAAAACCAACTTTAGCAATTTTCATGTTGTCTTTACCATCAATTACCAATAATTGCAAAGATCATGCTAATATCTGTCAACATCTGTCAGTATCTGTCAATATCTAAAAAGGAGAAACCCATAACTTACTAGCCTGCCGAGCAAGACTGGTTTGTTTTGGTTATGTTTGGATTTCTTTTAATCAAATCTCCCCTATCAGATCTGGGGGTGCAGGTTTTCTGTTCAAGACATTTGAGAATTCCAGCAGCATTCTAAAAAAAATATGATCAAAACTGGAATAAAAAAATTACATGTCTAAAAAAATATAAAGAGAGTAAAAGGAGAACATACATCACTTATTATCTTCGTTATCTCAGTTGCCTTCTTTATGTCTGGTCTGTTCAGCACTTCAGTGTACCTATGAGTATCTTGCACATCCTTCCTATAGGATACCTGTCCAAAAAAACCACAGTTTTGTTTAAAATAAACAATAAAGTTTGATTTTTTAAAATAAGCTTTGAATGACCTGTCAAATCAGACATCAAACTAAATAGAACTCCACCTAATTTATTCCAACAGAGTTCTGCTTGACAGGGATTGTAAGGTAAGACCTACACACAAGAAGGAAGAAATTCAGAAGCATAAAATATAATTTGAAAAAGAAAAATGGTTTTACTTAGAAGCATAGTGGAAAATTAAAGCATTGCAAGGACACAAATACTAGGTTTTATCATAAAATTTCAGAGAACTTTTAAGAGTATAGGTTTTTTTCCTATGTTGTACCCAATTTTAATATAAACTAACCCCTTCTCTGATACTGAGTACTGCAGCCTAGGAGATTGCAGCTACACTGAAGAGAAACTGTAATTCTGTCATAGTGAGTTTCTTTCTCAGTACTAGACAGACATGTAGCTTTTATGTAACTCTATGATACAACTCCATCTCAGCATCCCCACAATGCCACTTATTTGCTCCTTTGCACAATCATGGGAACAAGAAGGCTGAGTATTCCAGCATGTTGGGTACACAACTGGCTCTTTCTGCTTGTGCAAATGCCACTACCATAATTAATGGGCTCAGAAAACTTTGGCCAGAGGGCTCAACCACAGATAGGAGACTCCAAACATTCTCCATTTAGCAAAGCAATCATGGGAACAACAGAGACCTCAGGAACATTAGAGAACTCCACAAATTATCCTTCTTTTCCCTTTTCAAGGTTTGTGAACTCCTTCCTACTCTAGCACATGTGCCAATCTAAGCCAATTTCCAAGGGCTGTCTTACTGAATTATTCTTAATGGCATTCTGTCCCTGGTATTTGAAAGTGTCTGACAAATTGAAGTTTCACACAAAAGTTGGAGAACATAAAATAAAGTTTAGAGGAAATAGAAAGTAAAAGAATAATTCCTCCTTTACTGGAAAATCTTTCAGATTTTCTTTTGTTGCTTCACAAAGTTAATTACTCTCTCAAGATAGTATTTCACCAGCAAGAAAGTTCTCAGCTTGAAGTTTCTCATTATAACCTCTGCTTCCATTTCCACTGTAAAGTTTCACTCTGGGTACAATGCAACAAACTCATAAACTGCAGCAGTCAGTGACAAATATACTTCATAGAAATGGTATTGCAAAAAGAAAAGGAAAAAAATTTACTTTTTGGCAAATATTTTACATGCAACAGGAAAGTAATTTTGTGTCCATATGGCTTCAGCTAAGCAAACAAGCTAAGCAGGCTTCACTGTTGGCTGCCTGCCCACAATAGATCTTATAATTTTTAATCTGCCATGATACACAAGTGTAATCACTGATAAAAGAAACAAATAAATAGATTTGATAGATTCAGCCCAAATTATCACATACATACAAAACAGAAGTTGATTCTTACAGCTGGTGAAAAACCACTGGAACTTTTGTTTTAGTTATGTTTAGATTTTCTCTAATTTTTAAGAAACTAGAGGTAGAGAGAATCATTTGCAATTCAGGACTTTACATGAATTTAGTTAATTATATGCTGTTCATCCTAATGACCACATGAGGTGAGGTGAAAACCACAAAGGCAGCAGAAACAGGTTTCTGAATAGCACCCTATGATCCATGTAAATTGCAAATTAAAGGCCAGCATATGTGCTCAAAATAGAAATTAGGAACGTAGTGAATTTAACATCAGAGAATCAAGAACAGTGGTGATAAAGTTGAGGAAATGTGGTCACTTATTGCTCCCAAATGGCATGATCATATAGTACATGGAATAATGGATTGTGGTTAATTTCAGAGAAATGAAGGGGGGGAGAAATAAGACAGTGACAGTCCTTTATATTTCACCATTTCCAATTATATTAGATGCAAGGCCAATTGCTGTATCTTTCCCTGAGTGAATTATTATTCTTCCTGCACCCAAACCAGTATACCTATTACTTATGTCTGAGGGTAAGTCATCTAGCATTTTACAAATGTCTGCAATATATATTTGCTCCATTCTGCAGCTTGTCATACTCCAGTGAGAATAAAAATGTTATGCAGCAGAACAGTAGTTTGTCAGAGGTAGGCCAAAGAAAGAAAAAATATGTTTCCCATTTCCTGAATAACCTCAATCCCTGGATGCTGACCCTCTCCCATCGGGATGCTGTGCTGGCCTCTATTACACAGCTGCTATTCTGTTCCATCTAGTGATTTTTATTTTTTTTTTAATAGTGCTATGTTAGAACAGTAAAACCATAGCTATTCTGAGAGAGCAGGGAACAGATGTAGACAGTGCAAAGCAACCAGCTTGGTGTGTGCACCCATGGGCATCAGAAGATGGAAAGTGAAGAAGCCCATGAGGGGGGGAAAGCAACAAAAGAAAGGAAACAGCAGAAGCACCCAGAGGAGGAGCCATCTTTTGTCCTGTTCATCCAGAGCCTCATATCCTGACTGGAATTTCCAGGCATTACATGACACCCTTACTCAATCTTCAAAAGTGCTGCTCAGGCTCTACCAAAAAAACTGTCAGCAAAGGCTCAAAAATTGCTCCACTTCATGAGGACCACAGATCTACAAAAAATTTGTTACAGCTGGCTTTTGCATAGGAAAAGTAACTGAGACAAGAATTTTAGAGCAGCAGTGAAAGACCTAGATGGAGAGTTAGAGCAGACCAGCGGGAAATACAAGTGAATAAGAAGGAGCAACTAAAAGGGAATAAAATGTACCATCATGAGTTTTGAAGCTGAAAAGAGTAAATTACAGACACCAACTAAATTTAAAGTGAGTTTCTACCCAATTTGAAATTACACTAAAATTGTTACATTGTAACAATCGGTTACACTGTTGAATTTTTCTGTGAAGCAATAATTGGCAAAACGATTTCTCGTCTTTAATCCCAAATGTGATTACATACTCTGAACTGCAACTGGCTTTTGCAAAGCATGGAGAATATTCAGGGCCTGCTCATAATTAGTAGACTGATTTTAATAGGGCCAGACCTCGAGCTCTTATAAAATACATAAGGTCCACTGAGGATAAACATGCTGATCTAGTTACTCCAGCAGGGTCTGGAAGGTACTTAAACTTACATGAATACCAGTGGAATGCACTTCAATGCCATAAAGAAACAGATTTCTAACAAAACATCTCAGACTGTCAGTCAATAAATAGCAACTTCTACATGGTGAGCCAAGCAAACCTGGGTTTGAGAGATTCAGACCTTTCCTGAAATTGTTTATCTTCTCATTTATTCCAATACCAAACAATACATAATAAATTACTAAAATATGCACAAGCAGCTATGAACACATTTTGCCCTCTTAAGGATCCAGCAAGAAGTTGGGCACACCTGTCTGCACAAGAATTTGTCTCTTACTGTTTGTCCCTGATTAGCATTTTCTAGGAGCTGTTAAGCCCACTAACTAATGGCCTGTCAGCTGTGTCTCTGCCCTCTTTCCTCTCATCTACACTTCAGGGTCCATCAACACTAAGAAAATGGCTAGCTGGTGACAATCATCATTGGCAACTGCTTTTCTAATTCCTACTCAAATGATGTTGAAAACTGTTTTCCGGCTTGTGTAAAAGAGACAAACACATTTCTGGCCCATTACAGATTGATGCAGTCATCCTTTCCAGTAATGGACCTTAAAATTGATTGGTCCCAATTACATCAGGAGTAAACATCATTTTCAGCACCAGTTGAAAGTGGTCCAGGGGGACCCACTGTTGACAACCACTGTCAGCAGAAAGTCAGTCAATGAAAGGTGATTTTTCTAACACAGATACTGAACAGACAGCCAGGAGAAGCTTGACTTTACCATGATCTGCATCAAAACAAACATTAACATTTGGGTATGTTACTGATGGTATTTAAGCACATCCAGTTTAAGATCTGCTGATTTGGTTTTATCAGAAAGAATGCACTTTTTTTGTGTGTGTGGATTGTGACTGCACAATATCCTGAACATGAAAAACAACTCACTCCTAAGACAATATAGACATCTTAAATATTCAAATTCAGATGGTGAGTGAAACATATAAATTATCATTACTGACCTCATGTGAAGTGGAAAGTGTATACATATGCATCAGAGTTTGCCCAACTGTCAACTAATATTTCTAAAAAAGCGCTGTTTTGTAGATAAGTATAAGAGAAAAGATACCGGTGCTTTAAAATCAGATGTGCAAACTGCCTTTTAAATGTCCATAGATGAGTGTACTGCAGTTTTCTTATCTGTAAAATCAGAACACCACATCCTTATTTCATACCATGTAATGTTGTGAGTAGAATCAGTCATTTTAACGAAGCAGAACATTTATACTGCTGCAATATTTAACATTGTTTTCCTATTCAAAATGCCTAGTAATGGACCAGGTCATGGAACAGACAAAATTATGATGCACAGTTTTGAGTACCTTCATCAAATGCTATGTGCAGCTTCCACATAGACACAACATAGCAAGTGATTTCTTTGCTTTAGAAATTTAGCTGTCATGTAATTTCACTGTTCAACTACATCCTTCCATTCACATGATACTCAGACACACATAAAGCAAAACTCTGTTTTGTGACATGACATTGTTTTAAGACCACCACTTAGTTTTGGTCCCAAGTTAGGAAACTTCCAGATGAGTTAACTGATCAGCTAAACACAGACAAAGCAGGCTGATGGTCTCTACTTAGCTCTTCTGAAAATGACTTTGTGTGCCAAAGTCACATCTTAACATTCACTTCACAAAACACAATTTCATAAGAAAAGTACTTTGGTTTGGATAAACATGCTTCCCTTCAAGCATTATGTAGTATTTAAATTCTTTTTAAAGTATATTTCATGTCCTTAGAAAAGTCATTTGTGTTCATTTGAAAGCAATTTTCTCCAGTCTAAGTCTAAAAAAGAGAAAAATTACTTTCTTATACATGATCACATTGTTCAGGAGATTTGACAGTATTTCCCTCTTACCCAGTTTCTGCCCAAACGTACAGAACATGTTAATGATATTCAAAGTGGTGTGAAGGCCTCCAGCACATGACAGTTTCAAAATGTCAGCACAAATGTATGGTAAGTTGAATACAGTTTTTAATTTTTAAAGGAAATTCCACATTTCACAGAGTTGAGTATAAATGTCAGCCTTATTTTAAGGCTGAGTAAAGAGTCTTAAACACATCCTAATCCTATTAGACGCAAACCCTCCATGTAAAGGTTGAATTGAGTTGGCAGAGCATTGTAGGTAAACATGCATTCTGCTCCCACAGGTAAATTGTACTGAATGGTGGATAAAAGAGCTTTATCATTCTAGTTCCCCAGTAGTTTCCCTTCTTTTTCTCTGCACTTTCAAAGCTGTGATTACACGGATAGCCTGAAATAGTTTGGAAAGACAAATGCTCCACGTTTGGGATGCTCACTGTTCCGTGTTCTGACTGCAAGATGAAAACTCACATGGTTCTTAATTAAACCTGTACTTACAAAAGAAGAAATCCACAGCTATTCACCATGATGTCCAAATATTACCCACAAGAGCTGTGTAATTCTGCTGAGCAATGACCAGACTTACATGACCTGCTCCTTTATGTGTGATAGGTATTTGCCCATTGCACTGCAGCTATTCATGAGCAACCAGAAAGCATCTGTTCTTAAACACATTAAAATAACTGGTTAGAGTTCTGTGTTGGATTTGGATGACTTATTTGATTTTTTGAAGTTTGCTCAGGCTGAAAATAATTTCCCTCATATTTTTTCATTATTTCTAATATGCTGTTAAAAGTTATCATTTATCAAAACATCTTTCCCTTCCATGTTTTCGTTCATTTTCCTTTTTTTTTTTTTTGCTTGTTTTAAGGGTGAAAGATGAAACAACTGAATTTCATTTATCCTCACATCTGTAACCTGCTCTTCTTAATTCTATTAGCAGGTGATATACAGCTGCAGACGGGGAATATGTTTTGCACTAGCATACTAATCCTCAAACTATGATGAATTTGCTACAGGAACTTGTCTCATATTCCTCCTAGTCCCATCACCTTCTCTGAGAGGGATTCACATCTCTCTTTCCAGCATTATTTCCTTTCCTAGCAGTCCACCATCATTCCTACTGCTAGGTAAATAAAAAACCTCTTGCTTCTGGGGAGAGACATTCATGTTCCCAGTTCCTAGGCTCTGTCAGTGTGACACCCTGCTGCTTCCAACAGCAGAAATGGACAGTGTTTGACAGGAAGAAGGAATTCTGTAATCAAGGCAGGTTACAAATTACTGCTGGGAATTTCATTGCAGGTATTTCCTAGCAGAAGAAACAGTTATTCTTCAAACATAATGCTTCCCTGAAGTTTTCCAGCAGCCTTTTAATCAGCAACCACCTGTCAAGATTCTGCACACAGACATACATCTAGCACTGACATTTAGTTTACAGCCTACATAACCTAAGAGTGTTTGTTGCACTGGTAGTAGGAGAAGATAGGGTAAATTTAAGATAATTTAAAATGAACACCCAAGCTACATTTTCTACATCATTAGCAGCAAACAAATATCCCATTTATCTAACAAAAAAGAGTTGTAAAATGACATGCCTACCTCAATTAACTTGGTTACCTAAACAAGAATGGGACTGGATCATAACTTTTAAGGTTATACATCAGCTGTTCTTAAAAGCTTTGTGTGCCCCTTAAAATAGCATCATTGTTTTAAACAATCTTCTCCTAAAATTTGTTTTTCTCACAAGTAAGCTTTTACAAAACCCAAAACTAACATAGATTTTTCTTCAAAGTTGTCTGTATCATTCAAGACTGATTATCTGAGCAGCATTTCTGCCCCAAGCAATGATGCATTGAGCTAATATATGCTAGCTTGACCACGAAATCAAACCTGACTTGATTCCAACAAAAAATTTAAATACCATTATTAGGCTTTTATATTGTGAAAACCTTCAGAACTTCAAGACGATAACAAGCAGCTGAAAAAAAAAAGCAATCAGCTTGCAAAATATTGCTAAGTACTCCTAATTATTTGTAAGTTATCTAAATAAAACTGCATGAACAAATACTTTGGTCAAATGGTATAAACCAGCGCAGGCATCAAACTGAACATTATGGCTCAAATTCTGTAAAATAAATCATATATTAATCTATTAAATTCTTTTGAAAATTCACTTGATATATATTAATGAGATAGGAACAAATTTATTCTTATGCATAAAAGTGAAGCAAGTGCAGGGCACACACAGCTCACTCACAGCTCCTCTCTACAGCACCCGTGAAGAACTATCCAAGTATTGGCAGATTAAGACACTGAAACAGCACTGGTGTTCATTTAAACAAAGAACTTTATACACTTTAAAAGTAGCTACAAGTGAATTCGAAAACCTGTGCCTGCAATTCTATTTCAAAGCGATAGCACCTAGTTACTACTGATAAACAGTAACTACCACTTTCCACTGCAGTTGAGAATAAAATTCACATACTGTTACCCATAGCACATTTTATATACTCATCATGTCCTAAATTACTTCAGAGCAAATAATTTATTAAAAACACCAACTAAGGAAATATGGAGATATTCCGTGCCCAGTTCATTTCAGTAAGCTGCAACAGATGTATCTACCCAAAACAAGCACACTCATTTCAGATGGGGAAGTACTTACATCACTCTGGTGTTTACTGACTTCCATGGCATGTTTAACATCTGGAGGTTCCCTCATACGTGCATAGTCTGAAAATCCTTTATCAGCATCATGTTTTTGTTTATAGAGAACCTGAAAAGAGCAACATTATACTTTTGTGACCTGAGAAGAGCAGGTATAATAACATGAGCTAGGTTAAACCTAGTGGCATAGTAAGTTTCAGGGAGAAACTTAATAAATAATTAAGCTCCTTAGTGGAACCAGAACACTGAAATGAGAGCAGCTTCCACCCAAAACAGAGACATATGAGGCAGTCAGCAGCCAGATTTCTTCGTATCTGTTATTGGGACAGATGCATGGGTACCCAGGGGAAAGAAATAGTAATATACAAAAACAGAAAATTAAGCTTGACAAGGTGAGAAGACAGCCCAGGGAAAAGCACAAGTGAAAGCCACTTTTTTTTTTAAACACACGTGAAGCTATCAGCTATATAATTATTCACCATTTTCAGAAACAAAAAAAAAATATTTAATGCATTTGTCATAAACAGTTTTCCATTTCCATTGCCCAAAGTTCTATTTCTTCCACTGTTGGGAAACTATCAGCACAATATGGACTTTGACTTAGCCCCAGGTTCACAAAAAAAATAGTATTTACATTCAATTGTCATCATGGTAAATGAAAATGGAATTGAATTGTGAATTTATAAACACCTTTACTTTCATAATAGAAACGGAACTCAGTGCTGGGCATTCATCCATCTTTCACTGCACAGTGTTATACTTACATACACACATTCACTTACTAGAACTGCCTGAAAAGCTGATCTTACACTTATCCTTGTCAGAAGCTTTCAGTCTTACATTAAGGAAAATTCACCAGGTTTTGATGCCTAAAAAGTAGCAAGCATCAAGCAAATTCATTTTCTAATACTCTCATGAGCAAGCATTAAAATAATCCATAAGAAGACAGCAAGTATTAAATAAGATAGAAAGTTGATCAGGAGGAGAAGGAATGACACGAAAACCCATGATAGCAATAAAAGAATACTGTGAAAGTTTTGAGACAGAAACTCTCAGCTACAGAGATTCAGACTCTTTTAGGACAGGATACTAGAACTGTGAGAAAATGCTGTATCTGTTTTTGTTTAAAGCAAGATTTCATCTGAGTTACAGAGTAGTGTACCCAAAGCAGTATGTTAGTATCTGCCCTGAGTAGTTCAGATTACAAAATGATACAGGCTGAGAGATTAAGACAAGAGGGGAAGGGTATTTTTGCACTGCTACTATGTGAACGAAAGTATCGAATCAGGAACCTTAAAATGAGCCGCCTCCTTATCCAGGGTAAGGCAGTCAGCCCTCTGCAGGAACAAACACAACCAACAGTGAAACAAACAGCCCATGACTTGCCTACACTGGTTACATCTTGCAAATGGAAAAGCACGTAATCTTTAACACCACTAAAACACCACTAACAAATGATTCTCCAAAAAAGTGTAATTACTACACAAACATGTGCCACAAAAACTGTTTTTCTAGTTCTCCTTGCTTGCAATGTCACTTCTAAGATGTTCCCCACTTAATGCCATTATGAACAGAAGATCCATGCAGTTACTTCCAAAATCTACTAATTTACAGATATTTTGTTACATTGCCATTTTGCTGGTTCAACACCTCTATTTTTCCCCTGGTGAATGGGCTGTGTAACCAAGATATGAAAATACAGTAACACATCAACTCTCAGCATGAGAAATTTAACAGAAATTATGAGTATCCGCTGTCTTGGGAAAAGATGACCATTTCTTTAGCTTAATGTAGCAACATTTCACTTGCTTTGGCATCTGTTCTTCCTATCTTTTCCCATTATTTTCATTAACTCACTGAAGTAGTCTTGACGCAATCCTAGGCTACAAGGGGTTCAATGGCTGCCTAGTTTAGTTTGGGACAGTTTAGCGCAGAACTATTCCCAGATTTGTAAATCACCTCCAATTAAGCATAAAAAAATTTCATCAATATTATGTTACCATTATTTTACAGGTTAGTATGCATACATTTATTTCTTTACTCATATAGATTTTCAAGTTTTAGCTAAACTGAATATCCTTTATCAAATCTACATACGAAACTACTCTACACAGAGATCAAGCATTATAGGTCACTGACATAACCTTTACCCTGTGGTGGTTCCATTTATTAACTTGAGAAATACAAGACAATTATTTAAGAAGGTATGAATTCAGATTGAACCAATTTGTAAGTACTCATTTTTAATTTTTCTTCTCTCTTTTACACCAGTGTGTCAATAGGAAGCTAATTTAAGAAAGGTCTTGTGCTCTTTCAACCTAGCTCTGACTGACCCCCTGTTTAAGCATACATTAGACACTATTACATTTTTATTTTTATATTTCACTTTATAGTCAGTAAGACATGCTCTGAACTTGAGATCCACAAAGTAGGATTTTGTAGGAGGAAATGTTCAAGACCAAAAATGTCACACTAATCTCCATATAGAGAATTAGATTATCCAATATATTTGTGTAAAATAGAACTATAGAAGTCCAGAAGACTAATGTCTGCCACCATAAAACAGAGGAAATCTTGAATATGACATTTCCTACCATTAAACAAACCTGAAAAATTACATAAAACAATTTGATAATGTGTAATATGATTGGAAATGATGCAATAAACAACAAAATTTTTATTGTCGTAAAAAAAAACCCTCTGAAACTTCCTCTGGAAGCTAAAAACACTGCTTAAGATTCTCTTGGCTCATCGCCTTTATAAAGAAACAGAAAATACTGTTCAACATTGACTCTTTGAGATATTGCCCTGTGCAAAGTAGAAAATTAAACTGCCTTCAGTTTGCTTTAGATTATCCCTTTTAGATAAGAAAAACAGTGCAATCACTTCTTATGGCAGAAATAAAGTGATGAAAAAAGTGATGAAGTGCTTATTTTTTTTTCAACATTGTTTTCCCCCACGCAATTTTAAATACCTTTATCATTGTTTTTGACAACTTTTTTAAAAAAATATTGTTTTACGTAAGGAAGTATTCAGCATATTGATCTTCAGTCAAGAAAAAGACTTAGCACAGAGCCTAGTAATGATCAGAAATTTTCCTTCAGCAATATTTTCCACAGGAATATTGCAATTTCTCCAAAAATTTACATTTCCTTGCAGAAAAATCAAAATGAAGGGTCCGTGCCTAGACTGCTCTCATCAAATTTATTTTCTCACTGCAGAAAACAGGGAAATTGGTGAGAGCTTTGTAGGCTGGTAAGAAGAGTGAAGTAATTCAGTGATGACAGGGACTTCTACTTCTCCTCTTTCTAGCTTACCCTGGGGACAACTATGACAAAAGTGAGAGAGGGAGGCAAATCTGGTTGCTCATTCTCAAGAAAGGCATTTAAAAGGCCACAGTCAAATTTTCTATGAAGAGGGAAAAAATTAAATTGATAAAAGCCACCCAAGTATGTGAGGGTGTGAAACTTCCTTTTTCATTTTCCTGAAACATGTTTTCCCATAAATAGCATTGGGATTTTTTTTGCCAGTTTTGGATAGATGTCATTCTCTATGGGTATTTATTTCTTTCTTCATGCCAGTTCTACATAAACACAAAAGAGCAAACATGGGTTTCATGCAAAAGCCAGCAGGCAGTCTTGTTCCAGGTTTTGCTGAGTATCTCGAAGAGAGAATTGAGCATGATGCAATACAGCTAATATGGGGAAGAGGTTCCACAGGAAGAGAACCACATGTGTCAGGGTGCTGTACTCTCCATTACAGCAAGATCCTTATGTCAGTACTGATACTGCATGGCAGGACCCCTGAAGAAGGAGATCCTGCCTCTGCTGAAATCACTGAAAATTGCCACATGAGTTAAAGAATAAAAATGTGGTCAGTGGTGCTGTGGCCTGTTGGGTCTGGAGAGGACAGTGGAGGGCAGCTGTAGGTGGGGTATAACTCCTTGAGAAAAACAGGAAATTTCCCCTAGTTGTCTTCAAGTTCCTAAATCATGTGTGTAATTTGAAATGGTGTATCAAATGACTAAACTGGGCTAGATAAAGGTAGGCTGAAGACACGGCTGCTGGGCAGCAGCAGCACAGCAGCACCATTTCAGGAGCAACTTTTGCATCATGGGAGAGCCCATTTGCAGAGGACAAACCTTTGCAAGGAGATCCTCTGCCAGAGGCACCCCAGCCTGTGCCAGCAGGCAGCACTGGGGAAAAGTCAGGGGTTTGCTTTCTTCCACACCACAATCCCAATGCACCTGCTCAGCATATGAGGCTGTGGATCCTGCCAAGAACACGGAATCACAAAGCAAGAAGAGACCTGCTTGATCTGCCCACAAAAGCATTCCAGCCCAGCATGGCATCTAAAAATCATGAAAAGTGAGTCAAAGGTGCAAATTTGTTCTAGAGTGGGTAGGGAGGGCACATACTCATATTTTCCACCTCTCGGGAAATGGGTACCTATTTTAAAATCAAGTTACTATAACTCAGAACCAGACTGCAATTCTGTGTTTGCAGCAGTCTTTTTGGAGCAGAGCTGGTGCAATGGCCAGCTGGTGCTGTTCACTCTCCTTCCTATGGCACATCTATAGACTCTTCCTGAAGTGATGACCTGTAAATTCACAACCCCAGCTAGACAGATGCAGCAGAAACCCCCTCTGCCATATCCTGACCCAGCCGAAATCTGAAATCCTTGTATTAGCTACTTAGGCACTGCAGTGATAGGCACAATATGGATTAGATTTGAATACTGTGGAGAAGATTTTTCACTAGAAAATCCCCTGAGATCTCTCTCAAAGTAGCATTAAATTCAGGTTCCACTGCAGCAGTAAACCACAAGTTGGAAAAATGTGTCAGCATATCTTTAAGTTTTATGGTATATTATGATTTATAATGCATCTACTCCTAAGGGGATAGTGTGAATTTTATGGGAAAAATTTCTGCTTAAATATAACTCACCCTATATGCATATTTTTTTCTCTAGAACTGTTGGATGATTGAAGAAAACCTTCAAAAACTACCAAATAAAAATGTCAGTCTTTTTCTTAAAAGGGTTTTCTGAGGAACCAATGGTTTCATTTTTAGTTTCAGTTATTTATATTTTCTGCCACATAACCAGTGTTAATTAAGCTCCTTTGTGTAAGCTAATGTAGAATGTAATAATTTGGAATGAATTTAGGAGTAAATCTGTGGCAAAATAGTTAACTAATATTTTATAAATCAAGGTAATGGCTTAAAAATGTTATACAAGTTTAAGTCCCAATTTATTTTTACTGTAATTCCTCTAATCACTCACTTTACAATGAAATTTCGCATAAATGTCACTTCAGCTACTGTGGTGCTTTAACTTGTATATATATGTTCCTTTTCAAACTCTGAAAACTAAAATATGTGTTATTATATTTGCTTAATATAGCCTCGACTAACATAATGCTTTATATCAAAACATTTCTCCACAAGCTGTCCTGAGATTTTAGTCCTTTCTTTTTTTATTAATATTTTCCTTTTTCTGAAAACGTATCACTGCATTACAAGAAATCATATTGAGATACAATCAATATCATGGATTTAGAAGCACGTTTCTTTCACGAAGTGGCTGTTTTAAACTCTGTGTAGTTGATATCTTTAAGAGAGGAGAAAGCGAAAACAAGAAAACCACGGAAATTCTTGGTGGACAGAAAGTCACGGCCATCTATCCAATGTAATTCTCATGAGTAACAATGAAAATCTGTTAACTCATTCATAT
Source organism: Rhabdornis inornatus (assembly GCA_013397075.1). Lineage (NCBI taxonomy): Eukaryota > Metazoa > Chordata > Aves > Passeriformes > Rhabdornithidae > Rhabdornis > Rhabdornis inornatus. The sequence goes on from VWZS01009562.1 coordinate 1,578,095, forward strand.
TACACACACTCAACATTCACAATTCCACTGAGGTCAGTGGATGTGAAGGGTCACCTGCCTATTCTCAGAGTATTATATTTGTGAGCTCTTGAAGGCAACTGAACCAGAATTTACTATTTTACTCATTGTTTACAAGCTTTACACTATGTTCAATATACTTAGTTTCATATTTTAATTCCATTAAATTTGCTGTAAGTAGTAGCATGGAGATCATCAGAAATGCATTTACTGCTACCACTGCCTTTAGAAGTCATTGAAGAAGTTTTTTCCTTTATTTTGCCTTCAGCATCAAACATTTTATATAGCTAATACAACACCCAACTGGAAGAAGTTATATAAGATTCATTCATTTAATAAGGACCATGCAATGTCACTGAATTCAAAAATTCCTTATTGCATTCATGGATTTCATTGGATTGATGAATGCACTACCAGCTTTTAAATGTATATTTAATAAACCTAAGTAAAATTGTCAGCATTTTAAAAATAAGTAGTTTTTGAAGTTAAGGAGTTATGGTGATAAACTCTGATGATAAGCTCACCCAAATAAATCAAGCAGACAATCAAGTGTCTGCTCGAATATTTTGTTCAAAGTGTACTTAGTCTGACACACAATCTAAAAATCATTTTTGCAATTCTAAAGTTGTACCTTGCTCTGAAGGTGCATTAGTTCTTTCGCAAATACACTGTCAATTGTGGCTGGCATCTGCTGATAAAGAGAGTTGGAAAGGTCTTTCTTAGCAGCTCCTTTATATTTCACCTACAGGGCAAAAAAAGGTGACACACAATGTAAAAATGAAGATACAGTAAACATACCACTTATATTTTCTCGTAAGTAAAATGGCATAGACCAGAACTGGAAAAATTCAATGCTGTCATTAACTTTCAAACAAAAACATCTTTAAATAATACTTTATGGGCATGTGGATAATTCACAAAGCAATGCAAAATACCGCCTAATTAAATTCAATAATTTTGGTGGAAATACAAAATTAAATAAGCAAGGCAGTTTTTTCTATCCTTTCTCAAACCATTTTCAAATCCAAAATTAACTTTTCTTCTTCCTCTTTTCCAGAGTCCTGCACAATGGGAGCAAATGAGGGGCCAACCATAAATATTTTACTAACTAATAAGTAGCAGCAGTTAACTGTAGCTAGAAAGGAGAGGAACATTGAAGTTAGCATGTCTGCCATCACTTCTGTTTCATCTGTTCATATTACAGCCCCATTTTTAAATTACATTTTATTTATCCTGTGTTTCCTCCAGCATTCAGTATTGTCAGATCCTCACAAAGGGTTTTTACAAGAGATACCAGAGAAATAGCTCAAAACGTGTGAGGCTTTTCTTCAGATCTAAGTTTTTCAAATTCATAAAACAATAATAGCAACACTGCTGTAAAAGTAATCAAATACCAAAAATATTTTCAATGATACTATCTAATGTCACTTTTTAACTGTGTAATATACAGTTCTTTATTTGAGGCTAATTCCCCAAATGTATTATATGTATATATATCAATAATTTTCTGTAATATTTGTTGCTGTTCCCCAAAACAGAGGGCTCTTTTTCATTGCAATTGCCATGCCGTTAAAAATGTCAGCGTCCAAGATTTGCAAATACAGGTTATGGGACACTAGAGGTCAGTAATTTACAAGATAAACCATCCATCACATCATTGGCTTCAGTGCTGCAATAAACAGGCAGAGCGCTCAAAAGTGTGGTAATATCAAACCTACAGGGTTTCAAATTTCAGAATATTTTTATATCTCTAAATCTTTGATTAATAATTAGCAACAGATTCTCTGGAATCAGACAGATGGATTAATTAAATATTCTCTATATACTGTATTTTTGCGGACTACAATGGTCTGTCTCTTATGAAAGTGCAATTACATCAGATTTTCCCTTGAGACATGTCACTCCTCAGAAAACAGGAAGATAAATACAAGAAAAGTATTCATTAGATGCATTTATATTGAAAGCCACACAGCAAATCACTGTGTATCAGAAAGAGAATTTTGGCTGCATATAAGTTATGTAACCTCAGACAGAGATACTGGGACTCTTTTATTATAATCATAAAGGTGGCACAACAAAATAGGCACCAAAATTTAAATTTTTTAAAGGGCCATAGTGACAAAAAAATCACTCAGAACCAGCGATTCCTAACAGGAGCCACTGTCTCTCAGGTGAAACTTCTGCTGCTCTTCTTACCTGTGGAAAATAATCGGAGATGTAATCCTACAACACCTTGTGCCTGGGACATGAAGAGCTGGCAGTAAATGCTGCTCTGACACTTTGGAAGCTGTTGATCTTTCTTTGCCACCACAGCTGTGTGTGTGTGCATGTGTCACAGGTATGCAGAGATAGATAGATAGATAGATAGATAGATAGATAGATAGATAGATAGATAGATAGATAGATAGATAGATATAGATAGACAGACAGATATATAGACAGACAGCTAGATAGATAGATATACATTCATGCCAGTGCTCAGGCAACCCACAGATGGCACTGACCTAATGTCTGCCCCAGGCCTCTTGCTGAAGGAGGACAGAGATGATAGCATGGGAACATTTTCCTTGTCTCCTTCTGTTTGATATCAGGCTGCGAAATCTCCATAGCAGGGAAATTTCAGGCAGGTGTAATTTGCAAACTTCATCACTGCAGAAAAAGTAACATTCCTTTCCTATTCCTCAGTCTATCCACACATGAAATGGGATAGCTAGGAGTGGCTCAGAACAATTAATAAAGTATCTTCAAATGCCAAAATAAAAGTGTCATGTAATTCCAAATTATTATTATTATTCACATGACAGTATACACTAATTACAGCCTTTTAAGTCACTTCAGCTATAAACAGAATTATCATTTGAAATAAGCCATCCTTCCCCTTCTAAAAAACACAGTATTCAACTGAAAGAGTTTTTAGAAAGGATAAGAAGCCAAGGAAATTCTTCAGTCTTTTAGATCTTACCTCAGAAATAAAAGCACCAAGGCTTCTCACATGCTTTAGCTGCGGGGTGTCAGGTACAAATATGCACTTGCCTTTAGATTTTTTAAACTCTTCTTTATAGTGTATCTACAAAGAGGAGAAAAAGAAGTTTAAGTGTTTTTAAAAACACACAAAAAGAAAAGTAAACATTGGTTATTGTTCTTTATATTTTTTTAATCATTTCTGTTTTATTTTATTCATGGATACTATGCTGGGCAGCTTGCAAATACCTCTGGCTGGATCAAATTAAACCATAAAGGGAAGCTACCAGTTCTCACGCACATTACCAAGGCTACGTAAAAGTCACAGAACTCTTTAATAATACAGATGAAAAAGACAGGATTTTTTTCTACATCTAGAGCACATTTTCACTACTGTTGTAGATGTTTTACCATCCCTAAAGAAAGAAGACTAGAATAATTGATCTCCTTGATCCTTTATCTCAAAGACAAAAATTGTTTAACTTCTAACACAGACCTAGCAAGCACGGAATCTGTATAATATCATCAAATACCCCTTTATGAATCCAAGACTTACATTAATAAATTCAGGCGGCCACTGCCAAACCATTGCCTACAAAGCACCCAACAGTCATGACATTCAAGTAATAACAAAATTTACTTAAGACCAAACAAATTTTAAATTGAGGCATTTTTTAAAATGTGTATGCCCATAGGAAATCATGAAAAAAAACCCAGAACACTGTGACATATTTAGCAAAAAAAAAAAACAACTTTTTTTTTTTTTGAAAACCCACCTTTTTCTTACATCGGGGCAAACACTATGGGCAGGTACAATAATCACATGAGTGTTGCTGAAGTCAGAGTTACTGTTTTTGTTAGTGAGATTGCAAGAAGGATAAAATCTATGGACATGGCTAACATGTAGGAACATTCATTATATGAGAACTGCACAAAGATGGTGTATTATGATGAGATGGACTAAATAAGGTTTAAAGACAGACACTTTACATGGATAGCCTTAGATGTTTTCAATGACATTTCTTTCTTTGTACAGAGAATTGTTTAGATCAATGCAAATTGAATTATTTAGTACTAAGCTTTCATGGTTATTATCTGCTACCATTTCTCTAACCTCATTTTCACATTCTGCATAACAGCAGCTTGAATTTATGCACTCTAGACTTGCTGACAAGCACTGACAGAAGCAATATGATCTGCATCTGAGCATTACAGAAATATGCAGCCTTAATATCCTCTTTCTCTGAATCCTTAATGGATATCACAAGTTCTAGTCTATGCTCCCATACAGGGACTTGGAAAACTTACGAGAAGGATGGCAGCTTACACAGAAGCAGCCCCTGCGCTTTCTAAGGCAAAGTTTGTGTCTACTGAAAAATGGATTAGATAATGCCAAATTCATCTCAAACTCATGACTACTTGATCCTCACACAGGAAAATATTTTGGTTGATATTGAGCTCATTCAGATTTGGACTACTGAAAGAATCTACACGTCCCTTCCAAATTACATCATATGCTTTTGTGGACTACAGTCTCTTCTTACAAAAAACCTTTTTGGTGAAAAATGGGTGTAACATTACTGCCATGAATTTACTCAGGGACTCACAAAGTCAATGGTTCATGTAACCTCATCATCATATTCCCAAGTAATTACAGAGCAACACACAAAAAAGGCATTTTTTATGATAAACATGAGCAGGCACTTGCTGTTCAACCTGCACACATGCATGGGAACTTTACAGAGCTGACCGCCTACTGGGTGAGTTTGATGGCATTCCCAGTAGAAACTCTGTAAAGCTGTGACTCTGGCAGAGGAGACAGAGTCTTGCTGGTGGTTAGATAAATAACCCACAGACATCTGAAAGCTGACTGTAATTATATCCATTTTAATTGCAGAGTAATAATTACATTCAAGAATCAAACACGAAAGCTTCCTAAGGTATCTCTTAACTGGGGGGAATGACAGAACATGACTAGAAGAAACAAAGCTGTTCTGCTGTAGAAGTCATGCTTTCAAAAGAATTGAAAGCAGTAAATGACTAATGCCACCTCCTTAATCCTTTATTAGTCACATTTGTTATAGTAACCTATAGAAGCCACAAAATGCACACAGACTCAAATACACAATTTAGAGAGAATATTTGGTCAAATTCTGGTCCAACAAACTCCATTCTGCTACAGTCCAGCTGTCCAGATTGTTTGGAATCAGAAAAATGGAAGATGAAATGAGACGAGTATAATGAAGTCATGACACCTGCAGTTATAAAATATATTTAGTGTAAACAATGCCAGGAAGATGTTCAAGAGGTTGACTAGGATAGAACATAACCAATGGCTGGAATGAACAGGCAGAGAAGCTAATATTCCTCTTCAAAGTCGGTAATTAAAAATTCAGATGTCTGAAATATTAAATAGGAAATTTTGCCTGCAAGTGGATTACTCCTCACCACAAAACACTGTTTAGGCTGAGCAGATCTGGTAAGCCTTGTGAAGAAAAACAAATAGGAAAAAATTGCAAATGATGGCCTGGAGCCCTACTCTTTCAACATACTTCTGCAGTTCAATAGCTCACTAAAGGCCCAATTTTTCATAGTTCTCTTCAGATCCTTTTCTTCTCCCTGACTCATCATAAAACTAATTCTGACTGCAGCACAACTATCCAGTAAAGTAGATTAAAATTCCTGGACAACCACCAAAACAGTAGGGTTCAAGCTGCATTTTTTTCTTAATGGATATTATATGGGAAGATAAACTTTATAAAATAAAGGCATCCAACCTTTAAGCCGAAGCTTCTTGGTTCACCAAGAAAATTCCTCTCACCCATGGCCTGTTCCATCAGTCCTTTTTCAGGGGGAAACAGAAAGGAGACTGTGGGCTAAAGGAAAGACTCCAATGGTAACAGCACAATTCTAGCAACCACCATTCCTTTTATTCAGGGACACATGCTCATCTAACTTCAGTATGAATATATTCAAAAAACTATTCTTAATAATCTAAACATCAATGGTGTAACCATGTCAACAGTCGCCATGCCAAGATCCATTGTAGAACTGTCATATCTAAAATATTCATTTATGTTTAGAAAAACAACAAAAATGTCTGAACCTTCTTATCTAGTTTTTATGCTAGAACAAAAGTGACTGACTTTCCAAATCTACATTTCTGAACTTATAACCTCTTATAAGACTAAGGACTGTGTCAAACCACAGATCCATCTAATACAGAATCCTTTCTCTGTGGCCATAGGAACCTAGAGAAAAGCAAGAGAAAATGGCAGGCATACAATATTATTATTAAAATGCATGGTATTTTAGTAATCTCCAGCAATTTCAAACTCAAAGTCCTCTTGAGTTAGAGGTTGTGACTAGTAATGGTGTGGTCAGGGGAACAGCTGCACCCAGAATTAGTAGTCAAAACCCTGTTAGTTTGGCACAGTGTGTCCACTATTGGCTCTAGGTCTTTTTCAATTTTGCTTTATAACAGAGACATCCTAAAGCAAAGTTAGACTCTGTGTAAGGACAGATAAATGGCAAGCAGTTCTATTTTTTGCTTTAGAGGAAAAGTGGTGCTGGTACCACTCATTACCAAAATTCAGCAGAATCTTCAGAAAGCCGTGTCTGCCATTTTACCAAAAGGGATTATGATAGTTTGGTCAATTACCTTCTATAATTGTTCACATCTCTGCTTATAACAGTATTGACAACATCACACCACATAATCAAAATAAAGAAGAGATGAAAATGCACTACAAGCAAATGGACAAGCTCAATTTCATAGTGGAAGGGAAAAGGCGTGGAGAGGAAGGCAATTCATATAAATCAAACACACATGACAGTTTTGAAAACATCTGTGGAATAAAATTTCATAATAAAGGGAGATTAAATGGAATGCCTGTCGAGAGAAACAATCCAGGGGGTATCACAGCCACAGAACAAACATCTGCCAACCTCAAATGAAATTGGGGATTTTCTCAAGAACCGGAGCACATAAACACTTCACAACTTCCCCTACACACAGCTCAAGGCTGGCAATTACAGATTCATCAAGGGCTGCCAGTGTAACACTTTTTCAAAACCATATTGCCACATTAGCCAGCCTGCAAAGAATGCAGGGCAAGCATAATACAACCCCAGTATCTCAGGCATGTGCACTCCTGGCTCTGCTTTCTGATGGGGGAGTTGTGCTGACAGCTCCACCATCAGCAAAGGACAATCACCCAGTCTCGTGGCCAGCAAGGACACAGGCTGCTCCTCCAAGGTCATCTGAGGGCCAAACTGCAAGCGCTGTAAAAACACTGTACAAATAAAATGTGCAAATGCACACCAATCATAAATCCACACAAAAGTAGTATGTGCAAAGGTTCATGCTAAAAAGGAGAAGGAATATATAAAAAGTTCTGAATGTCAACAAGTCAAAAAATTGAAGGTAAGAATGCAAACTCCTTGCAATTTATTGGTCTCCACGATGAAATGTGCAGGGTGAGGAATTTATACCCAAGCACGATGGACTTCGCTGATCATAAGAAATTCCATTATACCAAAAAATTCTAGGAAACAAAGTTAATATTCCATGCATATTCCATTCAAGCCAATGAAGAAAAACCTACTGATTTCATCAGAGGTTGAATAAAGCCCCAAAGCTGGATGTTACTTTTAAACACAGAGCCTCTTTTTTGAAATTAGATTGGTCTGGACCATTATATATTGTTCTTGCTTTGAAAGCATTAATAACACTTTGCCATTATGCCTGACATATCTCAAGGAAAATCTAACACACTTGCAGGCTAAATGCATCACAAGTTTTCAGCAAAAGCCCAAATCCCTGAGCCATTATAAGCTGTAGAAGCCTGGCTTGACTTAGCTATTCACCTTAGCTCTCAAGCCTCTGCAGAAAATCCAAGAAAATACAGCCACTCCATTTATCCATTAATTAAGAGCCACAGCCAACATTACTCCTAATGGGTACGCAGCAAAGTAATAATTTCTTTTCAGTTAAAGAAAGATTTCTTCAGCATTTTTCAATAAGTTTTTGTCTTTAAGAACAGTGACCATGTTTAGAAAGAAGCTGCATAGATGCAATAAATGTATATTGTATATATAAGTGCTTCAGGTCCATTTTCATTTTTGGCTTTACATGAGTTGACAGGCACTTAACATACCATATACCCTTTTTTCCCAAAGAAAGCATATATACGTATATCAGTAAAAATATTATTAATCTCTACTACTTCCTAAAGTAGGTTGAGTTTACAAAGGAGCCATCTTGGTAGCTTCTCTTAAAAATCTATCCAATTTGCAGCACACTTTCTGTGAAAATTGAAGGGGTGGTATATGGACAAGAGAAAAGAGGAAACTTTGACCTTGTCAAGTCACGCTTTCAAGACAGCACTGTAACACTTTACACATCCCAGATACTGTTCTTCTGAATTCACTGTTCTTTTCTGATACACAACCCCTAAAAATTTATACCTAAAATGTAGATTCTGTATGTTCTATTCCCATTAAATAACAACCCAAACCTAAATATCGGATTACAACACAACAGAGCCAGACACCATATTTTGGTTTCTTTAGAACATTTGTTGAAGCAAGTCACTCTCTCCTCAGAACAGTCTCCTCTCCTGCTAGCCAGCTTTCTCACAGGAGAAATATCATTCTTTTACACCCATGCACCTATGAAGGGACAAAGCCACTTTTTAGATGCACTGTCCCAGAGAGAAACAAAAACAAATTTCCATCAAGGTAAATCTGATTCTGTTACATTGAAGCAATCAGATCTACTCCAATTTAAAATGTCTTGGACTCAGTCTATGATGTTTATATAATGTTTATATAACTGATCCACATTTTTAAAAATCTATAGTAACTAAATCAAGAATTAGTTAGCTAAATATTTTTAAAATATATTCTAGTATTTCAGTGGATTTGTCCTATAAGCATAGTCAATAACAATATGCTGGGCAGTTTTGGACATCTATCAACACAGAACAAGAAGATAACATTAAAATTTTATGTTTTATTTTTAACTTCCCCCCTTACAGCTCTTGCCTTACAGTATACTGGAACCCAGTTCTGTTCAAACCAATTAAACTGCATAGGAGTGGGCTACAATCAGAAAAAATACCATGTTTTCCTGATGAAAGCAGCGAAGGTGTTCTCATGGCAGACATCCTCTGCCTGAAACATTCTGAAACACTCCTTTCTAGGGCTTATGCTTCCTACCATTCAAGTGCTCTAAAAGCTCATTCTTCTGTGGCAGATAATTTACAGTACCAGTGTAATCTGTGCTTTCCTATTATTTTGTGTGCTTTTATTATTTGAACCTTGGATGGGCACACGCTACACTGTACGTATTTGAGAAAATATGTATCATAAAGGCATTTGAAAAAAGAAATGCAAATGTGAGGATGCAAATAGTCACCATCACTTACATCACTCACTAATTCACTGCATTTTCGGGCCAGTTCCATATTTTTGTCCTCAATAACAGGTTTGAGGAAGATCTGAAAGAGAAAGGTAATCATTACAGGTTTATTGTCCTAAAGAGTAAAAATAGAAGGAAATAAGTACTTTGCAAAACTATTGGGGTACAACTCACCTTTTCTTCTTCTTCCCAATCCTCATTTTCATCCTCCCTAAGATCCTGAATGGCAGACACTCGCATTTTAATACTTTGCAGGAAACAATGAAAACTCTTAAAAGGTTCAGTGCTGCAGGAAACAGCTCAGACCCTCCAGCATGCCTGGAATCAATGCTCCGTTTGTGTCCTCCACTGCACTTAACCCTACCACGGCTCCTTCCTTATTTAGGCAGCACTTGACAGTCTTTATCTGAACAATTCAGAGTGAGTGAACTGAAAGGCATTGCAGATGGCCTTGCTGGCTATCACTCACAGCAGAGCTAATGCTTTCTTACTGATAAAATATAATTAAACGACCTATTCCCAGCAACTATTTTTAAAATTACTATGAACACAAAATACTGTGATGCAGTTAATTTGTAACATAAGTAATTTAGTAAAATTAACAGGATTGAAAGGGGAACATTGACTCTAACTTTACGGGAAAACTGCCCAACTGTAAGATTCGAGGTATCAGTGACTCCAAAATCAGTATCACAAAACTTTATTTTACTGTCCCAATAATAATGCTTCTTGTTTAAAAAAGACATTATTCTTATTTTCCAGTAGATGTAACTGCTAGTATATTTTTTCAGAATTACGTCTTATCCACAAAGCTTATAGAATTCCTTAAATTCTTTCCATAATCATGTCAGCTGCAGGTTAAACCTGTACATACATAGATACAGACAAGTCTCTATTACAAGTATACATGGCTATGTATTCACACAAATAAGTATGCTCCTTCACTGTTACAAACTGTCGTAGTCTGTAGTCTAAAAACCAACCTTTTTAGTATGAAGTCACCAACTCCAGATGCAATGAAACTGAAAGATATTCTTATGTTCATGGGTGCAGTGTCAATGTTTACATCTGTAAAACAAGCAAGAACGTATTACAAGACCAATTGGAGAAACCAGCATTTTAATATGATTTTTCTTTCTAAACTGTAGCTTGCATATTTCTCATTTTGTAGAAGTGCAAAGTTATTCACCACTACGCAGCTTTGCAATCAGGCAAAGATATAAGGAATGCGTGATCTTAGAAACAACTCTTTAAAGAATTTTAAGTACGTGTGCTCAAACACAATGTCTAGAGTTTATTTAAAAACAGATTTCCTTAGAAAAAGAAACATTTCAAAGATGAGGAAAAATACAGCATTTGATTTAGTTAAGGTCTACAAATTTGAAAAATAAAGTATTAAGAACAATGGCAGGAACTGCTTTCAGCTTTAACTAAGACAGAGAACTCTTTATACATTAATAGCACAGAAAGCTTCAAGACTTTCCATTCCACTCTCAAATATAAGCTCCTAAAGTTCAGGTTTGAACCTTCAGCACTGCTGAAGTTCTGATTTAAACCCACAAGTCTAGTTTGCATAGGTGAGAATTATTTGTGATATATGTTGACTGCTTTTGGAGTTCAGGATGCTTCATCCTGGTGGAAACAAATGGTTTGCTCTTATGAGTATGCACCGTAACAGGTCTCTTTTGAAGATTATGGCTATAGCAAACATGTTCCTAAACAACAGACTCATGCATGATTTTAAGGACCACACCGTAAGGAGAAAGAGTACCTACAAAAGAGTCAGACAGAAACGCAGCACTAAGGCTTCACTTCGGGATTTTTGTGATAATATTGCCAATACTGTATTCTTTCAGTGCAGTTAATTTCCTTTTCCTTCCTACAATTAATAATTTTTTAAGTGGAGACACTGAAAAATATTTAAGATTGTATAAAAAAGTTATTAGTAGCTGCAAAACTTGCTGGACATATGGAAAGCTTTTGCTATTTTTTGCACTGGAAAGTAAATATGGTTAAAATTACAACACCAAAGCTGTTCATGTTTTGGGGCAAAAGGGAGGTGTTTGGCTTTTTAATATGCATTTAACATTATATCTGGTAGGTTTTCAGCAGCTGGACAGACCAAACCTTATATATTAATTCTGGTTTTCCTGCAATGGCTTCTTCATAATCAAATTCTGTGAGATCACTTTTGGTCAGCCATGAAGTGATCAGGCAGTTGGACTACAGAGTCACTGGAAGTCCCTTCCAACTGAATTATTCTACTCCATTCCATTCTGTTTTATTCTACTATCTGTAACAGCTTTAATACAATTCGTTTTTTCTCATTTTTGCATGATCTGGGTAAGGCAATGCCCTGTGCCCCATGTAACTTCCATAACACAAGGATTACAAGACATCTGCTATAACTCATCATAGAAAAGAAAAATATAATACTATGTACAAATGGAGTAAGGGAAAAAAAATCACAGAATCAACTAACCATACACATGTTATTCAACACAAGTTATTCCAAATTTTCACATAATGGATGCAGCAAGTTACTATATGACACAGAAACCTGTCTCACTTTTTTCCACCTTCCTCAAAACACTGAACACTATCAGAAAACATTCACTGTGCAATGAAGCAAGACTGCAAGTTTAATACATCCAGATATAATTCAGGGAAGAATTTGTTAGGAGCATTTAAGAGTTGTGTCATTTAGAAGTCCACTATGATTCAATTAGCAGCCTGCAAGTCAAGAAGAATCAGAAAGGCTTGGGTGGGCAGGGACTTTAAGATAATCCAGTTCCAGCCCCCTGCCATGGGCAAAGGTGCCACCCACTAGATCAGACTACTCAGGGCCCCATCCAACCTGGCCTTGTTCAAGTGGCCTTGAACACCTGCAGGCATGGGAAAGAAGCTTTAGCTACTTCTATAGGAGGCAATCAATAATCTAGAATCAGCAGGAATGTTTGGCATTGCAAATGTCTATGTACATTTCAAATATTTTTAAAATTACTATAAAAATACTAAATCTCATCTGAATAAAGACCTAGTTAGAATGCTGAGCTTTTACATCCCCAAAACAATTATGAACTATGTTGTACTGAAGATTACTTTTCACCTACAAAACCTTCAATTTTACCAAAACCTTCAAACTGACAGTTCTGAGTCATTTTCTGCTACATATAATGGAATAATCCATAATCTTTTGTTCTGGCATGAAACAGCACAGATTAAGCAAAATCCAATTGTACAGAACTTTAAGAAAATGCTGAAATGGACTGCTAAGTTGTGCATCCATAATACTTATATGCATACAGGGCATGGCAAAATTAGAATTTTTTATTGCTTTATAGATACCTTAAAATGTGTACAAATGGGTTCTTCAGGGACGTACCCAACGTGAACTAATTCAAATTTTGTAAGAAAATGTTGCATAGCTCCACATTTCTGCTTCCACACACCTGCAAGGACATTTCACATCTTAGTTCAAATTTAGCTTATGCTGTTTAAAAAAGCACTGTACCTGCAACACACAACCTTTGCTTATGCTCTTTGCGGAGACATTTCAGTGTCCCAACACTTAGAGCCATCATTCCATGTGTCAGTGTACTATTTTTTGTCACAGAACATTACTCAAGTACTTGATGTAAATACATATCTGCTGAGGAGGCAGAAGAGGAAGAAACATGGGGCATAAACAAGCCCAAATCCCCCTGAGTGCAGGTGGCCCAGAGTGTGAATAGTTCAGGTGCACAGCTGGGCAGATTTCCCACTTTGATCGCACACAGCTGAGTCCACATCTGGACAGAGCCCCACCATCTCCTTGTCCCTTTATTAGTCTTTCAAGAAATACATTTGGGAAGCATTAGTCCAGAAAGTTAAAAGGCTTCATCTTGTTTTGGGCCTTGATACACATAATAACTTAGCAGTGATTTTCAGTTCTGTCCCTGAACAAACAATACCTCTAGATTTCCTTGGCACAATCCCTAAAAGCCTTCTGATATATGCAATATTTATATGTACTGCTGGGCTGAAAGGACTAGTCTACAACTTCCCAGAAAAGCAGAACCCGTGTTTGTCCTGGTAAAGTTACCAGAAACCTCACGATCTCAAACTTATTTAATGCAGAGTTTCTCATGGGGTACATGACCATAGGCTGCAAATTAAGGACCAAGGTATTTCAGTTGCAAATCTGCACAGCACTATACTGAGACGATGTACATTATGAATATACTCCTTTCAATTCTGGACTGAAACCCTAACAAAAACAGAGGTAAAGATAGTCCTTTAGCTATCCTGTTTCAAATCAGTTAAAAATCAACCCACAGACATCCCTGAAATTAAAATGCTATTTTCTGTTCTTACTGGACACACACAGACACCACTGAAATAACTACAATTAATTCAACACAACATAGATAGTGATGTCTTTTCAAAAAGCACACAAGGCATTTTTCAGTGCTGAGACTTAATCACTTCTCATTGCAAGAAATACTCAGACCGGAAGTTCCTAGCAGCCCTGCATAAGGAGGTTCACAGTTAGGCTATCAGCACCACAATCACAAACAGAAAAATGCAAGGAATCCCAGCCTGCCATTTTTAACCTTGCTGAACATGAAATACCAATTCACATTAACTAGAGAAATTCAAGAGATGACTCTATTTAGAGAAAAAACTTACCCACGAGTTTGTATCTGACAAATCATTAACAATGCACTCATCATCAGCACTTCAAAACCTGCAAATACCTCATGGCTGAGCTAGGATTTTCATTCAATAGCAGCTCTTTTATTTAATGTTTTGGTAAAACTGAGAGTGGCAATGATATTTTTAAGGACAAATACAAATGAGATGTTAGAATTCTGATTTCTGAATCCTAGAAAACCTAATGAATTTTCAGTGCCTAATAGATACAGAAACATTAGACATAGACATTTTTGTAAACTCACACTCTCAGACATTGTCTAGCCTAACTGGATTTTGATGTCAGAGCATTTCAGATGTCTGTATGTTTCACATAGAAACTAATTTCACATAATAATACCCAATCTAATCTAGATATCAGAAGCCATGTGACCTGAGTTAATAAACTCTTTCCCACACAACTCATTATCCTGAGAAATGAACTCATTTAGAAGGGAGAGTATTTATCAGGGCACAAGATTGTGCCATGCAGATATAGTCTTACCTGTGATGAGGAACAATATATTAAAATAAATCAAAATAAGCCATTAAAATAACTCCAAAACCTCACTTCATTTTTCAACCAATATTTGTAATTCTCTACTGTGTTTACACAATACTTTTGAAGCCTCAAAACAGTATCTTCTAGGTGGGATACACAGTTCTATCTACATTTTCCTGGTTTTTCATTTGTCAAGAAATTAAATCCTCAACAGTGAGAGAATCTGGTATTTCCACCCCCTCAATATTTTCAGTTTAACCAGAAGCCTGAAAATCTATCCCTCCTACAGCTCCTTCTGCAAGCTGATGGATCAGGAGCTGAGATGCCGCATTTGACTGCACTGCAACTGTTTAATCCACTCCACCTGACTGCTGTGGCATTTCCCTTTCTTGTCATAAAGCCCCTGTCCCCTCACTCAAGTGTTCACCTAGGTGTGGCAGCTCTCTTCAGCACTCCCAACTCTTACTAGCACATCACAACAATGAATAGTCCGGATATTTTCTCCTCTTACCTATAAAATGTGGAGCCCCAATGGCCCCGTGTGCTGCATGGCCAAGAGCCCTGCAGCTCTTGGTGCCCTGTAACCAGAGGGGGAAATGCACATCCAACCTTTCCCTCTGCCCTGCAACTTGTGGCTCAGATTTCATAAGGCTGCTCTACAGAAGATGGCTAGAAAACAAAATTATCAGTTGACTGGGTTACTGGGTGAGGTATTCATAAAAGCAAAATCACAGCAGAAGAGGGAGTTATAGCTTTTCTCTTAATGTAGAAAAGTTTGGATAAAATATCAGAGTTCTCTGTTCACAAAATTTTCATTTTATCCAAAACTAAATCCTTTGAAAGAAAGAGACAGGAATATATGAAGTTTGAAAATTTTATTTTTCTATAAATCCCAGCTAAAATAATTAATGATTGTGGGTGAAAGGTATGAAGCCAGCAATAAACAAGTTCCATTTTTCCTCAAAAAATCCTAAAAATCTAAGTATATCTCCTCCTATGACTATACATTCATATAGAGCTTACTGTAATCTGAAATAATAGAAAATATGCATTTATTTTATATGCAGATTCTTAGTTCTTAGCCATATATACTGGGCACGTTTGCTTGCCAGGAAATTTTCTTGTAGCATTACATTGAATTCAACTGCCTGAACAGACAGAATCTCCTGGAGCAGGAAGAGAAAATTGCACATTTCCTATAAATTTAATTTTCAACCTATAACCCTCACTTAATGAATGGATTTTTCTAGAAACTAAAGCCACAGTGGTTTATTTTACTTGTATTTGAGTTTTTTCTTCTTCATGTTTTATGTATTTTAATAGTCCTAATACTGTAACTCTCTGAACAGAACAATACCAACATCATAAGTAACATACATCTCTAAAAAAACCTTTAAAACTTTACTGTTCTGGAATACTTCATGTTCCTGTAATTCTCAGGCAAGTTAAATTTGCATCAAATTGCTACAGTTAACTCTAGCACAAAACCTACATTATTCATTGACAGTTATTTAAAATAATAACCTTAAAATTTCAGAAGAAACTTCAGAAAACTCCCCAGATTATGAAACCAAAAGAGCCAGGACAAGAAAAGAAATGTAATGAATACTTTTGAGGAAATGGAAGTCACTTGTTCTATGATGAAAAATGTATTTAAGTAACTTCATTTTTGCAAAAAGAGAAATAATTTTAAGTTATAAATAATTGATGCAGAAGGTATATTTTGAAGTAATTGCAGACACTAAAGTACAAAAATAAACCTTTACTTATGCAAAACATACAACACTTTTATTGTTTTTAAAATTACCAATTCTTAAATCTCATTTGGAGGGGAAAAAAATATTTACCTTTTTTTTTCCTACTTTGTGAACTGTGCCCATCGTAAGATTTTAGTAAGAAAACAAGTTACACATACTTTGTGTCCAGGAGTGCTTAAATCTGGATTGTCACAGTCAAACTTCTCTTTCAGCCTACTGTTCCATGCATGCTAGGTTAAGACAGTGATACACAAGAGCTGTACTATAAATTTAGCACTGTATCCAAAAACAAAGCACGTAATATATAAAATCCACATTCAGAAAAGAACCACAGTTTTCAAGACAGAGAGTTTATAAAGACTGATGGATAGCTCGTTCTTCCCAAAGAAGCTGCTGTCAAAACAGTCTACTTGACTAGAGTGAATATTAATTTTTAAGTGCTTATAATTGGCTACAATGGATTAGGAAATAAAACTGTTAATAAAACAGTTTTTGTATTGAAAAGGACCTATTAACAGAGAAACCTGTACTATGGGGTCTCTGGATAGCCTAATCCTATAATTATGTTCATGGCTGTAACTGAGGAGAGCAACTTACAAGTCCCTAAGTATTGACTACAGTGTTGAAGAAAATACACTAAAAATACAATAGCTGGCAATAGTAAGTCACAGGAATGTTAGATCCTTATATACACTCTGTTTAACAATGATATACACGAGTTTCCATGACACCAGTGACAAGAGGATAAAAACATCTTCCATCATTCCCTGAAAAATACTTTTCTGCTTATATCACTGATGAAGTGGCAAGTACCGAATTTAGAAACGTCAACTTGCATTTAGTAACATATTTTTATATTCAAAGAAATGCAGATAATAATTTTAAAGGACTTAATTAAATATCTGAATGAGATTAAAATTATTTCTTATCTGATTTTTTAGTATTTTAAAACAAGTTACATCAAACTTATCTTTTACTTTAGTCATGGTCCATAGCTTAGCTGCAAAATTTGAGCTAAAAATCTTTTACCCCCAGGGAAATCTCTTTTGCATGAATCAAATAAAAGCTGATCTAGCACTTTCCAAATAAACAGTGAAGATTTTAGCAGACGAAGGTCTTATTTTTAAATTGGCCTAATTTTGATCCATCATTCACCAAAAAAAACAAGAAAAATTACATAAAACAATTCTGTTTTATCAGTTACTTAATTTGGTTTTACATTAGAGCATTCACTTACTTGTAGTCTGAATTGCTTTCTTCAAACCAGCAGTGGACATAAAACTGGAATTTCTTGCTTCAGCTATGCTTTAGCCACTCCTGTGACCTGGTTACTCTTGAACCAAACAATTCCAATGACAATAGTGGAATTTAAACTTGGGAGTTATCTCAACACAGATACTTCTAGGTGAACATACTTCTCAATCCATTAAGAACATTCATAATACTCATTAAAATGTCAGTTCTCATATTTTACCATAGGAAAAATAGTTCCTATAAATAAATAACGAAAATATAACCATAAGATGGTCTTCATATCACACAGTATATCTAAGTTACCACTCAAATAAGCACTCTGAACTACAATTCTTTAAATCAAGGAAGGCTAATGTCTGCACCATGTGAAACCCCACAGTAAGCACCTCTTGAGAGGAGAAAGGCAAAAGAAATTATTTAGCAATGTTTTGTACACTACAAATTATCCGGAAATTCCATCTTTGGATTGGATCACTTGTTGCTGTTAATAACATTAAAGAGCAATAAATACTTTTAACTTATACAACTTCCTGTGGATAAGATTTAAAGAATTTTATAAATAGAGGGATAAAGCTTTTGACAGAATATACAGACACAGAGCAAGCCAAGTTCTCTCCCTATCCTCAGGCATTTGAGGACTAGGCTGGAGTCAGGCTTAAGTAAGAACAGACAGGGATAAGTAAGCCTGTGCAAAAAACCTGCTCCTGATCATGCTGCTGATTCAGGGCCAATTGACAATCATGGTATGAACAGAGGTTTGAGAGGTGCAGCAGACCTGATTTGGGGAACAAACTGTCTTAAGTCTCCTTTGAACATCTGGAATTTTGTGAAGAGGATAAATAGCTGCTGGAGTGGTACATACCTGAAGATATATGATGATTCCATCCTTCTGTTTTACAAGGTGGAAAACAGGGAGCTATTAAGCAAAGCAGCATCTCCACAGTAAGAAAGGAAGCCTGCAATCAATCAAGATTTCTTGACTCCCAGCCCTACAATTTTAATGCTGATACCATAGAGCTTCTCAACAGGATTTTTCCTGGCTCTTTTTCAGTGATATTCCCGTTAAGTAATTTCCAACATAAATTAACTCTTAACTTATAATACTCTACTCAGAGTGTTGAAGATTGGGTGATTTTTCTAGAAAATCTTGCTACCTGTTAAATAAATTTTAGTGTTAATATAGCCTAAAAAATAAGAAAGGAAAAAGTGTGAGGAGATCAGAACGCAGAGCAGTGCTTTAATTTGGGACCTTAAACTAAATTACACTTAGTAAGTGATTGGGTTAATGTGCAGAATGGAGTTAGAATAACAGTGTAGTTACTTGTTATGCAAATTAATTTCATCAGTTCAGCTATCAGTAGTAATTATTCAGCATTAAAAAAGCAAGATAACCTCGCTGAAATTTTGCATATAGAAAGATAAAGAAAATACCATGTCCTTTCCTGGTCGTCTGATGTCTAAGTTAAAGTTATATGAAGATGTTTTTATGTTGAATTCAAAAGAATAGGTGATATTAAACAATTATTTTTAAGTCTAGTTAAGTAAGTTTCTATTTAAATTGCATTTTTGTAAATATTTATCCATTTTTTACATACAAAAAACATCACCAGAGAATTAAATTATGTCAGGGCCTAAGGCCTAGCTTTGAAGAGCTTTTAGTCTTTTTATCTCTTTGAGGATCTCATGGGAAGTCTAAGCCTGCTTTCAGCACAAAAACCTCCAAAGCCTGAGGCTGCCACTGGAAGAATTATATTTGCCTTAAGGTCTGTGGTAAATGCATTTTGGCAGCTTTACACTACAGCTAAAGAAATTTCTCAATCTCATCAGAAAAGTGTAGGCAATAATGATAATCTGTAATACAAAACTGCAAACCCCGGGGGCGGGAAGAGCCTAATCTTACATACACGGATGCTATTCTTCAGCCCCAGAAGTAACTACACATTTCACTTACTCTCAACAATTTTAAACCATCTCTTTGCAAGAGGAAGATGCAGCTATAATATGCTCTGTGTAGACATTCAAAATATGTCAGACTCAGCTTCTACAAGCTTATATTTAAATCCTAGGATATTAACATCCAGTAGTGCACAGTACTTAACTAATGCTACCCACAGGGGTTTTTTAAGATGTTAGAAATTTCTACAGCTAAAAATCAAGCTGAGGTAAAAAATGAGTATCAGGGCACAAGTCATGCTAATCTCATGTTGGCTGTCAAGTTAATAATGAGTTTAATCTCATTGTTTCACCATCGCTCAACATACAAACAGCCTTTGGAGCAGCAGACAGAACTGAGACAGCCAGCCCTTAGTGTGTGATAACCACAGGAGACCTTTCTCTGGCCCATGAACCCTCTGCTCTCATCTACACCAGGGTACAGCTTCAGCAAAAGGCCCATCAGTTCAACATCAGAACTTTTACTATGATGGACTGGTGTGCCAGACCCAGCAGCTTTTCTCAACATTTGGTATATTATCATGATATCAAGGCAGATGGAGATATGATATATCAGACTAGCAGCATTCAAAGTCTAATTACGAGATTAAAATCTGAAAAGTGAATGCTAAATGCTCCTGAACTTTGCCGGATTATTTTTTTTCTTAAATACAAATTTCTATTTTTGAAATTGAAGTTTTATGTTGTTATTAATCACTTTCAAAAATGACAATAAATTGTCAGACATTAAATTGTTAAAGCTCTTAAAACACAGAATAAATTATTACCATTTTGTCCAGACCAAGTCTAGAGAAGGGACACTCCAATTTCTGTGACTCAACTTTTAAGAAGCTCAGAGTCACTTCAAGGAGACAACTCCTTAATCTTAAAAAGTTTTTTTAAATCCTTAAACAAGAAAACATATGTAAGTAAAGTAGAGAAAACACAGAAGTATTTTAAGTCTGTACTCATGTATAATGACTGTGAATGATACATTCTCTGTCTCGAGACAAGCAAAGTATTAAGATTTAACTTCATAAACTTCAACCAGATTTTTCGCTTAAGGCCTCCTTCTATCTGCATCTTAACTGTGAAATCGTTATCTTTATCCCAGCTTAACTCAATAGATGTACAGATACAAGTTAGGCAAGCAGATAGGGTTTGTTCATATGTAGAAATCTAGGTGAACTTGTGTCTTGTCCTACTTAATCACTTTTGTTACATAAAAGTCCATCAGTCTTTGCTACTTTGCTTTCATTTGAAAAGCGGTGAACTTCTGTTGTTACATCTGGTGTAAAATGATTTTCAAACAATGTAGGAGTATGGACATTCCTCATGGATTTTCTGTCCATTAAATTATAATTCATTCTGCTGGACAGTCAAATTAATGATATACATCTATTCACCAGTCATTCCTTGTATTCTAGCCACAAAAGAAAAGAGTGTTTTAAACTAAACATGTTCTGTGTTCAAAAAAAACCCAACAACAATTTTCTTCCAGTGTAGACAGTCATTATCTTTCCATCAATAAGGACAACACAGCTAATCCCTAAGGGTCCAGTTCTACCAGACCAGAATTACGTTTAACAGCAAATACATGAGAAATTCTCTGCCATACACAATTCTCTTGTGGGAAAATGGCAGAATCCATAAATAGTAGAAAATATTACAGGGTCTCAGCACTCACTAAATAACTATTCCCAAGCAATGTAAAACAGCATCATTGGCATCTGCATTATTATTATTACGTTTGAAGAAACAATAGCCTAGTTGCTTTCTCTTTTTCAACATCTGTATTTTAGTCAAAAACATTAATATTTACTTATACAATGCAAAGATATTGCTAAAATAGCAGTTTAACACATATTTTTTACTCAGTTTAGCACTACCTGACTTCTTTTACAGACTATGTTGAAGTTTACTGCTTTCAGTAATTCATTACAAAATAATCTTATTTATGAATAACAAATCTCTTTATTAACATGACCATTTCATGCAAGCCCTGACACAACTCATTCACAGATACAATAGCTTATATGTATTGATTACCAACGCAATCATTATAGGTATTCCAGAGCTAAAAATGGATTTGTTTGGAGCTAGGAAGAGCTTGGAAAACAGGCTGAAGTTAGCAGAACTTTAAAATCAATTTGGTATAAATAGAATGTCAGATCATTAAGCAAATTTCCATCGAGAACTAATATCCAGGTTTCCTTCTTTTACAAGATGTGCTATACACAGTACAGTTTAGTTTATTGCACTCTGAACTGCAGATTGTACTCTGCCAAAAAAACTAATTTACTCATTGTTATGGAAAAAATCTATTCATATATTCTCCATCCATGGGAACAAGTAATTTGGAATAAAACAGTTTTCCTCTATAACCTACTATATACTGAAATATGCATTATTTGTCTTGATTCAAATCTAAACAGAAGACAAAAAAGGTTTTCAGACCTTTTCTCATTATGAAAGAAAAAATACTGTGTTTGAGTAAAATTATGCCAAATATTGTCTGCCAGTATTTAAGATTCATAAAGATGCAGAAATCTCTTCTATGTCACCCATTGGAAAAATCAAAGACAGTGTATATCCTGGTTTTAATCAGACATCCCTGTGTTTTTCCACATGGTTTCTTAGTTTCCCATCACCTCGTTTCAGGACACCTAGATGTCCTGATCTTTCATTTAATAAATAGGAAAAAAAAAAATTTGTATTTTTAGATAAATAAGAAGGTTTTGTTTAAAATGTATCAGCCACGGAGAACTTGCTCTGCATTTTGCTGGGCAGTCCAGTGCAATATGTGCTCAGAATGATGGAGTGGAATAAGAGAAAAATGGAGTGAGAATTGACATTAGTAAAGTTCTTTTGTTCTGAGTGAATATTAATGACTTCTGCTTAGTCTTTCATTAAAAATTCATTCAGAATCCTATGCTATTGGAAAAAATGCTCCACTTGGAAAGACAAACTCTTGCTATTGTTGAATCTGAAGCTGGCAACAGCTTAAACAATGCACATTTTTAAAGCACATCTTTATCTTCTGGATAAGTCTTTCATATGGTAAGCTTAAATCGCATGCCTTCCATGCCTCAGCATGTGATTTTGAAAAAGTCTCTTTGCATGTCTATTCCTAAACTCAATTGGAAAAATATAAAATAATGATTGTGAATGGCAAACAAAATAATGCATTAAAAGAAAGAATTCACAAATACAAAAACATAGAAAACAAAATATTTCATAACCAGGGCAGTCCTCAGCTCAGACATACACATTTTTGTCAATAATTTTAGACACAATATTGCAAAAAATTTAACTCACATTTAATTTTTGACCATATTATTATATTCCCTTGCACTGCTTATTTTTCAATTGCCAAATTCAACTGCAATGACAGACTTTTCCTCTCAGGTGAAATAGCTCATTAAATGATGTGTTCACGTGAGGCAATGTATTTTGTGTATAGACATTAACTCCTTTCAGTATTCTATCTGCCTTAGCTCCATATTTTTTCCAGATACAAAAACATTTTTGTGGGGAAGTGGGAAAAAGGATGTTTATTTTTCCTACAGATAGCTGTAGCCACATGATTTCCTCCATACCACTGTGGCTTTTCATTCTTTTTTCCAACATCTATTCACCAGCGGTGCTTGGCTGCACAAAGTCCCCACTATCATTTCAAATTTATGGAAGAAACAAACAGAAGAAAAAGCTGGCAGCCCAGAAAATTCATTCTTCTTCCAAAATCTAAAGCTGAACACATTTGTGAAAATAAGGCACTGTTGGATACTTTCAATAACATGTTCTTGTATTTGTATGGTGCAGTTAAAAATGTTTTTTACTTAAATCCTAGAGCCAGATTTCATTTACTGAGGACTGCTGCCACAGTGAGTGCTTTGCACAGGACGTCGTATGAAAGCAGTTCAAGATGTCAGAGTGACTGCTATGCTTGCTCTGCCTCTGCCCTCCCATCCTGCCTCCAAATCTCCAGATACACTGAACTAGGCTAAGTTCCTCCTGGCCAGAACAAACGAACCCTCAAGATTCACACTTCCCCTTCCCCAGGTCTGCTTAGTGTGACCATAGCTGATGGCTATGCTGTACCAGACCCTCCTCAGACATTGCTGCAGCTCCACACAACTATTCAGAGAAAGATTTGATAAGACCACCCACACATGGTGTATGCCATGACACTGCAAATCAGAGCTGGTCTGACCCATGACAACAGGGACATCAGCAGCATGCTGCCTGCACCAGTGTGGGGCTTCTATGGCAAGGAGAGGAAGAGGGTGAAAGGGAAGAATGGTCAGCCCTCACAAAACTGCCAAGACGAAGACAATCACAGTGAAAACTGCAAAATACTGTTCCAGTGCTCACACAGTCTAACCTCATGTCAGCTCCTGCATCATCCTCACTCCTCTCCTGCTGCTATCCTCCTACCACAGGTGCCACATGTGCAAGTCTCCTTAAAACTGCACTGCAGCATACTCCCTGTGGGCAGTTTACACTTCAAGCTTTACAATTTCTTGATATACCAAATATTCACCAGTGCAAAGACAACCAGTGCAGTTTAATTCTACTGTTTTCTGGTCAATGGCCTTTTTCAGATTGGCCCTACCAAACAGATGCTGGCATACAGCAAGATAACTACACCTACAATGAATGTATATGGCCATGACCAGAGCAGGCCACCTCACAAAAAACATACTCTGTGAAGCTCAACTAAATTCATACTTTTCTACATCACAAAACAGGGCCAACACTACTAAGAAAGATAGGAAGCAGTGAACATTCATTTTCAAATTAAAGCTGCAAATGATTGTAAATACACAAAGAAACAGATGAGTTCGATCTGGAGATTGCAGCTTGTCACTCCTCAGATAAGAGCTCTACTTTTAGAACCAAATAAAAATCCTTTCACAAAAGCAGTGTAAAAAAATACACTTCCCCAGAAAATTTACACATTGAGGTCTAGGTCAACTTTCAAATCAGTTCATATAAAACAACACAAAAGCAATAATAAGAATTAAGAAAAAGCAGTCTTCTGGTAAGGAGTCAGAGTAGCAATTATGGGCCCAAGAGGGAAGCTTATGGCAGATACTTTTGATGGGCCAAGATGAGCCAAGATTTGTTGGAAGCTGGAATGAACATCATGTTTCAGATTTACAACTGAAGGTCACTCCTGGATACACAATCATGGGGTGCAAAGACAAGAGCTGGACATTGACAATACAGCAAATACAGTAGTTAGGTTATTTTAAAAAATTAAATATTATATGTAAAAACATCTGAACGTGATTTAGAACTATATCACCACACATATGATCTTTACTGAGGATGCCAAGACAAACTGAAATTTGAGATTTCCTACCTAATCTTACAAATGTATGTGAGTGTCATCACAGTAACATTTTTCTCTACTATTTTGTATGTAACTTTCTAGTTTATTTTCCCAAAAGCTAAGGAAGCAGGAATTCCTGTACTGATACTCAAATGGCCTCCACTCAGGTTGCAGCATTTAAATCCATCACACAGATCTCTGCCTGAGCTGAGAAAGTAACAGACTTTCGTGTCCTTCGCCAAACATCTCAGTCTGCCAGTCTTACCAGGCTCAAAATAGCCCCCTGCCAAAGTTCACAGTTATGTTATACCTTACCCCAAACACTAATGGTTCTTCACAAACTGATAGTCCCAATCTCCTCGTCCTAACAGCTTAATGTCCTCCGTTTTCACTGAAAAATAGCAAACTTCAATGCTAACTAATCCTAATTTCAATGCTCTTCTTTTGCAGCTTTCTTCAATCCTCTACAGTTTCCCACAGTTTGTTTTCTGTCTCCTTTACACAGGAATCACCTGCAGACAGTAGAGTGTTGAGGCACTAATGGTACAGAAGGGAGAAATTCCCTATTCCTGTTTCAGATATTTCAGCTTGGTCCAATATGCAGAAGTCCAAAATCCAGGAGAAAATGTGGAGGAAATTCTGAGTACCTGTTAGATAGCAAATTATAGCCATGCTACATTCCTAAAGCAAATTAGACACAGACCAAAAGACAAACACTCATTCATCATACAAATCCTCCCCCTCTCTTACTTCATTTCTTTTCTTTTTTAACAACTATAGCAAATACAGCTGAAAAAAATATGTAAGCTATTTTAAAAAATGGGTAATTTATTAAAACATAAGCAAAGTAATTTATATGTTTTCCTTAGCTTTGAAAGAGCTGTTCCGGGATGACAACTGGCATGGATATTTTAAGATCCACATAGCAGTCTGACAAAAGTAATTTGCTAAACAATGCAACAGACAGCTTCATCCGGTCTAAAAGTAAAAACCTGTGCCTCCAAGTTCATCTTTGAACTCTCTGGCAAGTACAGCTGAAAAGTTACTGTACTTGGTGGAGAAACTCTCTATCCAAAGAAAGGAGAGTTACTAGCAATGGAATCAGGTAACTGTAGCAAAACTAGACTGAAGATGAGAAATTACCATCTACCCATTACTTTTGACGTGGAAATGGTACACAGCTACCACTACTGAAGAGATATACTGCTTTCATCTGTATTCACAGACTCACAGAATGTTCTGAGTTGGAGGGGATCCAAAAGGATCACCAAAATCCAACTCCTGGTCCTGCACAGGACACTCCAAGAGTCACACCATGTGTCTGAGAGCACTGTCCCAAGACTTCTTGAACTCTGTCAGGCTTGGTGCTGTGACCACTTCCCTGGGGAGCTGTTCCAGTGTTCAACCACTCTCTGGGTGAAAAACCTTTTCCTAATATCCAACCTAAACCTCCCCTGTCACAAACTCTGGCTGTTCCCTCGAGTCCTGGTCATGAGAGTGAAGAGATCAGTGCCTGACTGTCTTCTTCCCCTTATGAAGAAATTGAAGATTGCCATGAGGTCTCCCCTCAGTCTCCTCCAGGCTGAGCAAACCAAGTGACCTCAGTCACTTCTCACACAGCTTCCCCTCCTCAAGGCCCTTCATCATCCTCATGGCCCTCCACTCTCTAATAGCATAATGTCTTTCTCATATTATGGTGCCCAAAACTCCACCCAATATTCAAGGTTATAGTATTGTTGATTTTAGAAGTTAACATTGTTCTGAACAAACACACTAAACAAATTTTATTACTTTACATTCATTCAAACGAACAAAATTAGTATTTGTCTTCAGTTCTCCCTGAGTTACTGACTTGATGACTTGAGTCCATTCCTATCCAAACCAGTACATCCAGCAGTAATACATGTTACTTAGGACGACTGCTGTTTCCAGTGGAAATGAAATCTTGGCAAGTACTGTGACTTAATTCAAGATCTTTTTAGTAAATCACATGAAGTCTTGGAGAGGATAAAAGTAAAACCTTCTACTGGGTGTATTGAAATATAGCAAGAATGACTGAGATTTAGGGGTATTTCATTTATCACACTACTTATAAACAGAAAGATCCCCAAAAAGTACCTTCTCTTGTGAACAACAGGCTTCTTCTCAATTTAAACCAAGAAAATAATATTGTATTTCTGGACACATTTGTGCTTCCTGGGTACATCCTATTACAATGCACAAATGCAGCATTAGGACGGAAATAGACCAGAGTAAGATTAATCTAATTCTAACCCAAGAGCCCTTTTATTTCTTGTTCCAGGTCTCTTTCTCCACTTCCTCTCTGAATCTTTCATTAAATACTCTCTCTTAAAATCAAGTAAAAGTTATGAACCAAGAATGTCACCAGACCTTGAATTGTAAACTGTGCTTCCAGATTTTACTGGAGCATTGATGAGTGGTCATGATCTGTGATTATGTCTCCACTGTGCTGAGTTCTAAGACCTGCCTTAAACTTCCTTCCCCCAAACAGCTTAATATTCTAAATACAAACTGATGTCAATGTTTATCAAATCCTGAACTGCACCATTTTTCTATTCTCAACAGTGTAATTGTTTTGCACAATTTGGATTCTGCTAAAAATAAACATGAAAGTGTAATAATTCATTTACATTTTTATAGTTTCCCTTGTCATAGGATGCCAGCTTCCCTCAGATGTGAATGGCAGCTTCTGTTTCATACAGGGTTTTTCCCTTACCTAGGAAGATTACGAGTTGTCCAAAATCACAGAAAAGTGCATGGGACAAGCAAAAATATCTGAGTCTTTGAAAATGGGACTGCACACCCTCTTCCCCACTTGCATCTTTTCTGACCAACACAATATTAAATTCAGTTACAGCTGTATTCAGAATATCCCAGAGCACAAAGTCCACCTACATACCTTCCATTACCTACCATTTTGAGATACCTTTTTCGTCTTTACTCTGCTACGAATTTGAAACAAGTTTTTGCCCACTTACTCTCCTTTTACATTTCTAAATTTTTGTAAACTCTATGCAAAGGGAAAATAAAAACAAATAGAAAAACCCCAATGGAACAAACTTGACTGTGAGCTGACTGCCTCTTCAGCATTTCAGTGGTGTTCTTGGAAAAAAAAACACAAGGCAAAAAAAGATACTCTTTACATATGACCATCAGAATAAATCTCATGTCTCTGCTGACATTTTGTAAACATTTTTCTGTACAAGCAGTGGCATATGAAACCAATTCCAATTCCTTCATAATTTTACACTACATTTTTCCCCCCATTAAGTATATATAAAATCATTCTCCCAACTCAAACAGAGAAATGTCACAAAAGTTAAAGTTTAAAATTAAGATCTGTAAACTGCAGGTCTCAAAAGCACTGTTTAATTTCAGAAGCAATCATATCAGCAATTCTGGAACACCCACAAGCAGGAGGTGCAGTTTATTAATATTCCAAAGAATTGGCTATACATAGGTAGCACACATTGCCAAAAAAGCAACTGAGTCCTTCCCCTTCATAATGGAACCTGCTTTAAGCTTTCTCCAAAAAAAAATAAATCTGGACCATATACAATACTCACTACTGCACACTGATACCAGAACTCTGTATTGATCAACGTAATTTCTTTAAGTTATAATGCAAGCTTACTTTCCCCTCTAGGCATCTCTCTAAGGGAACAGAGTCATTGGTAATGACATTTTCCATAGAAATGCCAACTGATGCCAAAATGACACTGAGTAAGTGACTACAGGCTGCCAAACTCAACTGAAAGTTCAATACTGAAAAAGATGTTCCATTTCATTCACACTTCAAAAGACTACAAAAACGTGGTCAACACAAACACTATTGAAAAGGCAAATAAAAATTCTGTTTTGGGGACTTTATGTTTGAATTGGTATAGATGCACCTCAAAGTAATTGCTTTTCCTTCACTGTGCTATTCAAGTTTTGAAAAGCTCTACAAGAGCAATCAGAACTGCTTTAAATGTAGGCTCAGGTAACAGACATGAAAGACATTGTAAACATGCACTAATAAAACTAAAGAAATAACTTATGTGGGGGCTGTTCTACTAAGTAGTGAAACTTCAGCTAGAAATGTAAGTTATATTACTACATTTTCTTAGTCTTCTGTCAAGGTACCTAACTGGAGGTTAAAACTGGAGAAATATAGCACCAGAAGCCTCAGGGCCCCAAACAAAGCTGTGTGAAACTGGAGTGTGAAACTGGAGTTATGAATGAAAGTTTGTATCAGTAACTTAGGAGTTAACCAATTTATTCACTAGCCCCGCAAAAGACAAAGTTTGATTTCCACTGTCTTCTGTTGTTCAGACATACAATCCCTGCCAGCTGTGACATTGGTTCTCTGAAGGTTTCTGCACCAACCCCACACCTCTGGATCTACCCCAGCATTTCCTACATCCCATCCACAACATAAGCAACTACAGCCAGGGCTGTGCCAGATCCACCTTTCTCAGGCTGATTATGAAAAAAAAAATTCTAATTATCCTGAAATAAATCATAAACACAGAATATTCAGAATTGCAGTTAAAATTAAAAAGAAAGCAGTCCTAAAATCATAAATTTTCAGCCAAGAGACCACTGTGATATTTACTTTTAGCCAATGAAAACTCATAAATTTCATATAGTAATTCCTACATCACAGTATATAGCACAAATACATAAATACATTTTTCTGTAATTACATCTGAAATTAAAAAGCCTTAATCTATCTTTATTTTGTTATCATTTAATAAATTTTGACCTGGCAGTGACATGGGCCACGGCATTGCTAGACAGAATACTAGGGCTGAGGAATTTATATTCATTCTGTCTATTTCAATTACTACAGAATTTTTCCTTGGGGGAAGAACAAGAGAAATTTACTTCTTGTGGCATGGTCCTCATATTTTCCAGCAATCTCAACCTATTTCCATTCATTTTCCAGTATTTACTTTGCAAAAAAAAAAAAAAATCATAAAGAGGAAACTGAACTTATGGCTCTAATTCTGCTTGGAATTCTGTGCAACGAGTTTTCACATCCCTAGGGATTTCCATCACTGTCAGTAGAGCAGTCTACATATATATTTTTATATAGAAGTGTATGCATCAGCAGAGATCAAATTACCTTTAATTACCACTTAACTGGAATCATATCAACACGTATGGAGCAAGAGTACAGCCCAAGCATCTTTAGAGTAACTTAAGACGTGTAACTAATTAGCTCTGTCTTTAGAAAGTGACAAAATATAATTTTCTCACAGGAATAATAAGACTTTTGTTTTCATACTTTCCAGGTTTTTTTAATGTAGTCTCTACAGCTACAGTCCTGCAATGAGCTCAACACAGGTCAAGATCTGCCTTTGTTCAAAGTACTAAAAACTTCACAGCACCTGCAAAATCATGCAACCTTATGAATTTCCTCACAGGAGCAATGCTTAATACTGTGATCAAAATTGTACACAATAGGAGATGATAAATACAAATTACCTATCTAATTACCTACCTATATACAAAATATCTATCTAAAGGAAAAAATACATGTCTCTAAGTGGTATTCACTAGAAATTGATTTTATAATTTTGAACAACCCAGAGATTACCCCATGCATAGAAACAGACCTGATTTAAACCTCACATGACACTCACATTCTATTTATTTAAATAACTAACAGATTATACATGATTCACAAAACAATGACTTGCATTTTGCAGCAGTTATGCACAAAACAGCCTGAGTGCCAACCAGCAGGGACTTTAGAGCCATCCTCTGACTGTGCAGAAAATAAAAGCCCAGCACCCACTTCTGATCCCAGCTCACAAGAAACAAATTACCCCAGCCACTACCATGTGGAATTTAACCAATTTTTAATTATCTTTATGAGAGAATGTTTTACATTATGGACAAAACGCAATGGATGTGTCAATGTTCACCACTGATTCTATAAAAACATTGTCTTTATTGCTTTCAGAAGGAAAATTTATATCCCTATGAGCAATTAAATTAGTAACAGAGGGTCAATACTGGCATCTATTGTCATTGCAACAGTCATAAGCACAATAAGCATCTCAGCAGACTCTTAAACCACTTCCTCTCTCTTCTTGGAGCACATTTTAATTGCACAAATTCAATACTTATGCATCAATTTATTTTGAATGTTAATCTTTTGAAAATCAGAGCTAGTACTACAAAAACTGCATTTGATGAAAAAGTAATTTGCATTAAAATGCCAAAAGGCATATATGAAATGGTATTTCATACACCAAAACAAAATTACAAAGCTTCTTCAAATGAATTGCATCTATTATCTATATAAAACCAGACTATAATAGGACAATTTTTCTCTTTAGCAAGAGGCACTTAAATTGCAGTGTAACTTTCATTTAAGAAGTTTAATACAGTTTCAGTATTATCTCATATATTTGCTTTGAACTGACCAATTAAGCACTAAAATTATTCTTTTCTTTTTTTTTTTTAATAACTGGCACCAAAACCAAGTGCAAAAAGGGACTATGCTAATACAGTCTTTGGGAAACTTTTTGTTACATTTTCACTTTTATCAATTAAAATATGGAAAAACATTTGGCCTCTATGTATGTTGTCTTACATCCTTTATTTTCACCATTCATGGCTGGAGGAGGGCGGGGTGGGAAGGGGGATGTTTTTGCCTAAATTTTACCTTTTCCATATAACTCCAGTTTTAAAAACTGAGTTAGAAAAGTGGAAGTGGTTTCTGCAAGCAGGATGGAGAATCCATGTCCATTCCAATATAACCGAATAAAGGCATGTAACTGATGTGACACAAGGTAACATTTTAATTCCCTTCTTAACTTTTCTAGCAAATTTTAGTCATTAAGCAATCCACTTTTTTTTTTCTGAACATAGCAAGCTAGGAATTGTTTTGAAAATGCCTTTGTACCTTTAAAGCCCTTTGAAATCCTTAATGATTTAGCTACAGAGAAGAATTTTCTCCTGAGTGCCCTACCTCTGCTCTCCCATATCCCAGTCTCCACTGTCCAAAGATTTCCATCCTCAGATATCTGTACAGCTCTATATGCCCTGCAGCCATGAGAAGCAGTTTCACTGATGTGCTGATCATCTCCCCTACAAAGCAGGGACTTGGATGCCATAAAGCCTTTTGGTGTTGCAGAAATGTCCAAAACTGAAAGTATTCTATTTCAAAGTGCTCTTGGTGTACTGGAAAACTCCAGTTTCATGCTGGGGGCAGATTTTTACCTACATGAAAAGGCAAAAGAAAGGCCACTAGGAAATTCTTATGGGTTCAGAGCCTTTACAAGCAGGATCCACTTTTAGCCTATATATAGACCAATGAGAAAAGGACCAGACCATATTTCAGGAGAATTTGACAAATACCCTACATGAGGAAACACATTTCTTGCTTTCAGCATTAATTCTGTGTCCAGTGATGCATCAAACCTTTGGCACATCTTGAACCAAAATTATCAAGGCACTAACACAAAACAATTTCTTAAGACAGAGGAATCAAGGATGAACATTAAGGGTGCAGGAGCACTAAACTCTCTGATAAGCCTCTTGGGCAGCATCTTACAGAAAGTGACTAGATAATCTTCAACCTCACCTTTCATGAAATTGTCTCCAGATACACAGAAATTGTATTAGTTTATACTGAAGTAAAACCTAATCTGATTACCTCACTTAAACATTTTGCAGGGGGATCTTAAATCAGCACTATAAGAAGTACTTTTACTACTCATCTCCATTAACTTCCTACTTCCTCATAGACATTACACATATGAGTCAAGATTCACAATTCTCTTAGTTCAGAACTTCATTGTCACTTAAAAGAGAATCCTGTCCTCTCCCAGTCTTCCCATACAACTCACAAGTGTTAACTTCCTGCACAGAGGGGTAGGAACATCCCTGGCACTGCCACAACAGACAGCAGTAGCATCTCTTTAAACAGCAACATTATGTCAGATCAGCCCAAGACAAATGTCACACCACAGCCTGAAATGCATCCTTATGGTCAGCCATCAATCCTGTATACATAATCAACCCTGCAGAACAGCAAGTGTTCCACTTCTATAAATTTTGTTCTTTGCCACCCCTAACTCCTGGAAAGTGTAGGTAAGTCTGACTTCAATCTACCTGCTATGTAACATGTTTACCAGTTTTCTTACCATGAATCCACAAATTGCTGTAAAATATGAACTTTTGCCCAGAGAAACATAACCATTACTTACCCTTATAAGTTCATACAAGTATGAACATTTTCTGACAATCCTCATGGTTAATCATCCATGGTTAATTATCTTTGCTCTTGAAAACATTCCCCTTAATTCAAACTTAAGTTCATCTTCCAGAGAAAGTAGTTCTTAGAAATTGTATGTGTAGAAGAATGCAAAACTTTCTCCAAACATCCTCTCTCTTCACAAGATCTTTCAAAACCATAAAATCCTTTCAATATTTTATTCAACAAAAACCATCAAACAAAAAGGATTAGTCTAAGGACTAAAATCTTGCCTTAGATCAATCCTTTAGCATTTCTCCAAACCTTCTCTACTTGGTTAAGCTTCTCAAACATATCCATCAGAACTGAAACTTCTGCTTCTACAGAGAAATATTAATACTAACAGACAAACAATGACATCTATAGATTCATACCTGTAAGGACTGTGGAGCTCTTCTGGTCCCTGCATAAGCAGCTGATACCCACCTGTGTATCATTCTACTATTTTCTCTACTGAAGTAGTTACATCCAAACTCACATTCAAGCATCATATTGTTAGATTTCCTATTTGTTTGTTGAGGAAAATTGATAGCTCTTCTAACTTAAATGCTGAAATACTAAAAAGTGTATTAAAAAGTAGAGGTAATAGAAAGTCTTACTTCACAGTAATCTGCCTGCTTTGCTTATGCAAGAAAGATAAAATAATAGAACAACTACATAAGAATACATCATAGAAATATCAAGATTATTTAAATCTGTTTATTTACAATTTCTTTGCTTTGTTTATTATTTATCTTAGAGAAGATGAACAGGAAGGCAATACTCATTTATCTATGGAGTCATGCCTGTAATAAGAGAACAATCTCAGAACAAAAAAAGATTACCCCAGGACCTAAAGAAACAAAAATGAATTTCAGATATTTATATATTCTCAAAGTAGTTCCACAATGTTTGCCACTCCTTATAGCAGAATATAAATTATAAGCATCATATTATAAGCAAATGCATTCATTTCATGAACGCTGTTTAATAAAAAAATAAGAATTTTCTAATTTGTAATACAAAACAATCAAATTCCAGCTCAGCTGCTCAGTGGTCAGAACACTTAAAATGTCTGTGAACATTTTATAAGTCAATCACAAAGTCAAAAGGGAAACTGATCTAATGGCAAAAATATAAATTTACCAATGACATTAAGTCTGGGCACAGTGATTATTCTGAACAGTTTAACTTTTTTACCAGATTCTGCAGTTGCCTCATTTCTCCTGGGTTATTTGAAAATGTCCAAAGAAACAATACTCGGATATCACAGACACTATTCTCCTGTGCAAGCCCTTCATATGTCATTTAACTTCTACACTGACAATTGTTTATGTGCTGAAACACCCAACAGCAGTTGAAGCAGGAAGACCTTATAAATAGCATGCATTTCTCCAGCTCTGTCTGGTCTTGCAGTCAGTAGAGATTACAAACCAATGAAGAAAAGCATAGGAAAAGGTAAAATTGGACAGTTTAAAGACAAGATGCTCCAGGGATGCTGGATGCTCTAAGAACACAATTACAATCCTTCCTACTTACCTAAGGATCATGTCCTGGTTTCAGCTGGGACAGAGTTAGTTTTCTTCTTAGTAGCTGGTACAGTGCTGTTTTTTTGGACTCGGTGAGAGAATAATATTGCTAACACACTGATGTTTTGGTTCTTGCTAAGTAGTGCCACCCCAAGTCAAGGATTTCTGAGTGTCTCATGCCCTGGCAGCAAGAAGGAGCTTGGGAGGGAATGCTGACCCAAACTGACCAAAGGGGTATTCTACATCACAGAACATTGTGTTCAGTGCATAAACTGAGAGAAATTGGCTGGGAGGGAGTGATTGCTGGTCAGCTGGGTATCAGTCAGCAGGTGGTAAGCAATTATACTGGGCATCACTCATTTGTCTTGGGGTTTATTTCTCTCTTTTTGTTAATTTCCTTTCTCTTATTGCTGTTGTGTTGTTGCTGCTATCGTTTTGTTGTTGCCGTTGCTGCTGCTACTATTATCATTATCTTTGTTGGATTTATTGTCATTATTTACTCTTGTTTAAGTAGTAAAAGGTTTTGTCTCAACCCATAAGTTTTCCTTTTTTCCTGATTCTGATTTTCCCTCCTATCCCACTGGTGAGGGCTGCAGGGAGTGAGTGGCTACATGGCAGTGAGTCGCCAGCTAGAGTTAAAAAGAGTGACAATAAGGAAAGAGGAGCAAGTTTGACTTTCTACATGCAAGCCACCAAGAGCATACACAGAGAAGACGTATATAAAAGCTTTGAAAGATGTCAAGAAAACCCAACAAAATGACTGTAGAAATGAGATTGAATACCATGATGATTCAATTCTAGCCTTCAGCAGTTGTAAGCCTCTCTTTCTCATACAGATGTTCACTTTGTTTGCAGCTTTCTTGCATCTCTCTGCTTAGCACAAAATGGCTTTTTATAGTCCAAAGCCCTTCACTGAATTCAAGTACATTAAAAAATTTCAGTCCCTGGATGTTAAGAATTTTGGCACAGAATAAGATACAGCCATGCTGCAGAAAAGGTGAAAAGGTCTCAAGTCCTTTCAAATACCAGTGGGAGAGAACATCTCTAGGTCCCACACCCAATTAGCCTGATGCTGAAAGAAGCAGGACACAACAGGATTGCATTTTAGAAGTGTTCTCTATAGCAGCTAACAGCATTGATCCAGGCCATGTCTCCTCTAAATAAGAATATTAACTGCATTCAACTACCTTTAGGAAGATATAGTTTATTTAAATCCACAGCCAGGAGACCCTGTCACATCTCTGTCAGGACTGCTGTCAAGTCCCAGCTTTATTGATATCTTTTCCTTGTGCAAATATCTCTGTGCAATACTAAAACCATTTCTTTATCACAGATGAATGAATAGCTGTCATTCCAACAGCTTAACATTATTTTACAATCCCCAGGATCATTTCTGTTGTCCCCTCTTGAACTCTACTCAGCTGTCTCAAATCCACCTTTCCATGGGGACACCATACTCTGGTATCAGCCCTGCTTCTGTACAACCTCTGCTGAGAGTATCATGCTCTTCTACCCAGTGGTGTCCTCACAGAACCTCCAAGGATATCACCTTATCTGCCCCAGTGCTAGGGTGACAAAAACAACTAGAATGACTCCTACATTTTTCTGGCTTTCAAATCCAGCTCTCATCCTGTGATAAGTATCATTTGACTTTCTGGTTCACAAACTGATTATTTTACAAATGACTATTAAAAATAAGTCTTTTTGGACTTTGACCATTTAATCCAGAATCTGAAATCATTCCATAATCGTATTTGTTGAAAGATCACCAAGTTTTCCTTTTACCTCTGGGATTATCTAACTTTGTAGCTATAATTAATTTCCCAGCAAACATCCTGTCCACTAGAGCATCTACAAAATTAGTTCAAGTCTTTGACCAAGGACTAGCCACTGTGAAAACTACCAAAAGCATTCCCCATTTGAGACTCCCCTTTGACAACAGTTACACCTTGAAATCTGCCAGTTAGCCATCAGCCATATGCCTCACTGACCACAAACCCTCTTTAAACAGTATTTTGGTCCAGCTTCAGGTATCTCGAGGAAGTGGGATGGACACATCTTTCTGCTTCATTCCAAAAATAATGTAACTTTTTATATGTTGTAGCAACTTTAGAAAGCCTAAATCCCGAATGTGAAATAAGAGCTTACTTATTTCAAACACAAATTTCAAATTCAATATGTAAAAACACTTTGAAAATTTGGAAAGGATTGGATTAGAAACCACATTCCATTGACTTAAAATAAGAATTTTGGCAGAAGTTATCTTGGCTATAGCTAAAAACTACATTTTAAAATGATCTTTTATTTTAAAGGCTTTATTATTTTTAACTCTGTTAGCCATTTATAATGGACTCTTTCACCTTTTTTTACCCTTTGTATTTAGCTAGTAACATATTCAGCATCAATTTCTTTCCATCTATTATATAAGTGTTTTAAATTTTATATTTTTATAAAAATATTTTATTTAAAAGTTTTATCACTGCTTCTAAATGAAGACAGAATTTAAGAGTCTCTAGTACTGGCTAAGACCAAAGGTCCATCTGGCCTAGTGTTCTTTATCCAAGAATGGCCACAAGCACTAGCTGGAACAGTATGGGCAGGGTAAGCATATATGATACTTCCCCTATATACATGTTCCCTGATTCCAGCTGTTTCCAGTCTGGTGTATTTCCTGAACCTGGTGTGGGTTTTTCTCATTCCACAGCAGAATTTTTTCTCAGCACTTGCGTTATCCTTGAATTAATCTAGATTTTTTGCACTCATATAAGACTTCTAGTACAAAAATATGTAATTTAATACTTTCCACAAGGAAGCATCTCTTTCTGCTTGGTTTGTTTGCTTCTGATGAGCTTCATTTGTTACTTCCTAGTTCTTCCATGAGAAGACAGAGATAGCAGTCACTCTCTGACTCTCTATGATAATTGTGTAGAGCTTTCTATAACACCTTTCTGAATTCTTAAACTCCTTCTGTTTACTCGGAAGACTCCTATAGAACTGGCCTCCTTTTTTTTTTTTTTAACATACCGGAACCAATTATTCAAAGTCTGCATGAAAAAGGGACTGCCACAGATGTATAATCAAGGTTTTTTTCTTTCATTTCCCATTGTTTTCCTATTTATTACTAATGTTCAAACTGTTTTTTTGGCTGTTACAAAGCAAGGAAATTGTGTCTTCAGATAAGTAGCTTATGAAAGGTAATGGTCAGTGCTGAGGCCATTATTTTATAGATATAAGCTGTACATACACATTTATCTGAACTTACATTGACATTTTTCATTTCATTTTTCACATATCTTATAATTTATTTTTTTGTTACTCACATTCTGTTCTTGCCCCGCCTTGAATAACTCATCACAAAATTGTGTTCATTCATTGCTTATCCCCTTTATCAGGTCTTTCATGCCTATCACTTCTTAACCAAGACCGATTGTGTTTAATGTCATGTTGCATTTCATTCAATTTGGTTACAGTTGTGCTACATTTAAGTTAATTGCTTTAAGATTTGCAAATAAGGCCTTTTAAAAGTCCAAATAAACATAGTACTGCCTGGAGTCATGGTGTGCTCACACATATATACTTCAATCAGATCATAGCCATAATAACTCCCAATTTTTAAATTGCCAGTTAATCCTTCTCCTCTATCAGAGTAAAAATTGATATCAAGTCTTCTACTGACCAAGGGACTCGTTTAATAAGTTGTCATCTGTTATATTTATAAATTGTCCTCAGAGAGGTTTAAGTTGGCAACTAAAATCTGTTTCCAAACAGTTATATAGCTTTCAATTATCCAAAAAGTTTCTTAATAAACATTTATTTAATTATTAGGACTATTTCTGAGTATTCAATTTTTCAGTATTGGCCATAAAAAAATCAGCAGCAAAAAGCTGTTCTGGCAAGCTCTTAAACAATAGCATTTTTGAAAAATATAAGATACTTTACACCTCTTTCATCAAGGGCAAGCCTACTTTGAAGGATCTTTAAGAAGGAAACAGAGCGAAAGTGCCAGAAGGAAGCTGGCAGATAGTTACTGTAGAATACTGATGAACGATACTTTGTTCAAGCATTCTTTCTGCACAGCCTTACATCCAGTTTAATGACCTAAACAGCATAATAATGGTTATTTCTGTGTGCAGGTGTTGATGTGAGGGTCTAAAATAGACAAAATAGACAAAAATGGACAACAGCACTGCTTTTTTAAATCATACCAGATTTGTTTCACTACTCAGAGAAATCTCACACTATCAACATTTCCATTCTTAAAGCACAATTTCAAAGTAAAGTTTACGTGCAGACATCTCCTCTCAGTTCTGCAAAGTGAAATTTTTCCATGCTGTTTTGCTCTACATATATATAACCCCTGCTTGTAGATTTCAGTATTAAAAACTCTTGAGAAAATTATATTGTGATTTAGGGGTTTTAATTTTTTTTTTCAAGACAGCACAGCTTGTCACCACATTGACTTTTAGCACTTTTATCAATAGAATTATTTTCTTTTTATTAAGGCTACTTTTTAATTCTCTGTCAAACAGGTTCCCACAAAGCAGTGGAGTTGAGAATTCTCATTGTCATTATTATCATCATTTCCATAACAGAATTACAGCAAAATATATGAATTAAGATATACTGGTTGAGCCAGAAAGTCCAGGAAAGGATAAAAAACTAAATAATAACAAAAATTAAAGAATTTTTTTTAAAATAGTGTTTAAAATGCCTTGATTTCCTTTGTGCTAGATTAAGATTATTTCTAACCAATCTGCCAAAGCTAAAGATGTATGATGGGGAAGTGTGGAAAGTATCTGTGTAGGAAAGCACAGACAAAGCAGAGATGTTAGCAAAACCCTGTACAAGAACAAGATTCAGGACACTAAGAAGAAATTTAGTTTGAAAGACAAAGGAGCCTTTATAGACCACCATTTCAATAAGCAATGACTCTTTCTAATTCTATATATAAAACCAAATGTAACCAAGGAAACACATAACAAAAAAGGAAAAGGAAATAAGGCAAAAATACAGATAACTGCTAGCCATGTGGCAGTAGGTTTCTTTTAAAATAATTATCATTAGACAAAAGGGAAAAGGGCACCATTTTTTAAAATTAGCTACTCACTTAAAAAGGGAGCACGCTAAACAAATTAGAATTTTTAAAATGCTGAGTGTCTATGGGGACAAGGTCTATCAAGGTTAACTGTTGATAAGAAAGATTAAATAGCTTTTAGTACCTTAGTATTTTAGTAAATACCTTTGTTATCAAACAATACAAAAAGCATACTTGAAAATTCCTCTTAATACACAGCAAAGCATTACTTTATTCACCTCCAGAGTTCAGGGTCCACTGTTTTCATTCAGAGAGCTATTAGCTACAGGGGACTGCAAATTGCCAAGGTCATTTGGAGCAATAATTCTAACATAAATAAACTTTGCTTAGCAATTAAAAATATGTCTGCTTCTAGACAAGTGAGGATTGCATGACTGCATTTGAATAAATAAGCCATGCTTTCTATTGTCTGGTTTGATACCGCTCTAATAGCGTATAAATGCAACAGTCCTTCTGCATCAGTGCAAAAATGCTCCTGAAAAACCTAAAAACATTAAAAATATTCTATAGTTTTTTAGGGAAATTGTCACAGTTCATACCTAGAGTGCCAAGCACATGCACACAGGCTTAGACTACTACTTGTCTGCTGAAGCAGAATCCTAACATGGCCCTAAAAACTTATTTGTAAAATGAACACAGAAGAGGAAGCAATGTGAATCCAGTGTAGCAGTGAAGAACATGAGACAAAATAAAACCAGAAAGAGTAGCAGGACATCCCCTGACTTTCAGGCTTACACACAAGTTAAAGGATCGCCCTTTATTTAACAACCCACTTGCACAGCATTTGGAGCTGGCCACATGGATTTACCAAGGGGTTTGGCCTCCCCTACCCTGATAACTAAATGTCTTTGGAACAAATACACAGATTCATTGTTCCAGTACACCAATGTGAGAATGCACTTGTGCCTCTACTTTTCCTGGCACTTTTGTAATCAAAATAACAAGCTAATATGAGATTCATCCCATCCCAAGAAACACACGCCACCCCCGTCAGATGTCACTAGAGAGTCTCAGGAGAATGCCACCAACCACTGAGCTGGCATACAACAGTCCCAGGATAAAAAGGAAGGCAGGACAGTAAGAGGTACATCAGAACACCTTACTGGCAAAATTGGCCAAAGATGACTAACTCAGATCTCTCCTGGAAGTTACACCTCTTGCCTCCAGAGAAGAAATCACTCTACAACCCAATAACGATCTGGATAGACTTAAGCTGGCAAAAAGGAACTTTGCTGTGAGGTCAAATTAGTTGTGACTGTCTAGATTTCTTTTCTTATGCTGGGCATCAGCAGAATGAGAGCTTCAGTTTTCTTGGTGGAGTTGGAGACAGAAAAAGGGATGGAGGGAGAAAACTCCAGTCTGTAAAACAGACAAATACCTGATCTCAGCAGTAAAAGATACACGAGGCCTTGAGCTATGGTCCTTCACACATTAAACCTGGACCCTCTTTGGTTTTCATGTACAAATGCAGCATTTAAAGTTACAGTTGATATTTCAAATCTAAGTGTCTGCTACCTATCCGTTCTCTTTCTAAATGCACACCAGTTTAACTGGTCCTTGTATCCATATATCCAGAAGAACTGAAGGTGATCATATCACTTTCCTCTAAAATTATAAACTTCCATGCAATTTCCAAATTCTGTATAAAACTGGCTTAACAAGTCATGTACACAGATGCATGACCCATGTTCAAGATTTTCAAATAGGGACTCAGATCTGAATCCTGCTTTGGGTCTATGAAACTTTGTATTAGTTATTCTGATTTCTTTCTCTTTCTCTATCTCTTCTTTCTGCTTCTTCCAACTTATGGAAAATAGGTATGCAAAGTGAGACCTCCAATGGCAGAGATACACAGGCAACACAGAGAGACAGCAACCTACATGTCAAACAAGTGCCCCACACAATAGTATACTGCACAGTCCAAGCACAGAAACAGGTTGTCCTCACTTCTGTTACGAATAACTTTGAAAGGCTCCACACTGCAGCAAAAGCATTTCCAAAATTTCAGCATCTTTCAAATAAAAAGTATCCAGGAAATTCTTACTACAACAGGTGAAACCCAAGAACTACATCCACACCTATAGTGAATAAGAAGAAGAAGACTACTTTTAACAAGGTCTTTAAATTTTACACTGTTTCACAAACTTACATCAAGAAAGGAAATACAATTATCTGAACTTTACAAAAAGCTGTATGAAACCAACAGGCAAGGAATATCTCAAGCCTATCACCATATCTAATATGTCACTGTATGATCCTTTTTTCTCAAAAACATTTTTTAATAATCTTTTGTCAAGCAACATACTGCAAATCCTTGTGACAAAAGTTTCCCATTGGTATTTTCTATATTCACCAAAATTTCTAAGATGTCTGTTATTATGGAGGTTTCTATCTGCCCAAACTGAAAGAACCTAGGAAACCAAATTGGGCAAGGCAGCCACAGAGAAGTAATAAAAAAAATAAGGTTTATGTATTAAGTTAGAAAATATGTTGACTGATCCAATTGCAAATTCAGACAGGTAGATCAGCTCATTGCACAAATTATTTAACAAGTTGTACTAACAGCAGAATGATGCTGAAAGATACCAAGAGGAAATACCTTAAGGGCATGACCATGATTAATTTAATTAAGAGATTTTATTAATGAGGTATGGCTGTAAAAAAGATTCTCTATGTAAAACTAATCAGGTTTGAGGTCTGGAGCAATAAGAGGGAATTTAATATTACTTAATGCAAAAATATGCTCTTCTGAGAATTTCTGCTGCAAGTTATAGGTTTGATAGTTGGAAAGAGATGTACTTGCATATCCAAATTAATCACACAGTAATTTCAGGCCACGAAAACAGCTGTGAAGAAAATCAAAAATAATCCAGAAATTCATCAGGAAAGGTATCTTTAAATCTCACAATTGCATGAAAAGCACTCTCAGCCTCTGTACTCAAAAAAAGTGAGTTCCCATCTGAACAGGCAGAGTCAAGACTTTGTGGAATAGTGAGGCTTTTGCAAAGGCACATGAATACCACTTACTTGTTCAGCTTCACATAACAGAAGTGACAGAATGACACCTCTCTCAACACATCATAGAGGCAGAAGTGCCATGCAAACAAAAGACAATGGTCGCCCTGCCATAAAGAACTATTTGTGAAAATCTGCTTTTACCTGCAGCAGATGAAATTAGGGAACTGTCTTCAAAAAGAGAATGCTAAAGCTGTATTTAGATTAATAGAGCGCTTGACATTGGTTTTGAGAATTTTGTATGATATGCCTTTCCCAAAAACAAGGCTAGAGCTGACGACTCACGACACGCCCTCTTGTACTGTTTCCTGTCTTCCCAAGTTACCACTTACAAAATTTACACACACAAGTAACAACAACCAGCAGCCATATCATTCAGCTGTTCTACAATTTTCTTTATAACTTCGAAGAGTTTTCCAAAGGCCCTTCCATTCTGTTTCCAAAGGCACAATTATACACATTTTACAGGAAAGGAAACAGAACTGAAGTAGCCTGACATAGGCAGCAAAGAATGCCACCAGAAAGATCAGGAATAAAGAGAAGACTCCCCAAATCCAGTCGTAATAAGATGCATTGCCCTGTCTTCATATAAATCAGTGATGGGTGATCCATACCTTCAATCATGTCTAAGAAAACTTGTCTGACAAATAAGAAACACCTCCTGGATAGACACTTAGAGGAAAAAATCTGAAGGATTTCAAGATCAGGCTCAAAACATGCATGACAAGATTTCTGTGAGCAAATACTGATGACAGCTAAGGATCTGCCTCAGTGGCCCTTACAACGCAATGTTCTTTAGTGCAGTGAGTCAAAGTGCTCATTCAATAGGAAATATTTCCTGAAACCCTTCTCTCCAGCCAGTAAGAAACAGCCTGAGAAAATGGCTCAGTTTCTGTGCAGCACGTGTCTGAGAATAGAAACCAAGCACTGAGCAGGATACACAGGTGATAGACACATACATTCTAACAGCCAGCTTTATTAGTTTAACAGAGAAGGACTGTGTGCCTCAGCTCTCAACCCTCACATTATATTTAGAGTTATGTTAGAAAAGGTCATGTTGCAAAATATAAACAAATTGCTCACATGGAGCAGGTTTCCTAGAATTCCCTAAGTTTCTCATGCTGTTCTGAACCATAGGAATATCTTCTCCTACAGACACAGGCCTACCAGGTAACTCCTAAGTCTCATTTATACCTGTGGGATATATTCAATTCCCAAGTCTCATTTATACACCTGGCATATATTTACACACTGCCCCAAAAGCAACAGAAACCAGCTAAATTTCTGGCCACCCCCCCTCCCTCCTGTATCTCTCACACACACAGGACTATGTGCTTATCTTCTGCAGATCCAGACACAAAAAACCATGTCAAAATTCAATTCCAACATCAGACAGATGCAGTATGGCATCCCCAAAACTTCAGAGCTGGCATGCTGGATGTGATAGCTCTCACATATCTCAGTTATCTACTGCCAACACTTTGAGGCTTTATCAATTGCAGCCTGACTCACTGGTTATGCACCAAGCTTCCCTGTCAGGGGTCTCTGACCAGGCTAATTTTGCAGATGGCAATAACCACCTAATCAATCCCTGTCTTTCTGAGTCTTAATGGAGCACCTGCACATCCAGGCATGAATCTTCCTCCTGACATCCTCCACAAACATAAATTACAAGTTTAGTGCATGCACCAGGCAAGTCTCAGTGACCCCTTGACAGGGCAAACAGAGGTCATGCAACAATCTGATTTTCAGCACCCACTATTTCCAGCCTTCCTCTTTCTGAATTTTAAAGCTTGGAGTTGCAGTTAGCATCACACTCGGGTCTCAAGGGAGCACAACTTCGAAGCAATGTCTCATTTCTAAGCCTGATAACATTAGCAATGTTTCCATTAAAAAGTTCTACGGTGTTAACAGGAGCAGATCCCTAGGATGAAATGGTTCTAAGGACATAAAATCCATATTTTACAAGAAGGGGAAGCAGCTATGTCCTAGCTCTACTCCAGCCCAATGGACTGGATACACTTCGGTGGTTGGAGCACATCATGCAGTTAATGAATTCGCTTTGTGTGCTTCAGGAGGGTCCTGCCTTGCCAAGGCAAGTGTGGTAACATGATAAGCAGATTCACTTGAAAAACAGTAAAATGCTAATGGGGTCAAAGCCATCTTATTTATGACTAATACTTTATCTGTCAACT
The DNA here is from genome assembly GCA_013397075.1 of Rhabdornis inornatus. NCBI lineage: Eukaryota > Metazoa > Chordata > Aves > Passeriformes > Rhabdornithidae > Rhabdornis > Rhabdornis inornatus. The sequence goes on from VWZS01009562.1 coordinate 1,623,043, forward strand.
GCCATGCCATGCAAAAACACTTGCGTGCATGTAAGGAATACCCATCATATTTTAGTTACCTTTGCATCTCAGCCACCTCTTCAAAAATCCACCAATCAAGGCTCAGACATGTTCTCTGGTGTGTAACAGAAAGCCTGTGAAGACAATTAGATGTCATGAACAAAGCCCACTGATATCAGAGGGGGTCTGGGACAGGTGCATAATTATTAATCCTTTTTAACTCTATACATTCAAGCCAGTTGTGCTTAACCAAGGACACAATGGGTTGGTCCCAACGTGATAGGACAGAGCCACAGCAGAAGGTACTGAGCTCACTGATGGACTCATTGGTTTCACTGATGACACCATCACAGTTCTGTCACTGCTAAGTAACACCTGCCAAGGTGAGTACCTGTGGAACAACCTCCCCCTACTAAGATCATTTCAGTTTCCTGCTATCAGCATACTAGAGCCTTACCGACCCTGTCACTGTATTTGGATAACAACAGTTAATATTTCCTGATTAATTTAACTTTCACAAGCTTGCCTAATCTTTCTTTTAATGTATTTTATACTTCTAGTCTTCCCTGGCTCCTATATTAATGAGTTTCACGTTTTTATTATATGCCACATATTTGCTTTTCTTTTAAGTATAATTCCTGACTGCTCCATTTCCTGCTCCTAGTTCTTGCATTTAAAAAACTGTACATAATCACATTAACTTCTGCAGTTGTATCCTACCTGTAGCTTTATAGATTTTTTCCCCTTAATGGGGCTTTTTCATACCAAAATCTCAACCCTCATTTGTGTCTTCTGTTTTTTCCATTAATTTTCAATATACGCTGATCATCTAATCTCCAATCCCACAACAAAGTCAGCTTTCTATAATTTTTGCCATCACCTTTGTTGATAATTCTGCTTAATTTTCCATCAACACCAAGCTTTTTTGAGCCTTTCATCCATTTCATTTCTATTGAAAAGGACCCTGACTGCTAAATCAATTCAAGACAGCATGTTAGCTATTATCTGAGCCAGAAACACGCAATGTGCAGAAAGGAATGCTAAATAAGAGGCAAAGCCACACAAGTGACCTCATTCCATGCCTGCTACACTTGCCCTGGTCATGTCTGCAGCTTACTGGCACAGGCAAATAGAACCTTTGGTCCTTCCTCTAGTTCTCGCAACACTGCAACCAAGGGCAGCCCAGCCCACACCAGGGCAAGTATCTCTGCTGAGCAGGCAAGAAACCATGAGAGATGAGATTGAGGTGCCTCCACAGATCCCTTGAATCCTTCATTTTCCATCAGTGGTACCTGAGGGAACTCCACTACTGCGTGGCTCCAGCTCTGTGACAAAATGGTAGCCAATCCCACTTGGGATCAAAGGTGACAAAGTGCCTTTGTCCCACTTATCAATGATAGGAGGGAGTAGAACCCCTGCTCAGTATTGGCACGCTGAGGCACAACCTGAGACACCCAGACCTTGCCCCAGGACAGACTCTGGGTCTTGCCACAGGCTCCTCATAAGACAATCCTCCAGTCTTCCCTCTAAGACCACCTGTGCTGTGCCAAAACCCACACCAGCCACACTGCCCTCCTCAGCTACTCACCCACTCAGTATTGTAGAAACTGGGAACAGCTCTCCTGTTATGCCAAACCCTATAGAAGTCAGTTAACCCTGGCAACAGAAGTCACACACTCCGAAGTAAATTTCTCCTCTTAAGGCTAGAAAAGGGCTAGACTGGCCAAACTGGGTATGGATTCACTTTACACCACTGTTCCCCAGTAAAAACGAAGGACGGCAAGACAAAGCACGGGCATAAGAGAAGTTCAGAAAAGACCTGACATTCAAAAAACCCACTTCTGAAATTATATTTTCTTCAGACTAGATTTTCCCAAAGTCCACTAGGGACTGACATTCAGACCCCATCTATTTTCTGCTTGTGGCTGGCTTATTTAGTGACATATTCAGCATCTCCCCCTTCATACCCTGTCCTTTGGGGGGACTGAACCAGTTCACTATTCACCAACTGAGAAAAGAGAGGAGAGAAAGAAACTCAAGCAGATCTGGGGGTGGGAGGGGAAAGAAACATCCTTCCATTTTCCATTAAAATAACATGTTTTTTAACAACAAGACTGTGTTAGTGTGAGACAAAGAGCCGTCCAAAAAAAGTACACAAGTATTTCTGTAACTGAATCATTATTTGAATAACTACAAGAGTAATTACTCAAATATTCAAAATTATTCTGTAATTATTAATAATTGCAGAAAGGGTTAGAAAGCAATCTTGTGTCACTCTAATTTACTGCTTGGAGAAGTAAACCCTTATCCTCTCAGATCTCTCTAGACAAGCAGAAATGGCACACGTAAACTTCTGCTCCTTCTTTTCTCATGTTAGGATGGTTAAAAAGTTAAATCATTAATTATACTCATCACAGTGCTGGCTTTGTCACAACTGATACATCTACTGACAGCCTAAGGAAAAAAACACAAAATCAAAGACGTGTTAACACAAAAAAAAAAAAAAAAACCAAAAAAAAAAAAAACAACACTGAGTACAACAGAGGACCAGATATTCCTATTGTCAAAGTCAATGAAGCCTAAGAGCATCAGAGGATCAGAGGGGTGAGACATTCAAATCTCCAGGAATCAAGATTAAAGATGGTATTAGAAGAAGCAGAGTATCTTGTTCTCCAGCAGGAGGTTTAATGCCCAAGATGGTGCCCTAGCAACTGATGCACAGGACAAAAGCATCAGGTAAGGTGGAAGAACTAAAGGGCAAAATGATAAGCAGGTAATGGACAATGAAGTAAAACAAGGAAATTAGAAATTATATTTTCCTTGCAAGCATTTAGCTACTGAAAGATCTCTGGAGGCGCTAACTCCTACTTCTCAATTTTTTGGCTAATTTTTTCCGATTTTAAAAGCTTTATTTTAATTAGCTCCCAAGTTGAGCTGCCATGAAGAGGTTTTATTCTCATTCTCTTTTTTCTATATGTAAAAAAGACTGACTTCAAAAGTACATACTCATTAAAAATAATTAGTGATTTAAATACCACTAAAATATATTCAAGGTTACCGGAAAAATAAGTTGTTGGGGTTTTGTCATAATTTAGTTTCTTAGTACCACAACAGAAAAAAAGAGTCATATATTTAAATATAAGAAACCTTCCAAATAGATTAAGTCTTGAAGTCACTAGTATTTGAAGAGAGACTCATGTCCTTCAGTCAGACAATGGGCAGGTGCTTACAACAGTTACCACAAAACACTTCATAGTTGTCTTCATTACAGCTTGGAATTTTTCATTCCATAAAATACAGCCCAAAGAGGCATATGCAATACAGTCCATACCACAGCAAAATGTGGAAATGGCATACCTGTCAATTTATCCCTCACATCTACATAGCTGTTTTAGCCTTCAATCAGGATTTTCAGAGTTATAAATAAGTACAGAAGTAAGCCTTTAAGTCAATATGTATCTGTTACACATTCATCTGTCAACAAGCTGGCAATTAGTGTAGATTAAAAATGAAGTCCATGAAATGTAATGTTAAATATTTGAATAAATAAATATTTGAATATTATGTAGTAGTTTTTTAAACTACTGATGCCTTTCATATAAGCCTTGTCTTGCAATACGAATGTTATCACAAAGAGAAAATTAAACCAGAGAGACAGAAATGTCAACCTTTTTCTTTTGCATCCCCTAATTAGTTGATTCTATTTTAGTATTATTTGAACCAGAAAAAGCCCAAGAAGTATTTTTCTATGCTTTGAACATTTTGTTCATCAAGGAATAGAGCAGTCTGATTGAATTGAAGTGTATATCACGTAAAGCAACCCATCAACACAAATACAGGTTTAACCAAATACGGGTCAACTCAAAATTTAGCAACGCCAGCAACAAATATGGATGCAATGCTTTTGACTCTGGAGTGCAATGACACTGTTCTAGTTTACACAAATACATGATTTATTTATTTCTCTGTAACGTGGAGCTTTCTTGCTGCTTTTGAAAGAGAAGCATGATAGGACATACCTATCAAAATGTTTAGGTTATCACTTGATTCAATTCTGCTAAAAGTCTACAGTTTTGCAAGCAATTTACATTTAGCATTCACATTTAGCATTCCTTTCTCATGCATGAATTGACCCACTTACATATGCAGTAAATCCATGCCTTTGGGGATTTTTCTGGACGGCTTGCTTTATTTCCACCACACAACTCATTTTATTTTGTCAATACAGTCAGCAATGTTACAGTCATCCTGTCAAATTTATTTATTTAGAATTAGAAAGACTATACTACTCCCTGTGGAACTTCATGGAAAACTTTTTGAAACTTTGAGGCTACATACTTCTGCAATCAACTGGTTTCATATGAAAGCACTAATACAAAAAAAAAAAGCAATAGTTACAATACTTTCTTCTTTAAACTTATAAAATAGACTTCTGAAACCCTAGAAAATATCATAAACCACAATAATAAATATCATACTATACTTGCTTTTAAAAAAGAGTAAAAAAAAGGTTTTTTCTATGCAACCCTATAGAATAAAGCCAGATGGAATAAGATCATTAAGAAGTAGATATGTAGGCGTCACATCTGCTTGCTTTGACTATCAGAGATCCACTTAACCTAAAATATTTCCCCCTGCATCATTGAGGATTCACATATGAGAAGTTTCATTTGAGGTTGCTTACCATCCTCACAGCAAGGCTGCTGAAAGGGAATTTTCCCCAGGCAGAAATTATCCCAAGGTAACATGCCATTCAAGTCCAAATAGACTTGTGTGCAACAGAAAGGAACTTCCATTTTACACAATTTGTGTAAAATGTGTTTCTTTCAAACATTTTAGCTTACCAGAACCTCAGTATAGATTTGCAGATTGTGTTTCAGTGGACTTACCCAAAGGCCTATCTGAATTTACACATCTAATGCTATTGTGGGTAGTATGACATATAATAAACAGCCCACTAACAGCATTATAAATCCTTATTTCTAATGGTAACAATTTTTCCAAAAGCAGTTATGCCTCTGGCAGGGGTTTGTTTTCCGGCTTCTCAAAGACAAAATGCTTCTGTTGTTTCTAGAGAAGAGTTATGCACCTTTCCAACTGTGTTACAAAAGAAGCAGCTTTATAACATCACTGATAGACTCTAATGCTTCTCCTGCTTTGGACCAGGATGTTGACCTTTAGCAGGTGAGGAATGTCACCTCATTAGGGATATCTGTTTTACCACCCCCATGGAATATGGTCTATCACTGAATCATACATTGCTGAAAGCTGAACATCCACCTGCTCGGCAGAAATTTAACCATAGTTTAAGTCATCTAAATTATTCAGTTCCACCTGTACTGACAGTTTCACACAGAATTACTGTAATGACTACCTAACATTCCAAAAAGTATCCTTCAAGTTGGCATTCTGGAGTCTAAAAATACTGTTTCTTCCCACATGTTGGGAGCTGTTGTTATGTAAACCACAAGTATTAAGGAAGAGAGACCAGAAAAGACAATCTGAAAAAGTTAAGGGAACAGAAAGAGAAGTCAATGCCACCCCAGCTGAATTATGAACACACTGCTCTGGATTCTCAGCAATCTTTTCCTCCCCAACAAAAAACTGTAAAATTGTCTAACAAAGGCTGTGCCTCCCTCTACTTCTAATAGGAGGCTGCACAGAAGATAATGGTTTACTCTAGGTACTACTTACTGTATTAGCATGAATGATGTCTGTGCTTTAGTTCTTCATTTAAATAAGGACCCCATATCCATATCCTCCATACAGGAGGATTCCAATACCTCCTTATTTCTTGGACAACTCTGAAACAATCCAAATGAATACAGTTAAAGAAGTAAGAAAGGAGCTTTGATGAAAACGCCACAAAGTTGTTATGGGGCTTTTTTACAACATTTTATGGTGTAGTACACCATTTTATGGTGGAGTACAAAACATATAGTAAATAAACAGTAAATGAAAGAAAATATTAGAAAGCTGAATACTTGGTAGCTATTGTCCTACACAGGGATCACAGCAAAAAGAAATGATGAAGCAGCATGCCACTAAATATCTTCAGAACTTTTCCTGAAAATATATGTAAAGAATTCATATGCATAGGAATTAATTTAATGCTGTCTCTAATTTTGCATATTTTGATAATGATTAGTAAAGAAAGATTTTTATTTTTTTAAGTAGAATACACCTTGAGGTTTCAAACGAATTGTCAAAGCTTTCTATCTTCTCAGCACGAGTTCTATCTAAAATATTATTTACATTTGCTTAGATTAATCATTTCTTAAGAATGTGTTCAGGCATTTTAAAAATTTCTGAAAGCTTAAAAAATATAAAGCCTATGTAAAAATCTGTAAAAATACTCATGGTCATTAAAAAAATTGATGTAATTCTTTTGCTAAGTAATTTCTAAAGAATTTATTAGGACTTTACACTTCAAGGCAGAATGAGTTCTAAAAATCAGAAGTCAGATTTCAACACAGAACTATTAGAAAGTCAAAGGACTTGTCAGAATTTCCATTTCTACGTATCTACACAAAACAAGCTTAGAAGATCAATCCACAGAAAGAACAAGGTTGGATGTGACTCTATGCATGTATGTTCACTACACAGGAGCACAGCAGGAACTCCACCTTTTTGGAGAGATACACTCATGTTAGCAATAGGAATGACACATTCAACCTTCTTGTTTCCAGACAGAAAAAAAGCTGTCGAATTCAACTGACAGATGCTTAATCGTATGAGTTATGTGCAGATATTTGAAGTGCAGCTGTGTGGAATTAAGCCTACAGCACACAAAATAATGAATACCTCTTGGAGTTGCAGCTCATGCTAAACTGTCAGAGGTACCAAGGGCAGCAGAAGGCAATTGGCACCAGGGTGCATCTGGCTGACCACACCTGACGTGGACATGCAGCACTAGGGCACTGCTCAACAAGCGCTATTCCATCTATGTTAGTCAACACAATTGTCATACATAAATAAATGCTTATTTTCCCAATGAAACAACAGCAAGATAAAATCATGCTTAGGAATATAAGGGCTTAGGAATAAAGTATTAATTATTACTTCAGAAGTAGGAAAACCCCAGCACTGCCTAGAACAGCATAAGCTCGTTTTGCACACTATTTAAAATGCTTACTCAGTCTCTTCATTGATGTGTCAGGGTTGGTTCTGTGAAATGCAGATGTTGATGCTGCTGTTAATTTTTCTTGTTTCTTATTCTTCTCCTTCACTTGAATTCAATGGAGGGGAAAAGCCCTTAGAGACAAGTATCTGCAGGCTTTGTGCTGTGAATCCTACAAGTGGAGCTCTGGGCCACATTGTTAACATCTTCTCCTGCCAATTTTCTCTACAATCTGTTTTGGCAATTTCAGAGATCATTTCATGTTTGAGCAAGTAAACAGACTGAACAACTCTGCCAATAGCTTCCAAACAGGGAGCCATGGTTCAGTGTCTGTTAGGGACAGTTTCTAATTTCAGATGTACAGATGTGCACAACTACAGTAGCAATGTAGTTTGTGTCCTCCTTTAGTTGCTACTGAAAATGTATTTTTATCACATCTGAGGTAGTGCCCAATTTCTTATCATTTGTGTCTTTGTCCAGATAGCAGGTGCTCAGTTGATTCAAATTATGGGGGAATTCCTGTCCTTCTCTGCATCCCCTGAAGCTGTATAAATTAAACTGGACACAGAAAGCAACCCTTGATAATTAAAAGGCCCAAATCACGTATCATATTTCACATGATAATTTTCTTTAAAGACATTTAAAGAAAATTATACACAGTTTTTCTCATTGGAACCCACATACAAAACTTTCAAGAATGCTACAAGATCCTCATGCACTCTCTGCATCCAATAAAGGCTTCACTACCTTCAGTGGGGAGTTCAACTCCTGATACTTGGGAAGCCACTCCCTTACCCCTAGAGGGTGATTCAGTGACCTTCTCTTCATTAACTCTACTGTCTTTCCTAAGTTCTTCACCAAAACAGGATACCTTGGAAATGGTTTTTTTAAAGCAGATTTAATCTGTTTTTTTCTTTTTCTTCTTTGCATTAAGGTACCATTTTCACTTCAGATACAACCCAAACCTACTGGAAAATGAGTCACATGCAAATAAATGAACTGCATGTCTTCATTTTGTTGTGCCTCCAAGAGAAGAAGGGCACAAATGTGTGGTGCTTCTTGCTCTTATATGATTCATGTTCATAAGAGCATTAATGCCCAAGTGAGGTATGCTTTTACATGAGCTCTTAATGCAATGAGCACAAGCACTGTGAAAGCTTCCATGCATCCTTCCAGCTATACAACCAAGCCAGCAACCTCTACTATCCAAGAACTGGCCTTTATCTTAATGAAAGCATCTCACTCCATCAATTTGTATGGACACCTGTTTTCTTTTATACTTTGCAGACATTTACCAGAAACATGTTTAAGAAAGAGCAACTTATTTCACATAGGATAAAACACGCTTCAAGTCATATATCTAGACATAAAAGTGCAGTGGCAGTAAGCTGCAGCTCATTGCTGCAGACTGCTGAAAGTGTTCCATTTCCCCGAAGAAAATATTACTAGATTGAGTTTCTACTCCCTCATTTAGCCCTGTGTCATGATAGACCAATAGTTTTTGCCATCATCTTTATTTATTCTGTTCCTTTTGCCACCTTAACCTTTTCCTTGCAAAACCAGTTTGCAGCTAGCTTAATTGCAAAATCACCTATAAAAATACATGGGGTTGGGTTTTTTTCATTTTGAGAATATTTGCATTCATTCTGAAAATCTTCTCAAAGTTCAAAATGGACAAAAAACACTACAAGATCCTTTGACAAAATGTACACATTTCTCTGCGTGAACATTATTTTTTTGTGTATTGACTACATATATTCAATGCCAAAATATGTTGTATATCTGCAGAATTAGGCTCTAAATGCTAAAAAATCATGAGATTAAATTTTATTCTTACCTAAGAAGCTGAATTCTGGTCCTGATACCTCCATAAGAGCCATAAATTAAAGTCCTCAAGTTTGGTCTAAATCTACAGAGGAAGGATTGCTGGTGGCAAAATAACAACCATGATTCAACCCCCTTTATCTATCCACTCTCCATCCACTCCCCCCATGATTTTTTTCCCCTTACAAGGTTTATATTCATAGCACAAGAGATTCTTTAAAAAGTCAGAGTACCATGCTAATATCCATATGCTGCCAAACTTCATATCAGGACAAAAAGTACAATCTTTTAAAAATATTTATGCTACTTAACATTTATTATTAAGAAACTTATTTTGCTATTTATTTTCATCAAGGATATCTACACAATTAACTGTTCTCACTTACCCCTTCAATGAAGTAGTTACAATTTTGGTTCAAATAGGCTCTTTGAGAAGTTTCTAGTACTTCAAGGTGAAATCAAAACTAAACTGAAAATTAAATAGATATATTAGTATTCTTCCATTTTTCTGTATAGGAAAATTAAAATTATTTCAGAATTATTGAAGCGCTTACCTTTCAGTGTCTTGAAACCTATATTAGATCCTTAGTCCATGCTGTATACTGCTTATCTGGCAAATACAGAAACTACTCTGTGTGGAAGGCATTTCTATAATACAGGAGCTTTCTAATTAAACTCAAGTTGTGGCCTATGTAGAATTATCTTTCTAGGATATAATGCAATAAATTAATTATTTCAGTGTAAACAGAAATGAAATGCAACTTCTTTTATCATACACTTTTTAAAATTCCATTTTACCCTTCAAGACTAATTATTTCCAATAGGGTTCCTGACTGGGAATCTTTGTCAACTACATACATAAAGAAAACAACTCTCTATTATCAAGACTGAATAGATCAAACCTATATTGTTAAGAACTGGGTGGTTAGAAATGAAGAGAAAGTAGTTGTACATGCAATGACCAAGGCAGAAAACCTGAAATAAAACCACTTTTCCCATTTCAAAAAGCTATTTCTGGATCTGAAAAGGCAGGCAAGTATCTTTGACTCAGGAACCAGATAGTATCATAAATCATGGAACAAGATCTTCCACTAGGACAGAAACTCCCTTGATCCACTCAAAAGTAGAGATGGGAAGAAAGCTCTTTCCCATGTCACAAAACTGCTTGTTTGTTTTTATTATCTCGTTTTCCCACAACAGAAAAGCCAGTGTGCTTTGAACAAGAGAGATAAGAGCATGCAAGTGAGCTGCATCATACTATTCTGTAGTCTGATGTTGAGGGTACTGGGCCTGGGAGGTCTGAATAACTTTCTTGGCAGGCCAATATCCCAAAGTGAGCACCACAGGCCTGCTGCAGGGCACTCCTCTCACTCTCTCCTTCGAGAGCAGACCCGTGCGAGGGATTAAGTATTCACCAGAGCATTGCTCGTTTCATCTCCTTGATGCGTTCCAGAGCCACCCCACACAAAGGAATCACTCTTGCTTGAGGAAGCTATGTAGGTCGTGAGAGGATCTAATTTAAGTTCCTGGTCTGAATAAAAAATGCAGCTGATTAAAACCAGGGAGTCGCTGAAGTTTCCCAGATCCCAAATAGAAGTCTTAATGGCCATGCTTTTCGCCGCTCTGAAGAATACATTTTTCTCTCTTACAAGCCAGTAATTTCAGTTAGCCCCAGTATGAACATAAGAGATGAGCTTTTGTTCTCATCTTGTCTACATACAGGAGCAGTTGCATGGCTCTTAAATTAACTGCTGTCTCCATTGGCCAAGGCTCCAGGAAATGAGCCCATATTTTTCATCTCAAAGACTGGCTCTGGACATCAAAATCTTAAGTAATGAATGCTTTGACAAGCATGGTAAACCTCCATTGCTGTGAAAAACTTGTATTTTTCAGTGACTTTTTTCTTCAATAATATCCCAACCTGAAAAAAAGCTTTTTTCTTTTAAGTAAATAAATCCCATTATTTTCTTCTGATCATACTTACACTGGGTGTCTCTGACGCCTTGCTGTCATTTTATTACTACAGAGAATGATTCAAAAACATTTTCACAAAATAATCCATAGGGATGAGTTCTTGCAGCAGAAGAATGAACAGAAGGGAAGCCAAGACAAGTAAATAGTATTGATTCTGCATTTTTTCTAGCTCACACTAGTTCTTACCTATTTTATACATATCAGAACTTGCACTACGAATCACTCAATATTCCATCATGCAGTGAGTTAAACATGCTACAAGAGAATGCAGTACTAATAAATAACTTTCTTAGCAAAAACATAAGGAAAAGTCCCATTTTTAAAAATCCCGTTTCTGTAAGCTAATGAAATATGTTAGGTTTTTCTATTTGCCATTTCTTTGCCATCTTGCAGAGCATTGTCTTGCATGTCTTTTCCTTTAAAGCCCAGCATCAAAATTTTATCTGCTTCTAGAAAATTCCATCTTGCTTGTTATGCTAATTTTGACAGCCCCTGCTAAAAAAGAGACAAAACTTTTTAACTTACATAACCTATATACTTTACATAAATAAAAAGTAAATTAAAAGTTCCAAAAGTATTCTTACTTGATAACAAATCTATTAAAAGAGCAAAAAGTGTCAAATCATTTTAATAAAGAAAATACTCTGAGCATACTAGCTGAAAGTTGGAGAGGTGAACACACATTGCCAATGTGCTGTACAAGTCCGTGGTATACATTTGCACACATTTCAAAATCTGACACACACAAATCAATCACCAAAATCAGATTGTTCACTCACACAGACTTCATCGAAAACACCAACAAACACACCTTTTCTTAGACACACTATTTCTCCATCTACAATCACTTTAGGTTGCAGTCACATACATTACTGATTTGTTCCTGAGTCCTTTTCAGTCTTTGTAACTCGGGCGTATCGGTCACAATACTGAACCCTCTTCCTTTGCTTTCTTCAAAGTCTCTTTTGTATTTTACCTACAGAATAGAAAATACAGAAGAACAGGGTTGTTTTCATTATCCACAATGTGCCCCTAGCAATTTACCTTTTTTTTTTTAGTGTAAACAAAGCACTCGTGAAAGGCTTTCAGCCTTCAAAGGAGAAGCCTGCCTTTATCCACTAACTGAGATAGGCAGCAACTGGGCAAAATTTCCCAATGCCCATGCAACTGCCTCCTCCAGGGGTGCCATGGGCTCACCTCTACGAATACTGCATCTGTGGAAATACCACTCTCTGTGGTCAGTTCATTCTCAAACCAGTTACCACAGAACTATAGCACTTATTCTTACACAAATAAAAATATCTATAGCTAAATCTGGAGGTCTTCTAATACACAACTTCACATTTCATCCTCTATTCATGATTACTCTACCAGTCTCTTTCCTGGCTGAAACATAAATTACACATTAAAAAAATACTGCATGAAAAGAGTATTTAGAATATCATGAAGTCCAACCTTTGTAAGCTATGGAATGGCTGCCTGTACAAGCTTAATTTGTCCCTCTTGCACATACGTATTTGGATATTGTCTTTAATGGGGTATTCATACATTATCCTTTGACAAGGCCCCCTGCTTTACTGTGTACACAGCAGAGATAGTTCCATATGTGGTTGTGTCTTTTTTTTGGCCCAGACTACCCAAATCCTACCATCAAGGTAGGAACATTAGTTTCCTCAGAAGCTTTTATATAGCTCTCATCACAGCCATTAATCAATCTTCATAATGCACCCTGGAAAGCAGGAATGGCAATATCTACACAACTAGGACAACCTGCAAACTGAGGTAAAATAAGCGTAATTTCCAAAAACATACAGGGGTCTCAGAGTGTTCACTCCCTGATTCCTAACAGTTGAATATGTTCAAATTGTAGGCTTGAGTTACCTCCACAAATACCCAGTACTTCTGCAAATCAGTCTTGGGGTGCCCAATTTCAACACAAAGAAACAACATGAAATCTTCAAAATCTTAAGTCACTGTTGAGCAACAGACAAAACTCTGCACCAATGACAGAGCCAGGGCCCATGTCTCCACGGATGCATTCAGCTACCTTACCCATAACAACTCCTTTTACTTCCTATATCCGCTGCTTTACTCACTACACACATCCAGATTTTGCAACACCTGGGAGAGCAGTAGTACAGACAAAGCAGGATTCTCTTTCACACGGCTGATAACCAGGAAACACCCAGTGCATGCACCAAATTCAAGGTTGGCTTAGGCTTATTTCACAAACAAGCACTTAATGTTACAATGGCGATGCACAGGAAGAAATACCTCTGAATCACAAAAGTGAAGTTTGACAAGGCTATAGAAGATAGTTTGTCCTCCCCATCCTAAACCTCAATCAGTATGCTAATAACTTTTTTTTTTCTTTAATATAGCTCACATATAAGCCCATCAGACAAATTCTTGAGATACGGCAGCAAATGACCACATCAATCAACTATGATTTTTCCTGTGTTCCAGATTTAGAGCTGGCTGTAAATTTCACACAAGTGTAATATTTTCATGCCACCCTGTGACAAAGGAAACAGACCCTTCCACTCGGGCTTTTGAGAAAACTATGGGCTGATTGGCCCACACCTTTCTGTTAATTTCCCCCAGGTTCAACCCCTCTGCAACTTTTCATTCATTTGACCACCATATTTCAGGTATCACTTTGTCTCATATTGAGTTTCTAAACTAGTCTAGTCCATCTGTTCATGGCTTCTTGTTAAATCCCTTTACCCAAGGCACTCCAATACTCATTGCCAATTATTTCCCTTCTACCAAACAGCTCTCCATCTTCACACTGACTCTCAGGCTTCCTTAAACAATACTGGGTGGACAAGCTTATTCCAGGACTGTCTGGTGCCAGGAAAGACATCTTAGGAATATCTCTGAACTTTCTATATTTGAAGCCATACAAAACTTTATCCACATTGGACAGACCTCCATGGCCAAGGACACATGACTAGCATAAAAGACTCTTTCATCTCAGCAAGCTTCAACTCCTTAGCCCTAAATGCTGAGACAACCGAGCTGTTCAACAGCTCAGTTGAACTCAGTTGCTCAAAACAAACAAACAACTTGTCAATAATTCTAAGTGAGGGAATAGTCTCAGCCTTGGAAACTGCTGAGTATTTTGCACAAAAATTTCAAATTTGGCCTGAAGCAGGCAGCAGACATGGAAATGTTCAGCTTTACTGCTTGAAGTTTACCAGAATTATGAGCAAGTGAACACATCTTAGAAATGGGTTCAGCCCTGCCTAAAAGAGAGATTACTTATTGTTAGAAAGAGCACTTCCTGCTATTAGTTCCAAATGTACTAGCCATTAACTACAAATGACTTTATTCATCTTACAGAGGAACAGAAGAAGAGAGGGACAGAACTAGATAGTCTTAATATTATTTTAATCCCTCAGCCAGATAAAAAGGGCTCCTACTGTCTATTAATAAATCACTTCACAGGAATAAGGTTAACTACACTTCCCAGAGCAGCTACTTTGAAACCATTAAAAAAGTAAATTATTTAAAATATTAGCAGAGTTAATATATGCATTATTGGATTTTGCTACCTAACTTCAAAATGCAGGTTTGAGTTATAAAAATCACAAAGTAATGTAATGTTTCATAAAGAACAAAGCTCTGTGAAATGTGGACCACTAAAACTCCTAGCTGGTATAAGTTCAAAAGAAAAAAAATACCTCAGTTTCCAGGAAATATTAAATAATAAAGATGCCATCAGTCATTCAGAACTGAAAAGAATACTCTGTATAGGAGCTGTAAACATCACTACAACAGATTATTTAACTGCACACCAGGGCTGTCTGGGGTAGAGTTAACTTTCTTGGTAACAGCCATAATAGTGCTGTGCTTTGTATTTGTAGCCAGAACAGTGCTGATAACACACCAGCGCTTGGCTGTTGCTGAGCAGTGCTTGCACAGCATCATCCCCAACATCACCTCTGTAGGCTGGGGGTGCATGAGGGGTTGGGAAGTGACACAGCCAGGACAGCTGACCCAAACTGACCAAAGGGATACTCCACATCTTAAAATATCGTGCTCAACAAAAGGACAAGGGGAGAGGGGACATGAGCAATTAAGGCAGTCTTCTGAAGCAACCACTACACGTATCAAAGCCCTGCTTCCAGGAAGTGGCTGGACATTGCCTGCTGATGACAAGTAGAGAATAAACCTTTATTTTGCTTTGTTTCTGAGTGCAGTCCTTGCATTTTTCCCAAAAACCTTGACACATAAGGGGTTTGGGGTTTTTTTGTATTTTCTCCCTTTGTCCTGCTGAGGAGAGGGAGTGAGAGAGCAGCTTGGTGAGCACCTGGCAGCCAGCCAAGGTCAACCCATCACAAACTGAAGCCCTCGAAATTTAGTTTTGAAATGGAAATGTGCAATCCCTAATGACTGAATCATAAATTCAGTCATTTCCTACAAAGATGATTTTTTAGTAACTCCTCACCAAAATCCCAGCCAGTGTCTCATAGTGCTTCTCACTAGCTCCAAAATGCAGCCTCACAGATGCAGAGCACCCTCAGTCATGTCTGCCCTGAAAAATTGATCTCATGAGAGATAACGTGTGGCATAAACATTAGAAATTAAACTGCAATAAATCACCATCAATGAAAAAGTTTTAAGTGAAAATGCTTTATGAGAAGTAATTCTGCATACACCCACAGTGAAAGGACTAAGTAATCCAACAGATCATTCACAAATCAAACTTCTCAGATTTGTGACATCAGCAAGAAATCTTTGAGAGACCCAAAGACAGGAATGTGTAAATCCACTCATGAGGTCAGAATGAAATGGGACATGAAGCATGACCACAGGGTCCATCTTACTGTGAAGGACAGAGGGTCCATCTTACTCTCTACGTAAAATATTATGCTGGAGAAAATACTGCTCATAATTTTTTGCAGGTACACTTGGCAGCAAAGCCACCTATTAGGATAACAAGATTAATTTTTCCTGAGAAAAATACTCTGAAAATATAAATGGAGCAGAAAAGATTGATTGTACTCTTGGGGGTTTTGGCACCTACCCGTAGTCCAGCCTCATTTACAATACCAAAAGCACATATCAGTTGAACAAACACCATAGGAGTCCAAAAATACCAAAGAAAAATATCAGAGAAAGAATTCACCATGGTGGATTATCATGCTCTTCTCATCACTGGAGAGCTGTGAATAATGCTGACCTCAGAAACACTATTAATTCCATCTCCACCTCAAAAAGATACTCAGCCACTACAGAGCAAATATTAATTCCCCAAAAGCTATGGCAATATTAAAGCCAGTTTCCTGCACAATCCCTTCTTCACTTTCCTGTACAGACCAGACAGATGTGGAATTCAGTCTCCTTCCTCATCTGATACACTGCACAGCCCCACAGATTGTGGCATCATCATGTCTCATGTCCAGCAAGGAAGGAATATGCAGGTAGAATGAGAGGATGGGACCCCTCACACCCACATTTGCCCTGAGAGGAATGTTCATAGGCCTACAGTTTTACCACAACCTGAATATTTATGCATTTTTTTCGGTATGCTGTGTTTGAGGCTTGCCCAGAGCCATCTGCTCCTTCTGTGCCCAGCACACACAACTACTTCCCAAAGGTCACCATCTGCTAAGACACAGGTTTTTACAGACTGGCAAGAAATCCTCTCCCACAGTACAGGTCCTAGAGGCACATCTTGGCAAAGATGCCTTTGTTTGGCTCCGCTTCTTCCATAGACCACATAGACTGCTGATTTTGCCTTAATTTATCTTACTTCTTACAAAATTAATGGAAAGACAGAGACAAAATTTAGTCTGTAAATTAGGTTTTTATGAACAAGACTAAAATAAATGTTTACAGGTAAATCAAATGTAAAGAACAATTCTAGACTAAATTCAGTAAGACTTTTTTTAGTTGACTAATCCTTCGTAGGGAGGATCTCAGACACTGCCCTATCTGACAAAGTCAGGTTTCAGTCTTCGTGGTGTAGTTTGTCTTCTAACACTGCCCACAGCTCTACATCTCATTAATCTTCTGCTCATATTAGAGGAACATTTAATTCCCATATAATACCCAACAATGCTACCCAATGAGCTGAAGCATTGCATCTGCTAATGGCAGTAAAACATGATCTTTCCACTGTCATTCAATTAGAACTATTATCTACAGTAAATCTAAACAGAAATATAGGAATTAAGAATGGCATACAGGGCAGACCAAACTATCCTGAAAATTTTTATGTGAACTGGAAGCTCTAGGCTGGGTATTCCTTAGGGAAGTCAAGGAGCCATGGACCAAGGCCACTGAGGAATGAGTTTTGCTGTAACAGGGGACTGTAGGGTTACAGATTTCATCATTTTTCTCAGATAAAGCAAAATAAAAATTCCCCAAGACTGAAGTTTGCAATTTTTTCAAATGGTCTTTAGAATGCACAAAGTCATATTTTAGAAATTTTTTACCTTTTATTATGGAGAAAAAAAGCCATTTTCATAATTCATAGCTGAAGCACTCATCATAATAGTTGAAACTTTCTGAGAGAAGAAAGTTTCTCATTCAAAGATAATGTAAAACTGAAAGCATCAATACTCCAACACAACAAAAAGCCTTTGCAGTCATATGGAGTAAACATTTAAAGTGCCATAGCTATCACTAAATATTCTGTCTTTCTACATACCTCATTTAAACATTGGGTAAGTCTGTCTGTGCCACCCTGTGAAGTACAGCCTCAGCAAGTCTCCGACCATCTGCAAATCTCTGCACTGTAATTTCCTGAAGATCTCGGCAGTTTTAGCAGGGAACTACTGCTAAATAACAAAAATCTTGGAATCCATGTCAGAACAGTTAAAATGTTGGATGGGGGCAAATTAAAATATATAAATAGTAGCTCTGGAGACAATGTCTCTACAATGTGGTCTCTTTATACTGAGGATGATGCAAGTGGCTCAGAGAAAACGCATGGGCAAAAGCGTTCCATACCCCAGGATGTGCAGGGACAGGAAATTGGAGGCAGTGAGAGATCAAAAATTCCAGAATGAGAAAAATATGGGAGTCCTCCATTTGGATGTATGACAACAGCATGTGAACAGTAGCTGGGATCCAAGTAAAATTATGGCAGAAGAGAGTGCAATCTGATACTGTTTCAACAGGCTTACATCCAAACAAGTCGACTAGGCTCCACTCCATCAAAAATCACTTCCACTGAAACTACATAGGTGCTTCTGCCCAAGAAATTATTTTTATGCTACTAAATATGCCCTAAAGTGCCTTGCACCTTGTTTTGTTATTGGGTAAAGTGGAAGTCAGTGAGATTCTACTCTTTTCTATTAAAATGTAACACTAATGTTTTCCACAGGCTGCACACGCAGAGATGACACAAAGAACGAGCCAGGCTCAAAAGAAGCTGATTTTTCCCCATGTCCACCGGTGATTATTACCCACTTAACTTGTGCAACAAACTTTACATCCACATTTTAGCAGCAGTAAACAAATTCTGTGAAGAACTGCAGCTGAGGAGATTGGCGGTTGTAACCTTCATGGCAGAGACATAGTGTCAGATCTTCTGTCCACTCCCTATCACTTGGTATATGCTGTGTTTGAACTACTTTATCTCCAAGGAACAGAAGTCTGGGGAGGTGAAAGATTTCTTACTCTACCACAACAGAAAGAAATCTGACTTCACCATATCTCATCTCCAGGCAGAAAATGAAAGATTGATATATATAATCCAAATGTAGCCTGATAAATTACCACAAATTTTAATAATACCCTCAAAAGTGAAACCACTGACAGCAAACTCCTCCAAACAGAATGATAATTATCCAACATAGCAGGGGGGTAGGAAGGAAACACATTTAAATGTCTCATGTATAGATTTGTTAAATCCTGAAATATTGCTTTTATCTCCAGGGTCTGAACTAAACATATAGCCCCTGTCTTGCTGTTTTCATCACTGGGAAAGAGAATGGCCAGACAACCACCAGGACAACTGTAAACTCATGAGCTGTGTACTCTAAAGGAAGTATGCAGTAAATCACAAGCATGTGAGCTGCTATATGCCTACCGTCCACAGCAGATAGAAAATACGTAGCTGCTGCTTGGCTGAGGCACCAGGACTGAGCTAGCAAGTCCTGCTGAGAGGCAGGATGTGTTAGCTGGGGCTCAGCGCCATGCAAACCACGGTCAGCAGCCTACAGTTGGCTCACAGTACTAGCAGAGCTCAGAGGCATCTGGCCACCGGGTACCAGAAAGATATTAACACACAAATGCACATCCGCAGAAAAGACAGGCATCTACAGCTATTCTGGGG
Source organism: Rhabdornis inornatus (assembly GCA_013397075.1). Lineage (NCBI taxonomy): Eukaryota > Metazoa > Chordata > Aves > Passeriformes > Rhabdornithidae > Rhabdornis > Rhabdornis inornatus. The sequence goes on from VWZS01009562.1 coordinate 1,642,254, forward strand.
GGATTCAAAAAAGAAGCAGAAAACACTCCCTTCCCTGAAAATCCCCACCAAATAAAATCTTACCAAACCTACTTAATAATTCCAAATAACACAATGGTCATATTCATGCGAGGAGTATAGAATATTTACACAAAGAATCAAGCAAAAAGCTGAATCAAAAAATACAGCATGTCATGTAAAGAAGATTAACCACAGTAGGGATGTAAAGAAGACTGACCTCAGAAAATTGTAATACAGACCAAGGGCACAAGTTGTAGTCACATGCTACGAAAGGTAACCAAAACAAACACTAATGAGCAACAGAAGCTAGCACATGACATGTGAAGAAAAAGAACCTGTAAAACTTTAACAAACAACTGCCAAAAAAATCAGGGAATGTTCACTGCTGTAGCAGCAGTAAGAGGCTGAAAGGAGTCCAACCGAGAGCCATCAGAATGTAGCCCAGAACAAAGTGCAGAGGAAAAGGAACTGAAAAATCTAGATTTGAGCAATGCAGATGTACAGGCACACATGAGTCACAGGAAATAAGGGGACATGGTGCAATTATACCCTCTGGTCTCTGGTAACAGCTTAGCAAACTTGGGGTCTCTCTGTCACTCAGACACCATGGAGCTGGAAACTTATATACCACTCACATTAGTAAATATCCTCTTGTCCCATTCAGCTACAGCTCCTCTTGTTTATTTCCATGGTAAAGACACACCATCTCTTATTCCACAGAGTTAACAGCTCATAATAGATCATTTGACTTCAGGTGTTCTTATGGAACCTCCTCACAACTGTTTGTTGTGTCACTTATGGCTTATTTCTTGAAAACCGATATATCAAGTGGGAGCCTGCAGTGCAACCCTGGTCGCAAAATCCATGCACACTGCACACAACCTGTGCCCCTTGGCCATATTAGTTATGGATGTCTCATGCAGTCAGTTCCTCTGTCCCTGTACAACCAAGGCCAGGGGAGAGGAGCTACCCACCACTTCCTTTTAACTGTAAGCAAATTCTGAAATCCTTAAAATTTTGTCTGCCTTCCAAGTTATCTTTCATCCACTAAGTTATTAAGGTAAAGCCAAAGCTATTGAAGGCACCATGAAGGCAGCACAGGGCTTTAGAAGGAGCTTCCTTTTCCAAAGTTGGGAGGGAAAAGGGAAAAAAACATGAAAGCCCACAAAACCAGCTTCCAATTAATACATACTGGCTTGGCACCCAGAGATTAGTCTTAGTTAAACTCTAGGCAGAACTTGGCTGTAAACTCCATTTTTTCAGGACTAAATTCTCTATTTTGTTCTTCATTTTAAAGCAAGAAGAAAAGGAAGACGAGCGAAACATGATACATATAAGAAACGTAATTTCATACCAGAAAATACATAGTGGGCAGTTCAGCCTTTTATGTTTAGATTTTCATTAATTTTCAACTCTGAACATCACATATGTCTGAATGTCTTAATAAATTTCAGCTGCAGAAGAAAGAGAAGTATTTTGTCCCAACTAAAATTCCAAAAACTATCATATGGCAAATGTTTGCAAAGAGGATTGAATCTTCGAAAATGTTAATCTTTGAAGAAGTTCATTAGCTGAATCTCTTTGAGAGAATAATTTCTCACACAACTCAATATGTAGATAACCACCTATAACTGCTAATCTAATATTTACATCAGAAGCCTCTCAAATAGCATGATAACAACAAGTAGAGTGAAACTGTTAGACAGATCAGAAATTCATAATTTCAAAATTATAGCCAGACAAACTGAGATCAGAAGATGCCAAAGGTCACCAGTAAAATCACAGTTGCAGCCTGGTTCTGTCTTTTTTTAACAAATGCTGATGCTCAAATCACCTGAATACACAATTTCGAAAACCTCCAAATCATTTGCCTCTACTCCTAGAAAATGTTTGCACTGGGAAATCTATCTCATTTGCAAAGATGATACTGGTGCATGACTCCAGAGTCCCTGGCTCGAGTTCGTACTTCCCCATGCTCATCAGGAATTGGACCCCAGCCCTGCCACAACTCACTGGAAAATAGATACAGGTTATCCTCAGCTCCTAGCACTAGAGGACCCACGGGATACATATAAAAAAATCTTAGCCACATACTCAAGGTGAAAGTCCTCTAGAGAGAACATGGTAACTTGGGGCTAGTTTTGAGGTGTTGATGGTAACAGGGAAATTAGGCCGCTCCATTTGTCAGTTATCTAAGTAAAATGCAATAAAAATACAACAGTTCCCTCATCCTGACCCCATCAAAAACATTTACTGCTCAGACTCTCACTTTAACATCCTTAAACTGAGATCAAACAATTAAATTATCCTCCAAGCCTGGCCTTCAATTTCAGGATCTTCTTTGTGTGCCTCAGCTAAAGCTTTTTACAGTTAGTAGGAAAACTCTACCTACATCCAGTTTATCCTTCTTACCATTATCCCAGGAAATTCTTCAGATGATGATACCTGGCCAGAAAGAGTGGGCTTGTTGGACAAAAGGCAGATGTCACTACACACAATCTCATCAACCAACTCGCTTTTACAGTGAGTGAAGAGAAAAGACAGTTTTAGAGAACTTGGCTCATCCTGAAGACACTTAAAACATTTTTTTAAACTCTTTATTTAAAACACCTTAAATATACCTTAAAATGTAAAAATATGAGTTAAAACTACCTAAAATACCTTTAGGCATCTTGAGACAATATCTAAAGATATCTTAAAAAATATACATAAAGCCAGGTGAAATGAATTCTGTCCAGAGCTCCAATACTCCCCATTATATTGTCCATATATCTTCTGTGATGCTCTTTTCTCATGAGCTACTTCAAAATAAATTCATGGCCAGTCTCCTAAATGTTCAGAATTCTAGAGCCGCACACAGATGCCAGTACTGAGTTTGGTGTGGGATCAACTTTCAGGCACAGAAACTATCAGCTGCATACAGCAGTGGTTTTTAAATTGAGAGCTGAATCACCAGATTTTTTCAAACTGTGCCTGTAGAGCAATATGTAAAACCCAACTAAAAGAGTAGTTATTTATGATGTGCAAAGGAACGAGAAGGGCAAGTTACCCTTTAAATACATCCATTATTCATTCCTACTGAATACACATGACTTCTGCTTCAAACAGCGAGGGATATGTTGTTAGAGATGGCCTTCTAATAAAAACAAGGCAGGAATGTTAGTACCAGAAGGTTCCCTGCAGGCTAAAAAGTGACAGTTGGCTGGGCTGGGATCAGAGCAAAAAGTGGGGTGTAGCAGCAGGGCCTGCTTACATAGAAAAAAAAAAGTGAAAAGAAAAGAAAGGGTCCACAAATTCAAGGAATCACTCCAGAAATTAACTGAAAAGTGTTGGGATGGGAGGGAAAAAGAAAAAAAACAAACACAACTGCTTCAGGAAAGGAAGACCAGGCATCCCAAAGGAGCAGACAGGGGCTTTACTTTCCATTTCTTAGCAGAGATGTTAGCTAGTAATAATGAGCAAGCAGTAGGGGAAGGAGGGAGGGAAGAGAAAGAGGAGAACAGTTGCAAATCACCCCAGCTGTAAAAACTGCTCCCTTTGTTAAGTGGCCCTTAGTGAGTGGAGAGAAGGTGAGAATTTAAAGAAGGGTCTTTGTTATTTAAATGCTATCCCGTGCTGCTTTTTCAAAACTTCCTTAGAAATGTGTAAAGAAAGCAACTATTTTTCAGTTCCAAGACACAGACTTGGGGTTGGAGTTTTTTTTATTTACTGATCAGGGGAAAACTAGGAAAGAGGTCATTCCCTCTTATAAAAGAGACAAATGACATTCCTATATCTGATACATCCTACCTTCTGATTGCTTTTCAAGTTTTGAAAACATTACATGGGTGAGCTCTATCACTACTGTAAAGTACTTGTGAAACAGAGACTGATTCTGTAAACTTTTTCATAACTTTCAATGCTGTTTATTTTTCTTTCTCACCTCCAATAAGAGGGAATTTATCCCTCCCAGTACAACCTAATCTTTTTATTTTAGAGGAGGTAGATTAGTGACAGAAACTATCTGATAATAGTGATACAAACTCAATGTGACATTTGTATGCAAGGAAATACACTAGCACATTACATAAAAAAAAAACTCAGAAAGATGTTAATTTTCTTGGATATTACATGATCTGCATATATTTTAGAGATTTCTTTATCTAGAAGAAAAAAGTGTCTGCCTACATTCAGCCAACATGCTATATCCCCTTTTTAATATCTCTGGAAACATAATATCCTGCAGGTAAAATGCAACAGGAATTTTGTTCTGCCCTGTCCAATTCACTCGTGCAGGGAGGAATATTCTACAGAAAGCAAATACCACTTCTGAGAGTAGTAACAGAGCCAGCCTGCACAAATCAAACAAGCTGAATAAAAGATGCATTTAAATGTAATGTTCATTAATTACAGAGAATTTCATCCAATGCCTACAGTAGCCTGATGTGCTGGCATAATAAGAAAGGAACACAACTTGTGGCAATTGCACAATGTGCTTTCCAACACACTTATTTAAATTACAGAGATTAGAAACAAGCTTCCCAGATTTCAAACAGTGATTGTCTTTTTCCTTGAAAATGTTTAGTATTTTCTGCTGTGGGGAAAACTAGTAGTAAGTCTGATCTTTAGGCCTCCTGTCAATTACAATCCACAAACTTTGAGAAATGGTAAATACTGCAAAATTTGTTCTAGTATAATACTGAAAAGAAACTCAAAGAAAAACAGTCTCTTCACAATGGAAAAACCAAGAGAAGCTACGTCCTTGTCACTCCATACATCTACCTCTGCAAAGCACATTCAAATTATTATGTCTTGTTGCTTAAACAGACCATATACAAGTAACTCTGGGCAGGCACTTCAAGGGCATTATTTCCACCACAATATTGTTTTTACATTAGTTTCTTGTCACAAAGCTTAAATGCACATTATAATTCCTGCCTGATGGAAAGACATGAAGGAGTATTTTCCATTTTCCAAAGCATGAGAAATTTTAAAGGGAGTCGACTCTGATGTATTTTCCCTGAAAGGACTATTGCTAAACTGGTCTGTGTGTGTTATAATGGGACTGTGTCCAACCTACTGTAACCAGCAGGAACATGGACTTCTCGAAACCCAGTTTCAGCTGCAGCCATTGTTTGGAGGGGTGTGCTCTGCATGATGGCTTGCAGCCATCTAGTGACACCATGTTAGCAGGGAAGCAGCTGCTGGTAGAGCAACAGAGAAGATCAAAACCTGCCAAAGGAAGGATGTTAGTCTTTTCTGACACCTGTAGAACATGCTGGAAACAGGCACATAATATAAAAGGGAAGTGAGCAAAGAAATAGAGACACCATATATTCAGCACAAGAGAGGGCGCTGAAAAAGAAGTTCATTGCTACCACAACCACTGTCAGACAACAGCAAGAGGAAAGGAATTACAAGAAATTAGTAGATGTAGGTACATTGTACACATAGCATTCGAGACAGCTATTTGTTACACTACCGAATATCAAACTACCATTTGATATCAAAAAATATCAAATACTGTTTTCATTTCCTCATCTATTTACAGCCTTCTCCTGATTCTTACAGATGGAATATAAGTTCTTTTCAGGCAGATACAGGTTTTTTGTGTTGAATTTGTACAGCTCCTAGCAAAGCTCTCTAGGACTACAGCCATTAAATACTACAGTAATTTGGGTATTTGCCAACAGCTGACATAGTGGCAGCTGCTCTCTGTGCCAGAATTCAGCCAGGGTGTTCAGATGGACACACCTATACTCACTGAACCACAGAGCTCATGTCAGTGTTATTCAAGGTGTTTGGGATCTACAAACCAGCAGGGTCCAGAAAATCAGCTACAAAGGCAGAGGAAGGAAGAACACATGGAGGAGAGGCAGTTAAGTGAGGAGTTACACTCCACTCCCTGACCCAGACCTATGTCAATATGGTGCTTAATATGCCTGTCTCAGAGATGTATCAATACTGAAACAGGCACTGCCTATACCAGATTTTGGAGTGTGAGAAGCACACAGCCAAGCACCTCGTCTGTCAGCACACACATGGTGTGGCTCACATCGGCATACAGCACTGGCACCGGGATCAGAGCGTGGATGAGATTTCCTACCAGAGAAATAATATGTTTTGTTAGCTTAGTCTAACTTCTGCCACTCTGAGCAAACTGTGCACTGTGTGTGCACTATTGTGTCCTCAGTCAATGGTCATGTCAGTCCCAGCTCATACTGTCATGCCCCTGATAGCAGCATCAGTTCAGATTTGGTCAGTTCAGATCAACAACATATCAGATGGCAGTGCATCCAAGATGCCCTGCTCTTCAGGGGGGCTTGTCACTTGTTTGCTACACACTAATAATAACCCAAGAGGTGGGGAGAAGCCCCTGTAGCACTCCTGGGAGATTCACACTGTTGGATTCTACCTGCAGTGGGAACTCCTTGTCCCGTCCTGGCAGCGCTGGTGGCTGCAGAGGTGATGGAGCAAGCAGAGGTCAGGGGCAAGCCTCCACCTTCAGCTTCAGAGGCTCCTCAGTGGAGCAAGGTCTGCAAACCTTGCACGTATGTGAGAGTCAGCAGTGTGGAACTCCAGTGGGAGATCCAAGTGGTACCATGAAAGAGAGTGCGGGATGGAATCACCAGCAAAAGAGAAAAACAGAAGTGAAGAGAATTTCAAGGATAAATCTGAGAGGATTTGGGATATTTTTCTGGCTGCATGAAAGAATTCTCGGGATCCTCAAAAAATCCTGGATCTGTCTCAGTAATTTTTGAAAGAAAAATGGAGGGGAAAATATATTTGGCATTGCAAGAATACCAGGTGGCTTCACTGTTTGGCAACCATCTGGTCTCAGTTTTCTCTTTGTTAGTAGCACCAGCATCAAATGAGACAGAAATAGAAAATGTTAACTTTTAAAATATACACAATTAGACAAATAAAAGCTATCATCAAGCAAAGGGAATCCAGCAAATGGATAGCAGTGTGAAACACATGGCAAACTATTTTAAAAAAAAAATTAAGGCATAGCCACTCTGAATTAAAACTAAGTTGCAGTTAATTTAATGCTTGTAATATTGCAAAAGAATTATGATATTTTTGCTAATAATTTCTCATCATTCTCCCCCCAGTTCCTCCACACACCATATAGTAGAAGAGCTGCAGAAGCAGCCAGAAATGTTCAGATTATGAAGAAGGCAACTCAGCATAGAAAAAAAAAAAAAAAAAAAAACAAGAGGGAAGAGGGAAACAGCAGCAGTGCCAAAGCTGTAGGTTACTACAAAGGAGCAATCCAAAGGCCCACATTTCTTGATCGGTCAATTAAAATTAAATTTAAAAGAAACCATAGTTGAATTTCACATGGAACTTTTTTGTCAAAGATAGTGGTAAGTGCTCAAAGAATTCAGGACTCCTCTGGAGTGTCGTTCTTCAAGATGGTAGTTATTGACCCAAAAGAAAATCAGTTATTTAAAATATGAAGCGTATGCAAGGCTAATTTTTCAGATGGAAGGAGAGGAAAAAGTATCTGCAGGTTGATTTGCCTCCATGTAAAACCTCTTGTTTGCTCACATGCAGTAGGCAATTACATGACACTGCTTTTGCACATCTCTAATGCACTACATTTGCAGGAAGAGTTTTGGCACAAAGTTTTTGCTTTCTTATTTTAGAACTGAAAAAAAAAATCAAGTAGAAACAGAAAAATAGCAACTATAGCAAACAAATCTAATTTGAAAATTAAAGAAGAAAGGCAATTCAGCCACCAAAGACCTCCTGGCCTCTGCCACTTGACTTCATGGTCTTATTCCAGCTGTCAGAGAAAACAATAGATGAAAACACAGTGAGAAGATTGAATATTCTAAAAAAACGCAACAAGATCCCATAAATGCCAACACATACAATGTAATCATTTCCATCAAAGAATAGCATCTATTTATCATGGTATTTGTGCAGAAACTTGTTATCACAATCTTACTGTGCACTAAGAATAAACACTACTCTGCCACAAGAAAACTCTTGACAAGTATCTTGATTTTTTAATTATTTCTTTTTATTAACTTCTCCTAATTTTTAACAGCACTGTTTTGGGAAACTTGCTTTCCCCATTTCCACCTGCTATCTAAATTTCTGACAAATACATTACCCTCTGAAATTATTAATTATGGGTAGATGCCAACTGAATCTTTTATCGGTTCAACCTAATAAGGGGATGCCTGCTGAACACACATTGAAGGACACACCAGGATCAGAGTATGAAGGAACCCCCAATAAACATCAGGAACCCTAGAAATACAGAGATGTGGCCACTGGGCCGAATCCCCACAGCATCCATGGGGATTCCAGTTCAAACCTGCTACTGAGGACTGTGCACTGGCATCTTTTACCAAAAGTACTAGTGTTAATTAGAGCCCCACAGCCTCAATACCCTACATACTCTATTCAAATCCTGACTAAAATAACTACAATGTGGAAACATGGGTTAACAGATCAATGACCCTGTCTCTTCTCAGCTGCCCATCACTTTGCTGAGTAAAACATTCAAAATTACACTACAGAAAATTTGTGACTAAGTGATGACACAGACAGCACAGAAAAAGAACTGAGAATTTCCTGAGAAAACATCATCTCCTTTTCTATTACTCTTTAACAGTCAATATAAAAGATATTCCAATTTTAACTGAAAAAATTAGACACAGATCTGTGTTGCCATAACTGTTACTAAATACTTCAAGACTTAAAACTAAAGGCCCTATCTAAATTGTATTTTGTCAACAATTTATAGTGTCATTTTGGTAGCATGGAAATAATTGATATATATCAAAGTTGGATTATTTTATAAAAACTCCCTAATATACACACTTAATATCTTAGAATTTCTTGCTTCTGTTCTCTTTGATGTGATAACTATTAAAAGATTATATGTAAAAAAATTCTTTACAAACTGTTCTTAAACCAGGGGCATGTCATTCTCTCAAACATATTCAATCTTGGCATTATTTTAAATGAGTACATAAAGAAAAGTACATAAAGAAATTACGCTGAATTTCAGAAAAAAAAAATTGTTTGAGTTATCGCAAAAAAATTTGTTACCAAGATGTAGAGTGTTGCTACTGTGTTTTGGCTTGGGAAAGCCATTTTCAACTAGCTGAGTATTACTTTTTTTAAATGTCAGTGAGTACTTATATCACAGTTCATCATACCCATCTACAACAGTCTCTGTCTCTTTAAGAGTAAAATGTATGAATTTAGGGTTTTTTAGATTTATCTATAAATCAACACAAAGATGGCAATTTTGACTAGGAAGTCAGGAAATCAGCTCAGCAAATATGGTAAACTGTTCATAATTTCTGTCATTAAGTGTAATGTATAGTAGTGACTGTCCACATAAACTCTTGCAGATGTCACAAAGCAGGCTGAACAACCAGCCCGGTAGTACAACAGTTTTCTGTAACATTTCCCGCATTTAAATCTTACATTTAGGAAAAAACAGATTCAAGAAACTGTACCAGCTGGTGGAAGGAAAACACAAACAGATCATGTTCTGTTTTTATTTGAAAATGGAAGGTGGTGATCAAGCATCTTGTACTTCAGAGTTCTCCAAGTCCTTGCCTACTAATTAAATTCAGACACTGACCAGTGACACATTTCAGTTTGACCTCAGCCACCCAATGCTCTGCAAAGAATGTACAGGGAAAAAGGTCAAACAAATTCCAACTTACTTTTAACTACAGCCTCAAATCCTCTGTGAACTCCACACCACATCTTGCTTCTTTAAATGTCATAAAAAGCTTCAGCAGAGCTTTCCCATGAATCTTTTTATGATTCCTTCAGCTCACACCAAAGCAATTCCGTGACTCCAGTAATTACATACACATCTCATAACCAGGAAAGACTCAGTAAGCAAAACAGGACACTATTCTTTCCCTTCAGAAAAAATGCAAAAATCACCCAAGCACAGTATATATTATCAACTCCAAAGTGATATACAGCCCTTAAAGTTAGCACTGATTTTATTGAGAGTTCCATAACTAAATACACATAAATCTGGCTGTTAGGTCAACCCGTTTCTTTTACCATAGTGCGATGGAAGTGCCAGGTGCAATTCTAGCTGATTCAGCTGGAATTTCTGCCAGGAATTCAAGGGAGTATACACAGCTACAGATGCTCAACCACATTTTGAATGGAAGCAGTGTATGCTTTTCACGTGCTTAAGCTGCTCTGCCAGCCAGCGCAATGGAGACGGTGCCACAATCCCAAACTCACGCTTCCTGCTTCAAAGCAAATACTGCCAGATGTGCTACCTCCATCCATACTGGGATGCACAGGAACTCTAGATGAGGTTGAGAAAGGCTTCTCAGACCCCTGCTGAGCCATCAGTCACATTATTAGCTGACCCTTAACGTGGAGAAAGCAGAAGGCAAGAGTGAGTTTGTTCCTGGATACCTTTTAGCAACACATTCAGAAATACCATCTATTTATTACTTTTAATTTGCTGAAAACAATATAGACACATGATAAAAGCCATGCTTAAGAATGATAACAACTCTTCTAATTCACTTATCCAATTCTATCTCCTAAATGTACAGGTTATAAATGCACATGCAATGTTTGATCTTCCTTTATCAAGTGGTAGAAAGCACTGCTCACAGTGGCATTAACTAATTACAACTATAAATTATATTCACCACCCAAAACCTAACACTGCAAAGAGTTCAAAACCTCCATAATAAGCCAGAAATACTATGACTATTTTTAATACACATTAAGCCACAGATCCTTGAGAAAAACTGAGTGAATAACACAAGGTGGATTTAGCTCCATTGTAGCTATTTCTCCAGCCCCTATCACATTAGCATACAATTACCACACAATAATTAGCAATAACATAAAATATCTTCTAAAAAGTCTGTTTGCTACAATCTTTCAAGGCCCATTTTCATAATGTCTAAAAGTTTAAAGTTTTTTCTTCTTAACCTCTTGTTTCTCCTGTGCCCTCCTGCTTTTTCTTCTTTTTCATTTCCCTTCCCCCTCTAACCCATCACCAGAGATGGAGCCTTTTTCTTTACGCTCATAATCAATCCTCCCAAGCTGGATTCCACTGCATCTTGACATAACAATCAATTACTTTCCACAACCAAGGGTTTCCAGAGAAAAAAGAGTCCAACATAAAGCTTTCCTTATTTGTTTTACAAAAGCAAACATGAGCCTTTGAACAAAATTTTAGGGATGAAATGGCTATGGGTTTGATAGATAACTATGTCATTTGAATACATGCAAAATTCTTTTTAGAAGAGATCAGAGAAAAAGTTAAAAGACTGAAAAGTGTGATAAGGAGAAAACAAAATGAAGGGCAAATCATTAATAGAAGACTATAGAAATAAAAGGAAATAACTGAAAGAAAAATGAACAAGGGGCAAGACAAAAAAAATTGATATAAAATAAATAACAGATGCACTATGTTCAGAACCTTCTCAGTATCGTCCTCATTTATGAGTACATTTTCCCTTGTCTAATTCACAACTTGGGCTTTTATTCACTAAGTCAACTCCCCTCAAGACTGTAGAATAAAGAAAATAGGATAATAATAATGGGGTAATATTGTGATAGCAAAAGTTTAAAAGAAGAAAGGAAGATCCAAAACCCATGGATTCACCCATTCTTAGGAAAATTCAAGCACTAATATGAAATTTCCTGGCAAAATTACTGTCCATATACTGCCTGACACCAGCAAGCTAAATCTGAAACCCCAAATGTGTATTTTTATAATGATGAACAAGAAGACAGTGTTCTCTTTTCTTCCTATATGTCAGCAAAAAGCTATCAATATGTTACTTCATAACTGCAAAAGATTTTCTCACACATTTATTTAGTTATATCCTGAAACACAGGAGGTCAGTACTGCACTATTGTAAGAGTTTTCCGACATCAGCTGCTATAGAATTGAAGAAAAATTTTCTTATTTTCAAACATATGGTCTGATATATTTCCCAGGAGGGAAGAAGGCAACAGTTAACTCTTTTCCTTGTTCTTTATTTCTATTGTGACTAAAACAATTTTTTTCAAAACGCTTGTTTTAATCTGGGGGATTTTTTTTTTCCCTTTCTTTCTGAAAGACTTCATCTTGACCCTTGCAGTTTTAAGTGTCCCTGTACAATTGTTGTGCTGCATCTGCATAATTCAGATGTTTTAATCCACTATTCTTTTGATGAAGGACAGAATCTGATCTATTTTCCTGCTTCAGTTTGTATTTTAAAGTAAGACAAATCTTTACAGGAAATATTGTTTATGGAAACCTATTTTTTCCATGTAATTACTTTGTCACAGCTTTTGATTTTAGTTTCTCCTATTAATCCACGTAAAGCTACACTTTTACATATGGACTACAATATATACTCATCATCTTTGAAAGGAAAAAAGTCAACACCAGGGAATTTTTCCTCATGACACTCTCTGTGAACTCCAGCAAACTCCTCCTCCCACTCCTGACAGTATCTGTATGATGGTTTTTGTTGCATTCTCAATCTGTGCCCTTTGAACAGTGTTATTTTGAACTGCAATCTAAAAATCAATATATATCTATCAAAATCAGGAATATAATTTTATTTCCTGATTTTATTGACTCTTTCAAAAATTCAAAACTAAATATTTTTAAAGCGTCATTTGAGTAATTTCCCTTCAAAGAAATAAAAAACAGCTACAGAAATTTTACATAAGCAGTAACAGAAAACTATACACCTACGACATAAGCCCTAGGAAAGCTTGCATCCTATTTAAGTTTTAAAATTAAACTACTTTACAAGGCAGAAAAAACCTAGAAATTTCACTGCTGTTTAAACACCAATATTTTTCAACCCAAAATGCCCTTGTTCCTGAGGAATATCTGCTAAATACAAGAAGCACTTGGCTAAAGGAATTAACTGGCATCACAAACAGCACTTTCATTGCTAGATGCTTATTGGATTTGATTTTTCTGGTGTATAAAAATAAGAAAATTTTCCTCATTTTAGAGATCAGAACTAGCAAAAGAGGAGAAACTAAACACTCCAGTTACCAGAGCAGATCTTGATTTATATCACTGCTTACTGAATCATATTTCTTTTTCAGTTTTAGGAATTTCACTAGTTTTAAAATCCCATTAAATCTAAACAATGATATCTTACGTATCTATAACACTTCAGCTGTGTTGAGAAAACTATTTTTTAAAACAACCCCCAAACCAACAGTCCGTGTTTCATGAAGAATCATTGCAAAGCAGGCTAGAGATCATCTCATCCAATATTCTGTTGAAAGCCTGGGTTTAGATCAGGTTACTGGGGCCTTGTCAAGCCAAATCTTGAATATTTCCAGCAAGGGAGATTTCACTGCTTCTCTGGGCAACTTATTTCAATGGCTAGTTGTTCGCATGGTGAAGTTGTTTTTTCTCATCTCCAGGACAGAACTTCCCCTGAAGCAGCTATTCCTATTGCCTCTTCTCCTACCACCATGCAGCCTTGCCAAGAGAGAACCTCCACTCTGTCTACACCTGTCTTTGGACATGGGAAGACACTGATTAAGTTTCCCCTTAGTCTTCTTGATGCTGAGAAAGCCAGTTTCGTCAGTTGTAGCTCAGACATCAAGTTCTCCCCCTCCCTTTTAACATCTTCATGGCTGTACTGTGGCTGGCTGGGATGTAATTCATTTTCTTCACAGCAGCTTGTATTGTCCTGTGGTTTAGGTATGTGACCAAAACAATGCTCATAACACATTAATGTCATAGCTGTTGTTCAACAGCAGTTTCACAGCTTGAATATTTCTCAATCTGCACCTTCAATGAATAGACTGAGGGTGTGCAACAGTTTGGGAAGAGACAGAAACAGGCAGTCATGCCAAAATACTCCTTTTAAGACATCACCTTTCCCAAGCACACAATACCTGATTTTATGAAGAGAATTACACTGACTTTTATATTCTAGTTATCTTAGTACTGTTTCTTATTTCTAATTAACCAAATCCAGGGGTCAATTTATATCAAAACTACAAAATAAGACCATTAAAAGGGAGTTCTTTGTGGAACTCATTTGGATTTTTTTTTATTTTTGAATTACAACTTAGGGCAGAACATGCTTTTCAAAAAGCTATTACATGACTTAGAAGACTAAGTCTCAAAAGGCACTTTAATAATTTGAATCCCTAGGACTGATTTAAATATTAAGGTGTTCCATTTGTGATGAAAATAAATTGGGCTTAGGCACTTGAGGGAACTAACTCTTGGTTTGGAAGTCAGAATGTAAAGGAGCCAGAATAAAAGAAAACCTTATGTTTCATTCCTCTTAACTTTAAAGGTTACCAACCACCATTTTTATTTCTTTAAACGTTCTTTCATCACCAAAAAGGACAGCTGGTAAAATGCAACCAAAGAAACACAACCTTTATTAGTTTCCCACTTTCTATTTTCCTAAATTTACATCACATAAAATTTAAAACTTGAGGCATTTGGCTCCTGCAGCTTACAGGCAGTTTCCTATAACTAGAGAAGTAAAAGGCAGCCTAGGCTAAAAAGCAGGTCATCTTAATAGACTGTCATAATCTTGCCACTAGGTAATAAACAGCAGATTTGGCTGCTCTACATTACAGAGTTTCACCTTCCTATCCATAAGCTGGAGCTCTGGAAAGTTACAGGCATCCAAGCTTTCGTCAGTTTGTGTTACTGTGACTGGAGAGATTCCAGTAAAAGAAATTCACGTACCACCTTGGACCAGATGGAGAGAGGCCCTGGAAAGATGCAGAGCTATTACAAAGGATGACTGCAAAGCTAAAGTTCCAAAGGAATAATTTTGGCTTCGTAGATAAATTTTACTAATTTCAGAAGTGGAAGCTTCCCAAAGACAGGTGAGAACACAGATAGGAAGAAGTGCTTCTGATTTGCTGTTGCTATCTTCAAAAGTAATAGAACACAATGAAAAGATGGTTCTTGAAACTAGGGAACAGAAGTATAACAAATTTTGTTGCAAGGTGTTCTCAATTGTTTCCCACTAAATCTCAGATCAGGCACATAAACATGGGGAAAAGTTACAGCTGAACATGAGACTGACATTATTTGGAGTTCAGATGAGGGAGACTGAGATGGTAGACAAATCTCAAAATATGCCAAAACTGCCCTTTGCACCATAATGATCTGGTTTGTAAGTGGCACCTATTTGGCAACAGCCAGGAGTTATTTTGCATATGGTCACCAGGGGTTTCAGGATTTTATTGGGATCTGGACAGTGATCATGCCAAAAGCAATGGGTGATTTAGTATAAAGAAAGAGGGCAAGAAGGCAGCCTGCCTTCTAGGCATTACCCAACTAAGTTTAAGAAAAAACTGGACATCCAGGGAACATGGGGTTAACTCTGGCACTATAAACAGGATTGGAAAAAGAGCCTTCTGAAAGAAAGATTAGGACTGGGATTGCATGCAGCCACACCAGGGAATCATCAGCAAAACTACTTTCATGGAGAAAAAGAAAAAGAAACAGGCATTTTGAAAATACAGCAGTTAGATCTTTCATTTGCACTGGATTTTCAGAAGGGTTTTTTGGCCCCTTGCAAGAGCTCAAAAGGATCAAAGCAAGATGTTGTGCTGACTCAGGCAGCCATGGTGACAATTGCAGCTGCTTTGAAAGAGGAGAAACTGAAGTTGTGTTTGTAAGGAGATCTCCAAAGGTCTCCTTGAACTCTATTAGAAAGCAGGGAAACAGTGTTCATGACACATCATGTGACTTTAGACCTCAGTGTCGTAATCTATACACAGTTAACAAAGGGCAAACTTCAGCATAAGAATGATTCCGTTCTCAATTTACATCATAGTAACTTCCTCTGCATGTACAGGTGGGCTCTCGGCAGTGTAATATTAATGCGGCACTACTGCATAGGGCTCAGCACATGTTACTCTACAGTTTGTAAAAAGTGCTTGTTTTCATTTGCACTAATTCACAAAATTCAGTAATTGGCAATAGGTTGTTCCTAACATTAGTGCAAATTAGCAAGGTTCCACTTAATTTTCTCTAATTACTGGACTGAAAAGGATGATCATGTACATTGAGAGATAATTAGCTAAGTGGGTATTAACCGGGGCTTTGTGTGTGAAAATCTCCAATCATTCAACTAGACACTGACTAAGGCATTTCCTTTTGAGATAGATGTTCCAAATGAACCCCATTAGCTCCCCAAAGCTGCATGGTAACAGCTGGAAATCAGCACAGGCAACACTCAAAGAAAAATGGGCTCGAACAGGAGCAGCTATTCCCTTCTGAATTGGACTGCCTCAGACTAATTGAGAGCAACTTCACTGGGCTGACAGAGCCTGTAGTTCCAACATGATAAAAATGATGTTTACACTCCCCAGGGGTACTGAGTAGAAGTCTGCCTTCTTGCATAGGAAACATTAGCAATTGCATCAGTTGTGAAAAACAGCTGCCTGAGCACCCCCTCCCAGACCAGAAAGACTCAACAGAGGCTGTTAGTTCAGGAACAGTAAGAACAGCCACACAGGCAAATAGAAAACATGCACAAATGACCAGCACTGGACTAAGCAGCATACGAGCAGGCAATGCTATGGTAACAGAAATCAGATTTAATTGAAAGCGAGCTAAGAAAGAACTAGGGCAATAACCTCTGCCTTTCAATAGCATACATTCCTACTGTAATTGAAATATACACAAAGCAAACACCCCTAAGACATAATATGCTTCAGTAATTTATTTTCAAATCAGGGTCAGGACAGTAGCTAATATTTGTTTCATTTCTCCTGCAAGAACATGTGCCTTGAAGAAGAAAAACCTGGTAAGGGAAGATAGGATATAAAGCAATTGCAAGTCACGTGTTTGTTTCTGATCTGCTCTTTCAAACAAAATATCAAGCAGGAAATACATTTCCCTAGTCCTTCCTTTCCTTTCCTAGGTGAAATATCTTTCTATTCCCTTAGACAGACAACATCTCATCATTGCTATTGTAGCTCATTACCAAGGTAGTAACAACAGGCAGCTACTCCACCATTTCCACAGCAAACATGAATCAGCCTGGTGAACACAATGAACCTCGGCCATCAATTCAGTACAGAAACAGAGTTTGCAGATGAATAATTTACTGCTGTCATCTCAAAGATTACAAAAAGGAAACGGTCTATTTATTTGTAAGGCAACACTATTGATAAATGTCCAGTTTAACCCTGGGATTATATTTGCTAACTTTTTTCCCCTCATAGTGAGGAAATTCCAGTATAAAACTGCATTTATTTAGGTTTTTCTTAAAATATAAGTATTTATAGTTTAATACTGTCAAACTGTCAAAACAAAGGCTATTTACTTGACTTCTCTGGCACTGCATTTCTGAGAGACCTGTCATAGCATAAGCACACAATGGAAAAAAAAATCTCTAGCAAATCAGATATCCAATAAATGAAGAAGTTCCTAGCTGATATTTTTACTTTAGCCACTTAACTATGATTCCAAGAGAAGGCTTTTGCAGTCAATTTATTGACAGATCCAATGTCTGCATTGCTCCATCGAGCCTCAGAGAGAGAGATCCAAGACACTGAAGTGCTGTTGTTTAAGTCTCTTTGCAATACAAAATACTCAGCTGAATAAATTCACTTAGCTGAGGACCCACAGCAGCAGCTACACTGCATCTAGGTCCCAAGCAGCTACAGATGACTACACCAGACAGAGCAAGTTCCTGGCTGTGACTTTATACTGTCAGCTTGTTTTAGCAAAATGATACTGTCCTGTGATTTCAGTAAAATTCCAAGCAATTCCCATTATCAGTGATGCACTCAAAGTCTTGGAGCAAAGAGAAATTAATTAAAAATTAAAACTATGTTATTTTAAAACTAAATATGAGCTTCCTTGAGCATATATTAGAAACAAAGCTTGCTATTATTGAAACACACCATTCTAGCCAAAGATCTCTGCTTAAATTGCATTAAAGACAATATTTATAGATACTAAAAATAACTCTGGACATCTTTAAAATTTACATGATTTACAGAGTCAAAAACCATTTTCTAGGAATGGGCTAATCGGTTTTACTTATTTTATATTGTAAGGATTAAAAGTTAAGAAAACTAATTTTCAGTTTATAAGGTTGATTACTTGCCAGAGAAGAAGTCCACAAAGTACATAAACTCTTAACTAGTAAAACACAATTTTCTTGCAAGCAGACAGAAATAATGGATCAGAAACACTTAAACACTCCAGGAATTTATGCTTGCGATAAAGCACTAAACAAGTAAAATTAAATAGAAATGCCTGTTAAAAGCGTTTTAAAACTTCTACTTCTTTGCAGCAGGCTGGGACTTCCCTCAGGAAAGTGTTCAGGTTGCATATCTCTGCTCATCCTATGCTGCAATTTAAAATAAACATCTTCAATACTTATGGTCCACCAGGAAGTTTCTTTCCATTATTTCTGAACAGAAGAAAGCAGCAGAGGTAAAATATTTAATTAAAGAGTTTTTGCTAAGCCCTGTCACCACGCTTCTCAGAACAACAAGGTTCTATAAAATCAGATGATCAGCATAATTTTCCACATCTTGCTGGTTCAGGGCAGCAGATGTGCTTTTTACTAGACTTCTGATATGTCCCATCTCTTTTCAGTCTTTTTTTCTTATATTTGACTCCAGTCTCCTGAAAAGCCAAATTTGGTCTAGTTATCTATCATTCAGTACTCAAACACTGCCTTCTATGTAACCAGGCATCAGATTCTACCCTACTTTGCAAGTCTTTATCTGAGACAGCCATGACATTTTACACAGTGCTAAACACTAGGCAGAAAGAGGCATTTTTAGGGGCACTGTTCATGCAACCTTTTAGATATTCTGATCCGTCTAGATCATTTTACACCCCAGGTGGCAGAAGAATACTACCCTATTGCCATGGCATCTACAAAAATAGAGGGGATTTTAGAAGTTTCCACCCACTAAGATCTACCATCAAAACACATATTCATAACTATAACTCGTTCAGAGCACAGGGGTGACGGCTCCCTAGAGTCCTGCCCTCCACACCCCCATCCCACGGCCGCTCGCACACTGAGCCCTGCCACGTCTGGTGCTGTGCACTGCTGACAGCCTTGCAGGACAACAGCTCCATTTTTCATTGGTACCACCCATTTCAAAATATTCCAGTTCCTGCATGCTCAATTCACATCTCGTCACAAGAATCTGTCAGGTTAGATCGCAAAGGAGAACTAACACAAAGTAAAAGCAAAGGCCGAAAGCAAGACCTGGGCTTTAGGCTGTAAAATAGGAAAAGAGATTGGAAAACGATGAAACTAAACTGAAGGAGCTAGATTTAAAAGGATAAAAAAGTAAGAGTAGCTTCAGTTGCAGCAGCTGATGGAGACAACAGCAGTATCAAAAGACAGCAGTGTTCAGTTTAATCCACAAGGAGGGACCACGGGCTCAGGGTGGTGGCAAAGGCCACCATGCTCACAAGGCATAGTACTGACAGTGTAAGGATACACACACCCATGATGCACCAGAAAGCCACAACTCAAGCCAAATACAACATTATTTGATTTTTTTTTTATTGTCCTCTTATACAGATGAAAGCATTTTCCTTTAATCAGAACAAGCAATGTAACCTATTTCCCATTTATCTCAAATGGTGCTGTACCCTGTGCCAGGTGTTTGCATTCCAGCCTTATCACCCGTGCACTGGAGCATCCAGTCCTCAACACACATCCCTCTCACTCCCTTCTTAACAGGGCTGAGCAACCTGGACCTTTCTTCTGACCATGTTTACACATATAAGTTTATATCAACAATTCTTTTACTGATAAATATATTACACTATTAAAAATGTATCCTACATTGGAAAATATATGTGGTAGCTTCACTCACATTTCCCAAAGCTTTGAAGCAATTCAACTATACTTCCTGAAAAAAAAATTAAAACAAGAAATTTATGCTTCATTTTACTCAGTAAAATGATTTTCCTTTAAGTAGAATTCAACTATTTTAAATTCACAAGATATTGAAAAATAACATATTAAATGCAGATATATTTATATAGAAGTGTTTACATTTTAAACTAATGAGAACTGTAAGTACAAAATAAATTTTTGTCATTGCTAGCAGTAAGCTACAAATCTTTTTTTTTTTTTTAATAAAACATCTTATGTATTTTGTCCTTCAAAATTTTGAGTCTAGTAAACTACAGGAAAAAAATAAACCTTTGTTCCAAGGAGTTTCTAACATCAAATCCTTGCCCCCCTACTCCCCAAATGTTTCCACCAAATACCTTCAAAGCTCTAACATTTGGTGCAATTAAAGCATTTAGTATTTTCTTCCACTCTCTTTATTTTGAGCTAGGTTAAACATTATACTAATCCTACTCTTTTTCCTTTCTCTTTTTTTCCTGACCCTTTCACTTGAAAGCCCATCAACATAATCTCCTCCAAGCATAGCACTACCTGACAAACTATCACCCCGAATAGACCTCAATCCATCCTGCAAGGCAGCAGTTACAAGAAATCATTGAACTCTGAATGGTCCCTGCACCATCTGAGAATAAATCAGGAGGACAATATATTTCTTGGATCTAAAACAGCCCCATCAATAAGTAACCTAAGCATCAGGAAAATGACCAACTAAAATGCTGACGAACGCTCATGGCCTTTTATTGGGGTCAAGGGGTAGGACTGCCCAGGATCCCTCCTGCCTTTCTTCTTCATCCAAATACTCTGAAAGGCCTAATACTATGCAATCCTGGATTCATGTGTTATTTTGGCATTGCACCATCAGGCAAGCCAAGGCAAATTTCTCCTTTCTCCTCCTCACAGTCACACTCAGCATATTACAAGTGCACCAATGCCAGATAGCTCAGGCTACTGACAGGTCAGAAATTATCAAGAACTGAAAAACAAACTCAAAGAGAGAGAGAGGCTGAGAAAAATATCCTCAAAGCTTCAAAGCACAAAAAGTATCTTTTGCTGGAGCAGACAAAGCCCTTCTGCAGCTATTGAAAACCCAGAAGCCAGAATATTACATATTGTTGGGAACACAGGCAATGACAGAGATTTTGTTTACTTAGTTTTTAATTTCTCTGCTAAGGCTAAAGCTCTTTTCATAGTTTCATTTGCTTAAAGCTTCTGCTTTGTAAGACTTCCAATTAAGAGAATGTGACACTCTCACCAGGCTTGGATTTCTCCTATTAAGCAGCTTTGCTGGTCATTTTGTAAAGGCCACCTCCAGAACAAATGCTGAGCGAAAACAGAATTAATAATGGATTTAAAGGATACTACTCAGTAGCCAATGCACACAATGGGAACAGCTGTTTAACACAAAGTAAAAATATGCATCTGGATTGACTTCTTTGTTACAGTAAAAAGAAAATATAAAAAAAAATTTAAAAAAAAGAGGTAAAGAAATCCATCCACTCTCAACTTTACATAGAAATCTTTATCAATTTAAGATACTTTAGCAGATACAAATAACTGTTAAACAAAGTGCATACTTATAAAAGCTCTGCAGACTTAAATCACAGCTAATCACATAGGAGAAGCATATAGGTAAATCAGTATTCTCCTTTTTTCTCAGTATACATCTAAAGACTGGATACATTCTAATGAAAAAAATAACTGCATCGAAAAAGAATAAATACAATCATGATCATGGAAATTCTCCAATCCTACACTCCCATCACATACAAATATGTAACAAGTTTATTGGAAAAGTATTCAGCTATCGGACAAACTAACAATGTATTTGAGGCAATTTCCAGAGGTATGCTAGCAAAGGATTTGTTCTCTCAATCTATTGAGATTAAACTTAAATATATGTTAACTTAAATATATGTTAAAACTTTCAATTTGCTTTTTCCTTTGAAAGGGAATTACGGATATCTGCCAAACAATGCAATATTGTAAGCAATGATCCCTCTCAAGAATCCCTCAAACTACAAAATCTGACACAGAATCATGAAATCATTAAGGTTGGTTAAGATCACCAAGACCATAGAGTCCAGCCTTTGATCAAACACCACCATGCCAACCACACCACAGCTCAAAGTGCCACATCCAGTTGTTTCTTGAACACTTCCAGGGTTGGTGATCCCACCACTTCCCTCGGCAGCCTGTTCCAATGCTTAATCACCCTTTCAGTGAAGAAATTCTTCATGACATGTTGAGCTACTAGCACCAGTAGGAAAAAAAACTCTGACCTCTAAAGAGTAAAAGTGGCTCAACCTTGTGGAAAAAGAAATGAAACAAGGTAAGGACCAAAATAAAACCATTTTCAGAGAACCAATAAAATTAGGAAAAATACAGTTGTTTATCATACTCTTTCAGCATTTAAGGCCATGAGACTAAGGACAAGAAAAAATTGAAGGGAAAAATTAACATTGCCTCTATAAATTCTCTGCACAGAACCTCTGAAGTTTGTTAAGGTATTGATACAGATGAATACAAAAATTGGTCTCATAACAAGATGGATAACTAACTTTGTTCCTTGGTAACAAACAGGTCAGTATTTCTGAAAAGATATGAGCTTAAAATAAGGAACTAAATGAAAATCATTAATTGCCATAATGTGGCCTGCCAAATGGATTTATCCTATACTTTGATGTACAATTCACTCCTACAATCTCACACTGGAAAAAAAATGTTGGGCTGTTACTCTGGATGAAAGTGTATTAACGAAAATACTCACATACCACTTTCAAATTATCAAATATGCCAGCCACTACAATTTGCTGGGGGGGTGGCTGAAGAGATAATTCATCCCAGCCATTACACAAATGGAAGTCTAAGTCAAAGACCAAGAACTTTCTGGAGGAAGACATTAGCAACATCAAGAAAATATAACAAGTTCTTCTAATATAGTACATTGACTAAAACCATATTCCTGAAAATTTCATTTTTGATATCCCAGAGTGAGTAAGTAAAGGCATGCTCCTTAGCTGTCCTTCTTTTTCATGATGACATTACCAATACTCCACACGGGATCAGACCAGTCACCTACTGAAACAAGTCTCCTCTTGCTGATCACAAGTACTGCCAGTTTTTGTGAAAAAACAGCAGTGTCAGCAATAGGAAGCATGGACCCCCTTTAACTGAATGTGGCAGTCTGAAATATGCAAATCTGAAGCACAGAAAGGAAAGAAAGTGTGATGCGATCTCATTTTCTGGCTTTGAGTACTGAGACTTTCTCAGTACAAATACTCTGCTAAAGAGGAGAGGGCAGGGGGACAAAATCAGTACTGACAGCCTCAATACCCAACACTGCTGGGTGGGTGTGTTCCCCAGCCATTCCCAAGGCAAGACCTGGCACAGCTCAGCTCTGCTTCAGAGGAGGGAGCACTCCTGAAATGCAGCAAGGACATGCCTGCACCACTTTCGCTCCTCTTGACCTGAGCAGTCACTGCACACAACCCAGAGGACACTGACCCCACAAACTCCCAGTTACCATCACATTTCACATATGCTCATTTTCATGCTTCTCCAATGCTACTCTGATGGGCTTCTTAAACACCATCTCAAACACTATGAAATGGGAAAAAAAATTATATATTATAGAGGGAGAAGCCATACACAGTGTGGACATAAGCCAGTACACCCTATTTATCTTTGGGATCAGGAACTTCTTCCTGACCCTCTTGTACTCTATAGTACGGATATGTCCTCAGCACCTGATTGCTTTCCCTGGATGCCTCATTTATTATGACAGTTCTTCTGTTCTCAGTCTTTATTTTAAATTCTCTAAAACTGAATGAACTGAATTCTCCATGCGGGCTGAAATGCTGTGCAGTAATCCAACAAAAACATAACTAAAAAGAATCACAGCATCCAATTACCTGCAACACAGCTGCAAGCAACAGAGAGACCATTTAAAAATCTAGTTGCAAATATAAAAACCAGAAAGAAGCTCAAGAGAATCTGGAGAGAAACTTGACATGAAAAAGAAGATATATGTTCTCCATTCCTCCTCATTTAGAACAAAAATGACAATTTTTTTTAATATTTAAATGATAGAAATTCTGATATCGCAAATTTTCAGTTATTATTTTTATTAATTGCTGTGAATTCTGTGGCTCTCTTTTGTTCCCTTTCTACTACCTCTGATTGTACAAGCAAAAGTAGTGGGAATCACTTTTGATTTCATTGATCCTAAGATTTTCTGTTAAGGATGTCCTACTTGGCCATTGATTCGATGTCATAAAAAGTCTATAAAAATGGATTTATAGATGGGTCCTTAATTACACTATTAATAATAAGTCATGACTGCTCTGCCCTCATGCTACCACAAAAATTACCTCTATTTCATGTACATAGATTACCCCTTCACTTTTTACAGTTAAACATTATGTACATCTGAAATACACGTGAAAGAAAAGGTACTATGCGTTTTTTTGTCTCATTGACATATATTAGAGAAATTAATGTAATTATATTAATATATTTTGCAGCTTACTTCTGAGTCTTGGCACTGGAAGATGCAATTTTTCTCCTGTGACTGTGTACTTTAAAGACTTCCTAACTTTTCAGCCAGCAGGACGTTTGCACTGCCTGCTTCCAAGACTCTGCAGATGCTATTGTGCTTCCTTAACTGCAGTTCTGTTCTGGTTTTCTCCTCTGAAATTACGTAAGGTTTTCACATCACTGTGTTTAGTAACAACAGGGCAAGCACTAATGCAAAAAAAAAAAAAGTCACACTTTTACTTTTGTATCATCAAATCAACAAAGAAAAGCTGATAGGTTACGATTTTCCATAGATGCTCATGTGCAAGTTTGTCTAAAGTTTCTTCTGAATATTGGGCAAGTATTCATCTTTGCTTTGTAATGTGCTCCTTTCTCCATTACCTTTGCAGATCTTTTATCAGAGAAATGAGGAAACAGTACAAAAAGAGTAGTCTGAAGCAGTTGTTTTGCTAAGGCACCTGTAATTTTGTCCTTAGATATAAATGCAGGTACATATAATAACATAGGTTCAGAAAAAAGAAAAATAATTTGCTGCTTTTATCTGCACAGCTTAATTTACAGATTATCAAGGTGTGATGTGACCCAAAAAGAAAACAGAGGAAAGAACAGTCCATATCATAAGAAAAATAGTTCTTTCCTAAACTCCTTTATACCAGTAATATTTCCTACACTGATCAGTACATTGCCATTGGAAGTCAGTATAAAATTCTGTGTAATTATGCAGGCTAATTATATTAGATTTTTTTTTTTTAATTAGGGTATGCAGTCAGTACCAGGAGTCAGACTTAAGACTTCAGTCTTAACAACTTAAAGCTAGAGCAAACAACTCCTCTGTTTCAAAAAGTAGCCCATAACCATATCTTACATCCCTGCAGAAGATTTGTATTTTCATTTATGAAATCAAAGAATTTCAGGGTG
The DNA here is from genome assembly GCA_013397075.1 of Rhabdornis inornatus. Lineage (NCBI taxonomy): Eukaryota > Metazoa > Chordata > Aves > Passeriformes > Rhabdornithidae > Rhabdornis > Rhabdornis inornatus. The sequence continues at coordinate 1,667,567 of VWZS01009562.1, forward strand.
CTACAGATGTGTCAGTAACACAAAAATGTATTCCACAGAGAAAGTCCCTCTCTGCTGCACAATCTGTTTATCTTTTACTACGACACCCTGTTTGGTGTCTTTTCCTCATGTTCTGGTGTCTCTCAAGCACAGGGTTACAACATATTCATCTCCACATGCTGGTTCAGCATCTGTGACAGCAAAGAGTAGCAGGCAGGAGAGGAGTGGAAGCAGTACTGTTCTATTCTGAATCTTACAGCCTAAGTAAATGCAAGGGGGAAAACAAACAAACAAACAACAAAAACAACAACACAGAGAGAGTGTAGGTATATGGAGTTACAGTAACAGGAGCCAGTCCAGTGCAGACAGGATGTACACAGAATCCCTCACATACTTGGCAAGATAAAAATCAGAAGAGGTGTCAACCATTTTCCCAGAAAACTGAAATTCATTCTGCCTCCTGCACTCCTCTGGAGCTTTGTGTTATTCACACCAAGAATGATTTTCATGCCTTTGATTCACACAGATGAAACAAGCCATTTAAATGGTCTTCAGAGGGAAAGAAGGAACAAACCAGAAGCTGAAAAAAAAATCACATTTAGTAGGCGAGCATGATTTACAAATTACTACTGTGAAGGGGTTCACAGGGGAGCAGGGCAGAGTTTTCTGCAGGCAGTCTGAGTTTATTTTAATGCATCAACCTAATCAACATCTCCAGGACTTGTCACTCACATATAATAGCAAGAAGATGCCTGAGAAGCCTGCACCCTCCTGGCTCTCTCATCCCTCTCCTCATACACATATGATGGATTGGGTTCAGATCCTCAGATAGCTGGAGAGAGGAATATATAAATAATCAGCTCCTGATGGCTGTCTGGAAAGGTCCCATTTTTAAAATGCGTTCCAGGGTCCTCTTGCAAAATCACCCATAAAGGTGTAACAAACTGTCTCTGCTTGCCATATTATACTGCTTCCTCCTTTTCTCAGCTGAAAGAGCATATTTTTATCTCTCTCTCTAGCTCCAGAAACTGTTTCCTCCATGACTTCTCCAATGGGCTCACTCAGGGTACCCCAGGAAATCCATCCAATGTCTGCTTTAATAATTCATATAGCATTTCATTATCCTATAGCATTCAATGTGGCAGTTCATTCCAAAGATTTCATAAAAGAGGTGCATATGAACCAAAAAGGCTTTTTTAATAAATCAAGCTAATAAAAATAATCTGCCTGGAAGTTTGCTAACAGGTATTTTTGAAACAGAGAAGCAAAGAGAAAACAGCAAGAATATGAGAGAAGTGGTCAAGAGGAACCTGAGGAAGGACAGGACAGAGACAAATCACTGAATATGAAGAGCTGAAGATGCAGGGGAATGACCTCTGGAGGTCATCTAGTGCATCACCCTACTCAAAGCACAGTCAACTACCACAGATTCCTTAGGACTGTGCCCAGTCCTCTTCTGAAAATCTCCTAGGATGGTCACTGCACAGTCTCCCCAGACACCTTCTGCCAGTGTTCAGTCACCCTCACACTGGAAATGTTTTTCCCTATGCATAAATGCAGTCTTCTGTATTTCAATTTACACCTGTCACCTGTTGCACTTTCACACGGAACTGCTACCAGAGTCAGTCTCTTCTTCAGCCTTAACAAAGAGGAACACGGCCATCCTAGACGAAAACATCTTACCATAAAGATTTTTTAATCCCTTTTCTGAGCTGACTCTCTTCCAAATGCTCAGTGATACCATGATTATCCTCGTGAGAGTTGGCAGATAAAGATCCAAGCACAAGCAATTCCTGACGAAGTAAGGACTGTTAAAATATAATACTGTTGGGATAATAGTCTGATTCAACTGTGTATGTCTCATACCACATTATGGTACTTCTTGAAGATCAACGATTTATGAACTCTATTTATCACGAAAAACTGCAAGTATGTTTCTTCCTAAAGAAGCACAGATACACTTTCAATTATGCAAGCTCCTATAACGGAAGTACAAGAAATTTTCTCCCCTATGAAGAGAAGCACTTGGACTTCCCAAGGACAGCAGCCTCAGAGTGTGTCACCACAGGCCAGGACAAGACCCATGATTTTGTATCAAGTTCCCCATGAGCTACTGGAAAGTACATTCCCTCAGAAAGTGCTGGAGTAGAACACACCTTAAACATCATCCCTCTCTTTGATCTGACACTGATATTCTTCCTGCCAAGAACTGCTACAGAACATCTCTGTTTCTTTTTGCAAGTTCAACCGGCGTGGCTAATTTGATGTACACAGCATTGCCACAGATGAGGACTAAAGGCCACGGAGCAATTTACATTGTTATAAAGTTAGAGAGATCAATAGCTAAGATACATGAAGGAAATTCCCGAGTAAACAAAGTTGAGATGAGCATATCAGTAGCTTCCATATCTGAGTTTATCTAAGAGAGGCAAGTGAATGCATTTTGCATTCTTACTCCATTGCATGCTATGGAGTAAGAGAATGCAGATTCCCCAGAAAGACAGGGATTTTTCATCAGAAAGGCATAAAGAAAAATCTTCTTTGAGACACTGCATCTTTGTCTCAACTCTTTATTTAGAGGATGAAAGACCTTCAAACTCATTTTTCTCCTGTCAGGAGGAATACTGTACTGTGAAGTTCTCCAGAACGGAAAACAAACACAGCCTCTCCTAAAATGCATTTGTATATTTGTATCTCCTTCCAACTACAGAGCCCAATGAAAGCCAATGGAAGCAAAGTACTAAAGGGGGGAAAGCTCTGATACTGTATAAAACAGAAAAACAGAGTTCTCTGGAAATCTTTTAAATGCTGTCCTTTGACTTCTTAACAATGTAATTTTTCAAGCGTTCCAAAGAGCTATCCATTTTCTATTGACCCCACCAGAAAACAGTATTTTGTTTTGTTAGTTTTGTTCTTGTGTTATGTCAACATGACACCCTGGCACCTGATGCTGACCTTAATGGATTCTTGACCAAGGACCCAGCACTGCCACTTAAAACACTGCCAACTGCTGTTTAAATGAAAATAAAAACAACAGATTTTCGAAAACCTGTATTTTAGCTTACACAATATTTAATGGTGTTTCCTTTACCAATTCTTCATGTTTCGCTGAGCATAATAAAGAGTAGTTCTAAAGCTACAGATTTTGAAGAAACACTTGGAGTCCTGCAGTTAAACACAAGGTTGTGCCTCTTCAGAACTAAAAGCATTAAAGATGTTTACTTAGAAACTAGGAAGCAGCTATTACTTTAGAAAAGCATTTCTCCTTATTCAGTAGTCAACATAATTTTTATATTACCTAACACAGAATTTGCTCAATCCCAAATTGTCAAATGCATTGGCAGGAGGCTCAAGCAGCTCTGATGAATACGGGAAGGTAGTAATAACGTGATTCTATCCAGCCAAGTTTGGTTTGATATGAAAGTTTTTTCTTGGACCATGCGCTTTACTACGGCACAGGACTGAAACAGAATGAGACCTGAACAATGCCAAATTATATCCCATGTACTTTTTTCAGTTGGGAGTTTTTCAGCTTTCCCTGAAAAGACAGGACAAGGGACTAGATGGCCAACAGGACTGATTGAGGATGGCAATTCCTCTATCCTTATACCCTTCAAAGTATTACAGAAAGTATTCAGAATCTACAGTCCTATTTTAGGACAAGATTTAAATTGGACAAGGAAAAGTACTTGGAATCTTTATTTCAGCATTGAAATTATTCACATGCTAGGCAACTTAACACAGTCTAGATGGAGGAAGCAAATGATGACCAAAAACATTATGGCCTTTCTTCCAAGTAGGCAATTTTGTGTCCTTATAATTTAGAGCTGCAAGTCTTTTGCTGACTAATAATGCTGGAAAAAAAGCACATTTTAAAAATTAAGGGTTTCTCTCCATTTCCAAGTTTTGAGTAGATCTTTATCTAACATTTTATGACAGTGCATTGTGAAACAGCTGCAGCAATTTTATTCATAGTCAAACTCCAAGTTTCTTGCTGATACTGCTTATCCAGTATCCTAGAATACTAAGTTCTCAGTTTAAAAATAGAGAATAATACCCCAAAAAAGTTTCCTTATGCTTCCATAGTGCCACCAAAGCATGTTTCAAACAGGAAAGAAGTTAGGGAAAGCCACTTCTCCTATATCCTCTGTAAAGAGCAATAGCATTTTATTATTCTACTGAATACCAACATTTTCTGTCAAACCCCTAAAAAACAGTGAGCTGAGAATTTACATTCTTTTAAAAAGACCTGTAAAAAGTACTGGTTTTAAGTTCCTCTTTGTGACAAAACAGTAACTCTGGTACACAGAACCACTGAATTACAAGAAAATGAACCAGACTTCAATCTGAAATCCACTCAAGTCAAGAGGAGACAGAGTCCACAAACTGTCCTCTTTCTAGATGGCAAAATTTCAGCATGAAATGATTTCTCTAAGTTTTATAAGCAATAACGGTAATGGCAAAAGGTAAAGAATTTTTAAGGCTGTACGCCATGCTAAATATGTGCTACCCTTTCTATTTAGCACTCCTTCAATTTTACCCATCAACCGATAGAGACCTTCCCAAAATAGATAGTTCTTTTTGTCTACTATCTGGTTTTTGCTATATGCTTTTTAGTTTTTTATGACAACGACAGCTATGAACTTATAATGAGAGATCCCAACTAAAACACAATAGATTAAAAAAAAAACCCAGAATTTTCATAAAATAAAATGCAATCAAATATTGTCAATTGTCTTACACAGGACAACTTCAAGCATTACATAAATTAAAACAGTATAAAGTGGTACCGGAGAGTGGGGGAGAGGAGGGCTTTTCAGCCCTCAAACATGAATTAATATAAATCAGAACTTTATATTATGGTAGATAGCCAGCATGGTATTTGGGTCACCTAAGTCTTTGCCATTTTCTTGTTTTCCCCTTTTTGTTTTACATTTTAATTTAAATATATTTCTTATTAATCTACATAAGTTTTGATTGATAATGTGTTTATCACAACCAGCTTAGAGACTGCCTCATATATTAGTTGACAGAGGCCTTTAAGAGATCTGTAAACTGATTATTCAGTCACTTCATTGTTGATAAATATTAAAGGCTTCTATATATCTGCTAATGACAAATTCATTGCTTGCTAATCTCATGTTATTTTATTATTAAGTTTAATGCAAGCTAACAGTGGTAGTTTGTTGAAGGGAAATGAACCCTTTGAGTTAAGCTATATCACTTCAAACATTAAAAACTGTTTAGATGCTTCATGTACTGATGAAAAAGAAGGATTCCAGTGATGTCAATGGACTTACAACAGTATGGTAACTAGTATGACTGAGAACAGAAATAAAACCTTGAGTTTTGCAGCATTATACCAACTTACAAATATTTTTTAATAATTACACTGCAGTGCTACTATGTATGTACACAGAAATACTACTACTACTTTGAAAAACTGTCAAGAAGTGGACTGACCACCTAATATTAATAAGACAAAATAACTGTTTTATTTACCTGACTTTGCAATTCACTTTGTTGCTTCAAGCGAAGATTTTCTGGTGTATCAGCCACTGTAGTGAAGGACTGCTTTGGGTAATGTCTAGAAGGAGAAGAAGCACAAAGCCATCAGCAAATATTTGCATATGCTAGAAAGTCAAGCCCGTCCCAGCACTCTTTCCTACAGTGTACAGAATTCTTTCATAGTTTGCTATGAATTAGAAGTACTTAATAATACTGTGTCACACGTGCCTTACAGAAACAACACAGGAAACAAAGGAGTTCCTGTAATGAGTCTAAATCCCACCCATTCATCCTGACCACTGACTTCAAAGACCAGTCAGCCAAAATTTGCTTTCAATAGAGTGATTAAAACTATGTTTAACTGCATTGTCTTGGTACAGTCATGTGCTGGACAAAGACTGAACTAAAAGCCCTTAAAATGAAATTGTTTTACAGAAACCGATGCTACATAAGGGAGCACAGCTGGAGTACCACGGAGTCTTTAATCCTTTAGTGTAGGAACCAGAAGGATCAAGGCAGGTACTTGCTGAGTAGAGGAAAGTCAAATGCTTTAACAGTAAATACATCAGTACAGTACTGTAATATCCAGTAACAAAGGCTGTGGTGTCTCAAAACTGCAATCTATCAGGCATCTCTCTTTCCACTTGAGATTTTACACCTTTACAATACATTCCTACTATTTGCTTTGGCATTTTATGGTAACATGCTCTAGGGGGGCCTGCCTGAGCAGGGAGGTTGGATAAAATTGCCTCTGGTAACCTCTTCCAATCTTAATAATTTTTTGCATCTGTGAACTGCAGCAGTCAAACCCTCCTCATTTACAGAACCACTATTGATTAATTTTTATGGATTTATCCTGCAATTTTGCAGTCAAACAAGAAGTTCCCTAATAGGAAAGACCACAAAAAGAAGCAAATAATAAAATGAAACAGCACATCCCTAAACAGACATAATATTATGAGCCAGAAACACTATGAGGAAACTGATTCTTACTAATTACTTTCCATCATCTTCAGTCTAAAACTAAAATGTTCACCTTACTACCATGTGAGGCACTCATGTCTTCAGTTACCCTTCACAGCTTCCCATGCCAGCTCCCCCATTTGTGCCTCCAACATTTCAGAGTACAAGACAGCAGGCACAGTGTTACAGACACAATAACATTTGCAGCATAAGTTCCACAGAGAGAAAAAGCAGTGTCTGATGACAGAGGATATGCAGTATTAAACATTTCCATGTTCAAACTCCAGGCTATCTCTAATGTGCTCTTTCAGCAGCTACTTGTATGTTGTTGCTATGGTTTCATCATAAAATTTCCATTCTATGTAAACATGATATATATTTTCTTTCAAAATCGTATTTTGTTAGAAAGTTTTCTGTGTACAAGTTCTATTTCCATTAAATGCATGGTTTCAGCAAAACAAAAGAATTATTATCTGAAAAAATACGCATAAAAATTAAAAAGGATTTCTAGTTTTATCCAAAAGCTGAATGTTTCCCCCTCAGAAATGTAAAATCAATAATTGATGAGAAATGCTGCCTGAACTTCATACAGTCCATTGCTCCAGGCCTGATTCCCCCATCAGATGACATCTCGCATTGCCAGACTTCTACACCACAGCACAATGGAGTAGACTCCTGCACCAAGAGGCTGTGGAACATCCCCTCATTTGTGGCATGGTTACACAGGGAAAACAGAAGAAATACAGGACACACTCAGGATTTCAGGCTCTCAAGGGCTAGTAACTGTATAGAAAGAGCAAAAAGTAAACATATTGATGAAAGAAAGTTTTTCTTCACAGAAATGTAAGAACTATCCCAGATTGGGTACTAGCAGATGGACAAACGTTGCTACTCTAAGTTTATGGTGAGACACACTCCCACCCATTATGTCAGCCACTTGTCTCAGAGAGCTCATGTCACTGAGAACTAGAAAACAACATTTCTAGGCATGACACCCTTCAGACTATTCCTTTGGAGTTACAGCCAAGTCCTCCCGCAGTCCCACCCAAGGTGGAGCTTTGGCCAGAGAGAGCACTGAGTTCTGCATATGCTGCTGCCCCTTCCCCTCTTTTCAAACCAGGGGCTCCCCCACCATCCCCCCCGAGCCAGCCAAGGCCAGCCAGCAGAACAGCTTAGCCACAGCTCCAGCAGCACACAGGGAGGCTTTGCACGAGGCAGATGGTGTCAGTATTGTGAAATATTTTGGGACAAGGAAGATACTTCCAGAAGGGCTTCTCTTTTTTTTCTTTATTTCATTTTTTCTATCTCACACTTCATTCTTCTGTATAGAGGCAAAAAACAAATGCCAGACTGGTCACAAGGAGGGTCATAAGCCCTTTTTGGAAAGCAGCAATGAGCAGATGGGAAGGCAACAAGGCACCTCACAGCCAGGGCTTGCTGATGCCCAAGGAGTATCATAGCAATGATGTACAACTCACACCTTAAAGCATAGCAGCCATGAGATATCCATGGATAGCTCCTGTAGATGACAAAATCTCTATCCCTACAAAAATATCATCTGCCATACATGCAATTTAAATATTACATTATGCACATGTTGAATGCTGAAAGCATAAACTTTCATTGCACTGTTTTACACCATGGTTACGTATCATGACCCTGGTAGTATAATCAGAGTAATCACATGTATTCATCCTTTTTAACATGGAGAACAGAGTGCAGCCAGCTCACATGGGGTTTTTGCCTGGTCCCCTTGGGAATTGTGTGAACAACACCGAGGCAAATGTCTGAGCCACAGCCCCCAGGGAGCAACAGCAGCAGACAACTGCAAACCCGGGTTCTCAAATTAAACCTCTCTATTCTGAAGCATAAAAAACATACACCTTGTCCCTATCGTTCACCAGCTATTACTTCTGATCATTTGTAAAAGAAATGCTTTCTTCCACGATTAGTATTCAGAAACTCAGAGATATTTCAGCATTCCAAGCAAACCACTTGAGAACCAAAGTATCTAAGATCATTATTTATTTTAGAACCACTAGCTCCATACTTCAAGTATAAAAGGTATGCTCAGCCTCAAGAAGCAGTGCTTTAATATGCTTGAAAACGCTATATAAACTGATTTTATCAATGAAAAGTATTTATACTTGACCATGGAAGAAAACAATACATATAACAAGTGAACAAAACTGCTGAAATTTAAATTGATCTTTAAACTGACCATCTAAACCATTTATCAAAATGTATTACAGTGGCTAAAATAAGAATCATTTAGCAAAATTAAATTAGCAGTGCATTCTACTATGGGTTGTCATTTTAACTGCAGCTGATTTATGAAACCACTCACACGGTATTTTAAACCAGAAAGACACGGGTTTAGATACATCCCTTCTAATTTATGGAAATTCTTGCCTCAAATGTATTAAAAAGACTAGTGTTAAATTTAAATCCTATCTTCAGCTTTCCGCATTTGTTTTAAGCTTACTGATACCATGTCTTCAGGGTAATTACCAGTATTTAAGATATTAAATTATGTGAAAACTATCAAAGATACATTCTACTACTGGATACTTTTGTCTGAAATAGAAGGCTGAAACACAAGTGCTAAAATTCAATAATCTGCTTTTTAAACTATCAGTTTAGGGCTATACCACATTTTGTCAAAATGTTCTGAATAAAGATAAGTAACTGAATGGCAACAGCCTTTAATTCAAAAGGCTGACAGTGGTCCCTGGTAATCCCTTGCTCAGCTTCCCTTTTGTCCCAGATGATGTCTGAGAAAGAGCCAGGAATTGGTTAAGAAGGTCAGCTATTTGACAGCAATGTCCAAAGGATTTTTTTTGTTTGTTTTAAGTCTTTGTTAGTTGTCTAAGTCTACTTAGCAATATGTCTTACCACACTAATGCTATTAGGATTAATCCTGTATAAAGATCTATACAAGAAGTTCCAGAACAAATCAGGATACACAGTACAGTGTCTCTGCTGTGGGTTACTGTATTGCCTGCCTCAGCTGCACAGCTTGATTAATAAATCAAACCACAACTCAATCTCCTGCTGATTCTGAAGGGACTCCTTCACTTTTGATACTTGAAAATAGGATCAGTAAAGCCTCTGAGAACTCAGGAAAGCACCTGAAAGTTACCTAGCTTTTCCAATGACTAAACATAGAAATTTTCCTAAATGCTTTTTTAGCTGTAACACTTTCATCAGTTTTTCCACACTCTCAATCCAACAAAAGGAAAGAAAAATGTTCTGAGAGAGAATGGGATGAAGATTCAGCTTTGTCTCCTCTGTAAAAGGTCCGATTCAAAGATTCAGATAAATTCAAGCATCTACGGGAATTACCTTCCTCATATGCCTCACTCTGACTTAACCAACATTTATTTACAAATGATTCAGAGATGTGTGTGTGTGTTTTACAACTGTAAATTAACTGTTACTGTTCAGTTACAGAATTATAACCCTTGTCAGAGTTTCTAGAATTCTAAGGAGTTATGTCTCCCCTAAAATACCTATTCTGTATTTGCCTGCAACATTAAATTCGTGACATTTTTTAACCAGAAAACAGGTACAAAATATACAAATCAAAATTAGCCTCCTAAGCAGAGGGTCAGCTCCATCACCTCTTTTCATAATACCAGTTGCCATCACTGGCTGTCACATTAGGGCTATCTGTCCTGTCCTAGGTTTTGTCCAAAATAACTGTTCTTCTAATTTAAGCAAACTCTAAAAGAGAAGGGGGTCAGAAAAAAACAAAAAACAAAAACAAACTTATTTTCACTTGCAGTAATGCAGATTTGAACAAAGCAAACCTGTAAGACACCATAATAAAATTAAACCAATCTTACAAGAATTATAGAAAGCTATAAAAATTAGTTATGTTTTTAAAACTAGTACTTTGGTAAAGTGTATGCAAAAATTGAAATTAAACAGTGAAAAAGGATCTAGCAGTCTGGATGTAACCCAAGCTCACAAATGATGGACAGGTAGGGAAGCTCCATCTCAGACCTGCAAGGGCCCAATCCGGTAAATGTGATCTGAGCCCACATCAACAGCACAAAAACAAAGAGGAGAGACATAGATCTCCAATTAAGTGTCATGTAGAAGAAACAAGACAAAATAATTGTTCCAGGATAAAGGTAACAAGGCATTAAGTTGTGCTTGGCTAGGGAGTGTTTAAACTGGCAGCTTGAAGAGGCATAGAACTGCTTTCACCTCCTTACCTTGAAACTGTGTCATTCACAGGACGTGTAAGATGCACAACAGCAGAGAAGGAACCAGCAGGAGGGAGATGTTGCCCACAGCTGACTACTTGATATGAAATTCGTGCTGAGTTGCACTTGCAGCTCTGAAGCTCCAGGAGGGATTTCTCAGAGTTTTCTCTTTTGTTTTGAGCTTTCTGTGCAAGATCACTTATTTGCATGCAATTATAAAGGCTTTTGTAGTAGGAATAATGTAACTAGTGGATAATGCAGCTTTGGTATGCAGCACTTGGGCAATGAAGTGAACAAGAAATACATCACAATTCTTCAGAAATTATCCAAAGATGGTGTTCTCTTTGGCTACCTGAATCTACCCCTCTGTGTGAAGAACTCTGGCTGCAATCAGTTTGCTTTGGGAAACATTTTTTAATCGTTGCCTTCTGTTTTGCAAGGAACTTTTCAAATATTTAATTTCTGTATCTGTACTTCTTACTTGAAGTAAAAGAGAAAGTTCTTCCCACATGCTAGCTAAATGCAAGCTCCTTTTTTATGAGAAAAATCCCCTAGAGCGATGAGCTTGTATTTATTTGCAGATTTAGCAAGCAATAAGATCCATAATTTTTTATGTAAGGATATTCCACTTAATTGTTGGGGTAGGCTATAACACCCTTGCTCCTGGAGTGACTGAAAGTCCACATACCCCATAAAACCAGGCACATGCTGCACACTGTGCACTGTGCTACCAGCCTGGTACTTGATACACTACTACAGAAACCCATATCTAGGGCTCCCTTCAAAGTTTAAGGTTAAGGACCACATTAAATATTCTGACTCTATCTGTTCCCAAGACACAGGTTAGTGCCTTACTGCTCTCTGTTAGAGGCTGAAAAAACGAACTATTTACTGAAAACAACAAGGCAGGAAATGTTTACATTTTAGATAAAATAGTTTAAAAACTGGGTAGCCAACTCTAATTCCAAATTCCATGACCCTCACCATTTGAAATGTCACCCATAAATTCTGCTGTACCAAGCTAGAGGAGCAGTTAGCTCTGCAAATGTTTGTCATATATTGAGGAACCCCAAAGAACAGAGAACTGGACTGCACAGTTATATTTTAATCACTGGCAGAAGGGACAGCTATGGAAAACAGGTCTACATAGAAGACCTGGAATCTGAAGTAGGTTATTTTAGAATTTAAAAGGCCAGTTAATTCTTGAAAATAGTAAAACCTTGTAAATTTCCAACTTTCTCACAGCATGTATCCAAAAGCATTAACATTACTCATGTGGCCAGTATTGGCTAAGTTTTAGAGAAAAAGCATAGAGTTCATAACATTAAATTACTTTGTACTTACAATACCAAGATGATCAAGAAACCTGTTCCAAATACATTTTCAGACACATGGGTTGTCTGAATTTGCAATGTTCCCATATTGATATTTTGATTTCAAGTAGTTCCCCTGGAAACTGCTTTGAGCCAGCTTGGTGAAAACAGAAGGTCAAGTGCCACTACGGCAACACCAGCCATGCCACACAGGCAGCTGGGCCCATGCTCTAATCACCAAGGAGTGCTGTCTTCCTGCTTCCTCCCAGCAACTGTCTCAGAATTAAAAAAATACCCCAGCTCTCAGGTGATACTAGCTTTTTCCCCATTTCTTACATTTTTATTTTCTCTCTCTTTTGCAATTTGATATTTATTATACATAGAAAGATAGAGTGTTAAGGAGACAGGCAAGTCTTGCTTCTTGAGAAATTTAGGTCAAAACATTTTAATTTTAAAGATTTGAAAAAATACAGCAGGAGGACACAGTTCATATCTTATAATACTAAGAATTGTTATGATACAAATCTCAGCCAAGTAGAGCCCAGACTCAGCAAAAAGATCAAAAAGAGTAAATTCCAAGCATCACAGACTTCAAAAGTAGAACTGCTAGAATTTTCAGTGGAGCCAGGCACTCATCCTTTCAATAATTTACCTATTCCTCAGCTATTGGATTCCAGTGCTTGGGGAAAGAAAATCAGTCAGTAGCAGACCAAGAATTACAGCACAGCCTGGAGCTGTGCAGAAATCTACTGCCAGCACACTAGTAGGTATTGACAACAGATCAAAAAGTGAGAACTACTGCTGGAGAAGGATACACAAAAGATGCACAGGAAGTCCAGAGAAACTTGAAAGGAGGAGGCAACTGTGGCAGAACAAAATAAACAAAAATCTGACTGCAACAGCAAAATCTGCCAAAGATGTGCACACATATTAACATTTGTCACTGCTCCCCAGATATCACCCAGTGAGCTCACCCAGGCTTACACATCCCCTAGACACAGAAAACTTCATCAAAGTTTAAGAAAACTTCGCAGTCACCTGTGACACAACAAAAGGCTAATGATTCAATATTTCTATAGTATTTTCTTCCAGATACTGTGATTACTATTTCTTTCCAAATATCCAGGAGACAAAAAGACATAAATATAAGCAGGAAAAACACAGACTGAAGCTGAGTTTCTCACTAATTTAATTTGTCAGTTTACAACAGCTGATCTAGCAGAGTAAAGAAACACACAGTATGACCCAGAGTTTACCCCATCAACATGTTGCTGTCCTCTTTTAAGGATGTGAGAAAAGGTTATCATTCATGCATACAGCAATGGCAAATTTTCTTACAAAATTCCTACATTTTCTTATTATTTATTCTACATTCAATATATCAGTATTTCAAGCAGCACAACACTAAATTATGCGAGTGTAATTGCTCCTAGGCAATTGGTAGCACTCAGTATGGGGATTTAAATATGCTATCTAAATGTACGGCTTTCAGATACAAGGACCAGCCACAAACAAAAGAGAAGTAAAACTTGCATCTATCCTAGTAATGCTTTCTTCTCTGCCATCTTTCCAAGTGCAAGAAATACAACACAAGGGAGAAGTTTCATTCTAGAATTTTTCATGCTAAAAATCTATGACAATAACATCAGAAATCAAGAATAAGTGATTATCTGTTGCTCACTGCTTGTATTAAACCTTCCTCTTCCAAGGGAGTACTGACTGAAAGAATGAATATTTGCTACTAAAAACTGAAACTCTTATTCATGCATTCATTCCTTCAAAACTTGTTAGGCCATATAGCTCTGGATCACAGCTGTAATGAAACTGGAGTCCAGCTGTTGAGCTCGCCTAAAACTGAAGGTATAAGCCACAACCTGGGAAACTAAATATGGACTCGTTCCTAGCTTCCATGTTTTCTACTTCTTAACTCTTCTGTATAAGTTTTCTAGCTTTTAATCTTTACGCTTTTTTTCATTTCTTTAGCAAACCTACAGACCCCAGCTTCATTGGACAATTCATTGGCACTTCTGAATTCCAAAGTTATCATGCAAGACACGGCAAATACAGTTAAAAATGCCTCTTTAACTGCAAAATGTATTAAGCATTTGTCCTCTAAAAGGGTGTCATCATTGGCAACTCTAAGTTAGAGTCAAAAAAAGTACTTTAAACAGAGTTATGTTTACATGTGTGCTGGAGGAAAAAGAAAGAAAAGCTGGTTTTTTGTCAAGTGAAAATTTTACTAGATGATTATTCACATACTGTAATTTCTAAGCAGCTATGCTAACTGTGCAGCTTTATAAAATGTCTCTCCTTTAATGCATCCATTTCTATAGAATTAGTATTAATAGAAAAAAAAAGTATATTTAGTTTATGAAAGATATTTTATGCTAGTATAGTGTAAAACAATTTCCTATTACAGCACACTTGCCTATACAAAATTATTAAATGATAAATTCAGCTTTTGCTCACAAATGAAGAATACTCTCAGAGCCTGCTTTGGCTTATTCTGCTGAAAGGGTACAAGGGTGCAAAAACAAACACTGTAATTTGTAATGTAAATCCTTGGCAAAAGTCAATGTATTACCAGTTTAATTTAATACTGTTCTATACAACACATCACAGACCACTCACGATGTGCTGTAGGATGTCATACTTCACAGAAGATCTGGTCTGTAAGCTCCAAATTCTAAAGCCTGTGTAATTCAATCAAATCACATATTCCTTTTTATGTATTTATCATGAAAAAGCAACAACCACGCCACATTTTTCACTAATACCCTGCAAACACCTACAGAACTTCTGCATATATTATGCTCTCAGCTCCTCATGGACTGTAAATTATTTTGACTAGAACCAGGTGCAGTTGCCATTGCTAATTAAATGCTCCATCAGTATTGTTACAAAGACTGCCCTCTCTTCTCTTTGCTTTCTCTCTTTTCTCCCTGCTTGAAACAATACCACCATGTATCTTCCTGTTGAAGTACAGAGGTTTCCGTCACGGCTCTTAGTATTTTCAATTAAAGACTTAGGCAAATGAATGAGTTTTATGTAATTCATAGAGCACAGGCTTTCTCATCACTTTATTGGACACAGACCCTAAATTCCACCCAAATACTGTTCCAGAGACTGAAGTACTGCATGTCATCCAAATGGTTTCCACAAGTTTCCAGAGAGAAAATTATTCAAACCATAGAATCATAAAATCATGGAAAGGCTTGGGCTGAAAGAGACCATAAAGATCCTCTAGTCCAACCCCACTTGCATGGTCAGGGATGCCACTCATTAGATCAGGTTGCTCAAGGCCACAACCTGGCCTGGAACATTTCCAGGGACAGGGCATCCACAACTCCTCTGCAAACAAGCAGAACTTAATAACATCTCCCGAGCTTTTCCTTCTTTTAGGCTGAAGATCTGCCTCTCAACAACTTCAGGTCAAAAGCCAAAGAAATGTTTTACATCCCCCCATCTAGACAGAAGAGAACAACTGATGAATGGTTGCTGATATCCTAAAAAATTAATCCTTCAGGATGTAAAGCAGGCACAAACAAAATCAAGTATAAGAGGAATGCAAGCAATTCCTAAGCCAATTTACAGAAATGGCCTGCCCAAAGCATAAACCAAGTACTTTAACTACAGTAAAATGTACAGAAAAAGCTATTTCCATGAGGTATGTAAAAACTCAGCATGTCAGAGCAGATACATTATCACACTGCCAGATCAAATGCAAAAAGGTGAATTATGGGATAGATGGAGAAGAAAGGAAGTCACAGAACTAATAGTGAAAAGACATGTGATATGTGTAAGATGAAAGGACAAGCTCATGCTTCAGATCACACAGCTTAGTCATTAAATAGCATTTACACCACAGGAACACAGAAGACCTCGGAAGGAATTCGTAACCATGGAAAAAAAAAAGGAAGTGAAATATCTCCTACCTTTCCTTATTCCTAAATGCTGCAGGCCACAGATCTGTCAGATGTCACTGTCTGAGCCCCTTCTACACCTATTACTACATTTCTACAAACCCATCAGCCACATCCTCCATGGCCAGAGCCCTCAGAGGGCAACTGAACCTATTCAGGATAAAACTTAATATGTGCCTTTGAGTAACAGATAAAGAGAGATGACAGGAAATGCAAAGCAAACTATTTGTAGCTGCTATGTTGAAGTGCACAATTGCAGGAAATATGCTCACAACTGAAGCTTGCACATGAATACCTAAAACTGGTCTTATGGTTCAAAAAGTATTATTTATCCTGTCAGTGCATGATCAGTACCACATCTTTGCTGTCATAACAGGCAGTAAAACCATTAAACTATCATCTTAACAAGTCAATAAATCAAGGTTGCAAGACCACAGAGATTCCTTTAAACTGGTGGAAAATATTTCAGCTGGTAAATTATGTTTTGACCAAAAAACACTTTTTGCCAAAAAAATGCTATTTCACTACAGTGCTAATGACTTTGTGTCCAAATTTTGTTACAATTACTCAGATTATTACCAATAAAGTCTTCCACAAATGTAAAAATAAAATAATTATTTTATAAAAATAAATGAAGCTGACATCAATTAGTTATTTCATTATTTATCAGTAACTTTAATTCAATTTCCAGAGAATCACAAAGCTTTCCATTGGGAGTTTTATTATTTTTGTTTCCTACAGATCTACTAATAATCTATGCATGTAATGATCCAGTCATAGAAATTAAAAGTATATTTCCACTGATTTTTTTGCAACTCAACATTCCCTGAGTGCCAGGCAAGTCACATGAAGTCACTGGTAAAAGCACATAGCTTCCTCTACAGGCCTGTTGAAATTTACACAAAAAAGATATTTTAGTTTACAGAAACTATATTTTCTGAATTGTTCAGAAAAAGATACCCAGTATTTTAAAGCTGAACAAGCCATAAGCCTTTTGTCAAGACTAAACTGTGCTGCAAATTTCTCTTGGATATGTAATTATATTTCCTTGCCTGTACTAAGATTACTCCCGGGAGCTTCATATGGATATTTACACTGTGGTGCATGTATACTACCAGACAGGAGCACAGAGTTCCTACTGTAAATAGCTTTCAACACAAGAACAAATGCACAAAATAAAAATACTTTCAATATTCAAACTAGAGCATTTCCAAATGCTTAAAGCAACTCTTAAGCATCTGCTTAACACTGCAAAAACTCAAAACAGATTTAAACCTTAAAACACATTGCTCAAGTCTGCAAAAGAGCTCAGTTTCGCCAGGTCCCTTCATCTGTCTGTCCTCCTGCACCAGCACACGTGAGTCTCTGACTGACAGAGCTCTGTCTGCCTTTATATCAAAACCCAGACATCCAAGGTGCTGAGCATTGTCACTTCTACTCTACTCAGGTGCAGGAAGACCTCACCTGAGAAAGCTAAGGCATCTGTGGAGCACTGCAGTGGTCAACAAAAGCAAAGAAAGAAAGACCTCTGCACACCATAGCCCAAGTGAAAAGGAAAATATCTGAATGACAACCCACATTGAAGACTCAATGAACATCCACTGAAATCCAAATGGTAAAAGGCTATGGTGGAGTCCAAAATAAGTACCTGAAAAAACAATTTTCACAAGACAGACATTCTATGGAGTAAAAAGATATCTGAGGGGAAAAAAAAAGAAAGTTGGAGGGCATAATGAATTAACCCAGTTTTGTCAAAGTTCTTAAAAATATAGAAGTTGTGCATTGCTCACTAGTGAAAAACTAAATGTTCCATTTTGATGAGAAGTTGGATATAATACAAAGAATAGGTATAGGGATTACTGTCAGCAGAGCTGTTTAATTTCTGCTTTAATAAGAAATAAAATGGAACAACAGCGAATAGCTATTTTTGCTGTTCAGAATTTGAAATATATACCTTGCCTATGCAGATACTTTTATGTCTTTTAGCCTCCTTTTTTTCCCCCAATAAAATAATTAATATGCCTGTTAATGTCTTCCTGTGTCTTTTAAGGTTCTTGAATTTTTAATAAATTATGCTGATACTTGGAGCTCAGTCTCTGGGAGTTTCTGGCTCAGACACAACATCTAGTCTCATGGCTCCCTATCAGTAATAAAAGATGGATGAGGTCCTGCCCTGAAAATCCAGTTGATCCACAAGCCTAAAAGTACAGGAGCTAGAGCTGTGGCAAAAGACATTTCTTCAGGTTTCCAGCAATGGTTCCAGGCACTTAGACTTTTACATCTGTGCTAGCAAATTAAAAACATCTAGCAACAGTCTCTGGTAGTGAGGCTGACTGCCATACTGCTCAAGTCTCCTAATGTCCAAAACAGGGTTACTGCCTGAGTAGAGCAGAAGTTGGCTTGTGTGGGAACAGAGCCAAACCTAGGAACTGACTGGGAGAGAGGACAAGCACAGGCTAAGTTATTGTGCCTGCCAGCATTTCAGCATTTAACCATGAGTTTCATACATATCTCTAATTTGCTAATTCAGATGAAACAAAGAAGTCTGAGTTGGAGTTCCTATACCACTGGACTCCCATGCCCTGTGCTCTCCAGGAAGAAACTTCAACAACTCCTGCTCCACTATTTTAATAATGTGCATTTTTCTGTGCAGCTTTTCCAAACCTTCTTGCATTTTTGTTTCTAAATCACAGAGCCACAGAAGAGTTGAGGCTAGAAGTGACCTCTCAAAATTGCCAAAGCACAGACAACTAGAGCAGGTTGCTTTCCACCATGCCCAGTCTCCTGAGTATCTCCAAGGACAGACCTACCCTGGGTAACCTGTGTCTAGTGTTCCATCAATCTCACACTGGAAAGTCAACCTCAAGTTCACCTGT
Organism: Rhabdornis inornatus; assembly: GCA_013397075.1. NCBI lineage: Eukaryota > Metazoa > Chordata > Aves > Passeriformes > Rhabdornithidae > Rhabdornis > Rhabdornis inornatus. The sequence goes on from VWZS01009562.1 coordinate 1,686,343, forward strand.
GTGGCCCTTCACTGCACTCCAGTATGTCTCAGTGCTCCACTCCAGATCCCCAGCAGGGCTGAGCCAAAGTAAAAGATCACTTCCCTTGACTTGCCCTATTTGACCCTATTTTTCTACTAGTGGATTAAACTAGAAAGAAAAAGACACATATATTTAATATTTAAACACTCAAATTTTGTTATGGTCATTAGTTTCTCGCCACTACTATTATTTACCTTAATGGCAAACTGCCTGCTATTGAGAACTCTCATACACAGATCAGGTAGCTTTTTTCTCCCCAAAGCCAAAAATTGCTAAGTAAGGAAAGGACAGCTGCAAACATTCATAATCAATTCAGTAGTGGGATGAAGGCAAAGTCTTTCCAATGGCCAGCACTGCAGCTGACCAGGGAAACAAGACACACTCTCTCAGTGTATTTCACTTCTTGTCCCTTTCTTTTGTTACTGACCTCGTCTTAAATCCCTACCCCTAAAATTCTGCCTATTAGTTCTTGGCTGAAAGTGTAGGGAAGGAAGCAGCAAATGAACAAGGAATTTCACATGCCAGAAGAGGGTTCTGTTTCCAACAGTAATTCTTGTGCAGAGGGCCTTAAGTGTACAGTTCTCTCTATGTGGTGCTGTATACAACGATAGCCCTGCATATGTGCCACCAGAGGTGACTCCACCACCAGCCTGACAACAGTTGGAGCCTGAAAGAGACACACCATGGTGACATACTGATTGCTACTAGAGAAGGCTCAACCATCTGCCTCCTGCTACTTGCATGACAATGCAAGCTGCAATTTAAAACACCCTTGTTATATTACATAGCTTTAAGCCTCTCTCTGCTTACGCCTCCTTACACAGGAGGATGCCTGGGCTGCATCAACAGGAACACAGCTAGCAGATCGCATGATCAGTTATCCCCCTCTGTCTAGCACTCATTAAACCATGTCTACAATCCTGCATCCAGCACTGGGCTTGCAGTACCAGAAAGATCAATGAACCAGAGATCAGTGAGGGCTACCAAGATGGTCCGTTGGCTGAAGACTCGTCCCATGAGAACAGGTTAAGGAATCACAGCTTGTTCAGCCTGGGGAAGAGGCTTTGAAGCAACCCAACAGCAACCTTCCAACACTTGCAAGGAGTTGGAAAAGAAAGAAAGAGAAATTCTGCAAGGAGTATCAAATATAGGGAGTCGGGCTTTTCATGGTGGTGCCTTGTGGGAACACACTAGACAATGAGCACAAACTGAAAAAAGAAGTGTTCAGGCTTGATATAACAAGAAACCTTTCCACCTTAAGGACAGTCAACTAGTGGAAAAGATTACCTAAAGAAGTTATACAGGCTCCATTGCTGGATGTTTCCAAGATTTGAATGGTCACAGCTGACTCTCTTGAGCAGGACCTACTGAGGTTCCCTCAGTCTGAATTATCATATGATCCTAAGATAGCAGCCACTCACATTCCTCAGGCTCTGTAGAGACACCTTTGATCTAGTGAGCTCTTATATTGAGTATAGGGGGGGTCCATGCCCAGCAGAACTTTAGATACTTGGTAAAATCTGAGTTTTATTTCCTTCTTGAACTATATGATGATAGTGCACCTGCTTGCACTGTACCTCAGCACACTAGAAAAGGAAATAGGTATCAGGACAAGAAATGTTCTGTGCCAGTGCATCATCCGTCAGCTGGGTTTTTCCTGAGTTTTATTAAAGTCAGACAGACATGCAACAACCAGACTGAGCACAAGGAAATGGGAGCAGAAGTAAGGATATGCCAACATCTCAGCTGTCTTGACATAAGGTCAGCAGTGATAATTTACCCAGGTATGTACTTATACACGAATCACATGAATAAGCATGTGCTTCAAACCTCATGGATAAAGTCAGGTTGAACAAAATAGATTCGGTATAATGAGAAACAAGTTCAGTAAATATGCTACAGAGCACTCCTGCATCATGCTCTAGCTCAGTAGCCCACAGCAGGAATCTTGTCAGTGCACAGCAATGTCCAGTAAAAACCTGGACTGAGCACAAAACATGGCATATAGGAAACAATTACAACATCCTTTACAAGGTAATCGCCATTTTTTCTGTTTTCCCAGGCTAGAGCAACTGAATGTTTTCACATGTCACTGTTACCCTTATACTGAATAGCCCACCTCATCTTTGTCCATAGCACATTTCCTTCTACGTTGCAGCTGTCTTAAACACATCTACCACAAAACACTCCACTGAGACCCCCATCAGTCCAAAAGCACTCAAGCCACAATTGCCTTTGAAGGAAGCAAAGGTTACCCAGGCTAAGCAGCAGCTTGATGCACACAAGCAGCAGGGGCTGTCACTGGAACAGAAAGACAGTGAACAATTGGGTCAGCACATGGAAGTGGGCTGTCTGCTGTATGTGACCACAACACAGCTCCAAATAGTCTGAGAAACACTTCAATGGGAACATAGCATTGCTTCCCATCCACAGCTTTTTATTCTGCTAACAGGATTTGGCTTAAGGTTGGGAAGGCCTGTTAAGGCTTTTCACTGCAGTCCCACTTGCAGATTATGGCCTAAAAAAAAACCTCATTATACCAAAAGTGTAACAGCCTAAAGCATCAAATATTTGTACAGCACCTTATTTATGCTCTGTAACAGACCCAAGATGCAAGTAAAAGGTGAAGTATTAGAAACATGCAATAATTCAAAAACTAAAAGGGTGACCAGTTAAAGCAATTAGTCTTTCAACTGAAAGACTTCTTCAGTTAATAGTCTGCTCTGAATGTGGATCAGAGGCCTCTTAAGATTAAAAGGAAATTTTTGTAACTTTGTGTATCTCGACTTCTGCTAAAACAAAAACAAACTGATGCAGCAGAAATTTTTAAAAACCCAACCAATTTCAAATGTTAAAGCTGTATATACAGCCAGAACAGCAAATGCAACATTATCTCCTGTCTTTGGTCAATTTTGTAACTTTAGGTTCCACCAATTACTTTTCTATTTATTTTTCCAGTGAGTCTGAGAACACGGGCCCAGTTAATAGAAACAACTCAAGAGATACACACTCTTGCCAAATGTGACCTAAATCCATATTAGCATTAGGTACAGGGTTTGAGCTGAAGCAGATTTTTGCTTTCCATTTTCTTTGAGTTGATCAGTTCAATTTGATCTTTGTCTGCTTTTAAAAAGATAGGTTTCACTTAGATTAGAAAACTAACCTTTCCCTGAGAGGCAGAACCATCTGAATTGGGAGCATGCAAGGAAATATTGATGGGGAAAAGACAGCACTGTGACAAAGTACTCAGTTGTATCTCAGGAAATAAAGAGGGAGAGGCTGGAGAAAATGAGAGTCTCAAAAATGTTTCGTAACAGGGGAAAGTGGAAGAGTAACTGGAGAATAAGGCATAAACTATTTTCTTTCCTGCCATTATGTTATTAGCAGACAGTGACAGAGAGGGAAAATGGGTCAGCCATGTTAGATGAACAGAAACTCCACATTGCTATCTCTGTCCCAAAGAAAAGAGGACAAGATGGTCTTTTAGAAACATAGCATGAAATGCACTCACAGTACAAGCAGGTCTCTCATGCTTTCTATCATACAGTCTGCCCTGAAATGTCAAAAGATCTCAACATGACTATCTATCTCTGTCATTAGGAAAGAGAATACACTTACAGATCAATGGGAGCCACTCCCTGATTTATGAATCTCATATCCCTCCTAATTCTTCTCATAACCATAATGAATCCATATGGTGTCCAAGTGTTACAGTCTGTATTTGATTTAGCTTAAAGATATTTAAAACAAGCAGAACCAGACCCAAGATGTTTCTATGCAATTGAAGAGTTACCCACTGACTCCTTAGCTGAGTCCCAGGAATGTAGAATGTCCTTTATAGTTCAAGTGCATTAAATCAGATGTAAAGAACTTCCCATTTGGAAGATAAGATAGAAACAATAGGCTTTTTATTAAAAGATTCTCAAAAAATCATTTGTGGAATTGCAAACCTGCTCTATCTGCACTTTTTTTGTGATGTATACCCTAAGCAAGGTCACTGTTCCCTGCTCTGTAAAGGCTTTGCTACCATTTTTAATTGTTTTTTTTAACCACAGCTCAGAGTTCTGGGTAAAGAACCTGATATCTGCAGGTAGGCAACAGTAAACCTGCAAAAGTGAGCAGCAGGGAAAGGAAACTTTACCAATAGCACACAGTGTCACCACAGAAATCTGCAACAAAAAAAGTGGGGAAAAAAAAGAAAGCAGGCAAAGACAGGCCAAGAAATTAAAATACAGACACACAGAGTTTCATAAATATGAATTGACAGTAGAAAAAATATGGAAAAGAGAAAATTAGTGAGGGAAAAAGGCAGACGAAATTTAAAAATGATGTTTTATTGTGATTTGGGGAAAATGACTCAGCATTCTGTGGGCCTACCATCCAGAGCCTGCAAATTATTTTCAATCTTTCAAGATATCGATTAGGTTAGAAATCACAAATACAGGAACTGCATAGCAGGGTAAATTACTCCCTCACAACTGCATCAGAAAGATTTGCAGGGAAGGAAACATGGAGGAGGGCACAATCATCTTTAACAAACAGCAGTACTGAAGCAGGAGCTAGAAGAAAGTATGTCATTGTCAGCACCACTGCCGGTTAAGCACAAAAAGAAAAAGAAAGAGAAAAGTGTAATAAGAAAAATTGTCACAAGCTGATCTTCAGACAATAACACAATAGGAGTCAGAATAGGGACTATGGGTATTGACTAGTAATTCACTGGACAGCAGAAAGACAGGAAATTAATATGCAGTGGGGGTTTTGTTTGGTTGGGGGGGGCCAGGGTGGGCAGTGGTTGTTTTTTACTTTTAGACTGTTATTTTGATGATGAATGATTATCCTCTCTAAGAGGTGTGAAGTTTAATTGCAAATACAGTGATGTTCTGCCCTCACAGTAAATAGTAGCTGTCAGTTTGTTGCTGAGCTGAAGCTTGGGCTCTCTCCTCTCCAGAGAATGAATCACATGATGGGTTTGCTGCCCATAATGGGTACAGTCTACTGACTAGACACCACTATATGGAAAAAAATCACTAACACTTTTTAAGGTCAATGAAAAGAAACAACTCACATTGTTACAGCCAACAACTATACAAAATTTTGCTGACAGATCCCCAACGCTGATATCTAAACCAATCACCAATAGCTGTGCTTGAATAAGGACCATCTTAAAGCATATGCACTGCTTATGCTTTCTTCAGTGAAAGCTTAATGGGCTTTGCTGATGGGATCTGTGATAAATCGATCCACTCAAGGGACTATCTGCAGCCTCCAGTCAAAAAGACAGAGTCCTGGCCGGCCTGGAAGTTGGCATGCTGCCTACTGCTATGTGAACCATGGCAAAATTACAGATGGGGCATAAACTAAAATGAACAAACCTGAACACATTACACAAACACCTCAGTAAAAATGTATAGCTCTGTCTGTGTTAGTAAAATGCTGCCAGTGCATATTTTGGTTTTGGAGACGGACTCCATCTGTAATACAGCCTCAAGAATGTATGCTCCACCCAAAAACATCACATGGATATCACAAACTTCTTACTCAGCTCACTATCAAATTTGGCAAAGGCATAACAATATACAAGTGTTGAGAAAATTAAGTAACCTTAATAACCTCTGTAACAAACATAGAATTTTTTTCACCCAAAGATGTTCTTCATCTTCAAAGTACACTGGTATGTGAGAATTCTTTAAGGTTTTTTGTGTTTTGTTTCCCTCTTTGTGATCTCTAATCAAAAATCTGACACTGGGTTGTGGAAGTCAGCCTGACTGGTATTCCAGGTCAGGCAGCCATCACTGAAGAAAAGTTGTATCCCAAGCCTAGACCATGGGAAGCATTTGTTTAAGTTGCAGTGACCCCAGAGAAACATTCCAAAGAGTTATGGGATTGCCCACGTTAATATCTCATTTACTAGTCAATTATCACCACTCCCAAATTCAGAATGTTCTCCATTCCTTGTATCCCCATTGGCCCTCAGCTGGTGCAATGTTCCACCCCACCTACCCCACTGGACCCTGCTTTCCCTTATCCCACCTCTGCACCACTTTCCCCTATACACATTGGACCCTACCTCAACTCCACCTCCTCTCCTACCCCATAGTTAAACCCTGGACCTCCCTTCATTGTGGAATACACATATTGAGAAAGTAAGAAATTACAGCCTGAAAAATATTCCAGGCCGGAGCTTCTCAGCTCTGTTCCCAGCCTGATAAGCTGGTCCAGCTGAAGGCCAGGGAAAATCTCCCCTAGGATGATAACTTGGTCAAAATAGAGAGGAATTAATAACAAGATAGAACACCTGTTGTGTGTGTGACCAGGCCCTGGGAACGAGGTGTCTACTCTCTGAACCAATCATCTTTTTCTGCTCTTGGAGTTGTGAGTCATGTTATAAAAACCAGTGTGTTTCTGAATAAACTTGTCTCTCTCTTTCCTGTCATGAGAGATGACCATGTAGCTGTGCATCTTATTTCCACCGCACCTAAGGGGTTAACACCCCACTCCATGGCTACACTTCATCCCTGTCTTCGACCACCGGCTCCTGAAGAGACCTCATCCCCTTGGTTTTTGTAATCAGATTTTTGGGCCTTCTCCCACATTTACTTTCATTATTATTAAAGTGTTTTATGTTGCTAAGCCATGGTTGTTGTACCGCTCTTCTTTTATTTTGCCACTTATATCCTGAATATCTGAGAACCCTAAAAAGGATTGTCGGGGACCACCCTCGACCCCGATACTGGGTCAAGTTTCAGCTGAATAATTTTCTAGCAAGTTTTACTTGGGCTATATAACCCTTCTACCAAGAGTTTTCAAGATGCACCCAAGTGCATCTCCTGACCAGTACATCACTAACGGTACAGTAAGTACCAGGGTCAGTGTACTAAAACAGGAGTGGATAGGTGAGTTGTAAGGTGACAAAAATCAGACTTTCCTCCAAAAAAGGAATTAACAGACTGCAATCAGTTTGTCACAATCAGCATGGAATTTAAATTAGCAATCTCATTTCAGTAACCAAGAAGGCCACCTCAACACATCAGTGGAGAAAGACAGGCACCTCTAAATGGTGACCCACTGCACTCCCTAAGAGCTAATGTATAAAAGGTAGATTCAGCAGCAAAAAAAAAGCCAGAACCCATCACCACTCCTTCCATGGAACCTTTTGGAAGGCAGTGGCTCACACCAGTCAATAGATACCACTCAGCTTCTTGAGAACTTCCCAGCAGATAGTACTATTTATTGAGAACCTTATTTAATGCCAAAACACTGCTAAGTATTATTCAGTTTCCTCTTCCACTGTCATCAGGCATTTATCCTATCCAGTCTCTCTGCACATACCTTTTCCTATTTTGAAGCCTTGAATGAGAGCACTGACATTTAGTTAATGAGATAATCTTCATAACCATTGAGAGCAGAGTAAGTAACTGTACTGCAGAAAGAAACCTGAAGCTATTCCCTCTGAGTTTCATCAAATGGCTGAAGACAATGAAAAGTACAGTTGAGAAAGAATAGACCAGCATTTCCACATGCACATAGATTATTGAAGTACAGATAGAGGAGTTTCCCCTAGCCTCAGCCTACTCAAGATTCTTCTATTCCTAGGCACCAATGATATTTATATTTCACTTGTGAAAAATATACTAAACACTTAAAAATATTTATGTCTCTAGTTCACTCAGTAATTTTTTGTTCAAGTGTGAGAGTGAACTTTAGAGTATTGCTGTTAAACGGAAGTTTGAAAAATACGTTAAGTAAGAATTTTCTTTTTATAGCTGTTGACAGTCTAGCTGCAGAGTTATAACACACAGAGTAAGTGGAAATATTACTGTTATTAGGAGCCACGATATTTTAAAAGTGACTAATCTTGGTTATATTAAATTCTAATGTGTTCTACAAACTTCTCACAACAAAGATGCCTCAAATCAAGAAGGCCCAAAAATGCAGTAAATGGAGTACATCTTCCCAGAAGTAACTATTAGGCAGCTACAGAAAGGCACTGGATTTCGATTCATGGGGTTTAGTGCAACAATTACCTCAGAGTTCATGTATTATTAATACAAATACTTGCAAGGTGGTATAAAACTGAGTTTGTTAGCTCAGATTTCCACATCAAGGAGAAAAAACAAACAAGGTTCTTGCTGCAACAAACTGTTCCTGACCTTCAGCAAAAACAGGGGAAGGAGTTCAGGTCGATAGCAATCGGTACAAGCAGTCCTGGGGAGCCCAGCAGGTACTGAACCTGAATGAGATATTAATGAGTCCTGACACTCCTTCCTAAGCAATAATCACTGGATCTTATCACCTATGCTTGCTTGTTAGCAAAGAATGATGCTGCACAATATTATTTTGGTTTCAAATTGAATGCAATACAGCATATGTTGCCTGATTTGGAAAAATCTATATACTTTCTACATCTGGGAAAATGACAGTCTTCATCACAGGAAAGTAAAGGCCTAGTGGACACATTAATATATTTGTTTCCCCTCCTGCGTGAAAGAACTCTGGTTTAAGAAAATAAGAATTTTAGAACTCTCTATTTCTCCAGATGCTTTTTATAAATCAAAATGCTAATCAATGTTTTATCTTTTGTCACATTTCTGGAAAAAATTTTCCAAATATTTATTTTTATACCAAATATAAGTGACAATAAAGGTATTCTTAAGAAAATGAGAACTGCAAAGAAACGTTTCAGAACAATGATTACTTCCTTTACAGAAAAGTAACAAGGTCTTATCATGCATTTCATGCAGTATCTTACAGTTTTTTGAACCACTTCAGTTAATTTCCATGTGCTTTTCTTTGATAAACCCTTTTTCAGTTGACAGCAAGTCTGATAAAATAAGAAACAGGGACAGAACAGTTTCTCTTACATTCCTAGAGTCAGATCACAGAGAAGTGAACCAATTTTTCTTAATAATATTTTACTCTTATTCCAATATGCAGAATAGCCATGAAGTCTCATCTGCTGAGGTATTGAAAAGTCCTACTGTAACATGCTTGAAATTTAAAACTAACTGAAATTCATCTATTTATAGGTTCATAGTACCTGTACAAACACCACCACTTTATTATCATGCTTTCACACTGGCAAAATCTCTGGTTTAGCATCAGATTGTTTGATGGTCACTACAATCTCAATTTCATTTTTATGGCTGAAGTCTAGAGTTTTTTTAATTGGTTTCTCAAGTTGAAAATGCATGACTATATCCACAGAATTTCTCTAGTTCTTTCTATTTTTCACACCCTCTGTGAAATTGTCCATCATATTCTAGCTGTAGAAGAGCTCTTGGGAGTATTTTTCTAATCTATTTTTGAGAAGATCTTACAAAAGTGCCATCTAGAATGGTAGAACATTTTCACAAAGATTTTGAATCACAATCAACAACAAGCAATCAAATCGTCCTTGATGCTGCCAACTTCTGGTCACCTAGAGTTTGTACATCTGATTCTGCTTTTGGAACCATCACCTAGGCTGTTGGGGTTTTTCCATACCCTCTAAACACACTACTGAAGTTCCATCCAGGACTTTCTCCCCAGGCAGTGGCCACTTCCTTGTGGCAAATTCAATCTCATGGCAATCTCCATCTTTGGCCCGTTTTCCTCCTTCTCTCTACACAATTTACACAAGCAAATTTACATTCTGCCCAAAACTTCCAGCTGTGATTTTGCTGTCATGATCTAATCTTTCAGAGAGTGGTCAGAAGTCCCTAAACCAAAGATATCTTTTGAAAGACTAGGGGGAAAAATACTGTTCTAACAGCACAGTAAGAAGACATATTTTAAAAAGAAGGAAACAGAAGATCTTCTGCTCGATAAATTACAGCATATGACCTATTTTTCATGCTCTTAATACCAGACTGTCTCAATGCTTTGGAAGGGGAAGAAGCTAACAGCAGAAAAAGAGCTGGCATAAAATCTGTACCTGCAAGTCATTTGGACCCAAGCTAATGAAAAACCCACTTTAAGTGTGTGAGAAGCCAGTCAAGGTGTTTGCTGCTGTGTGCATATGTGGCCTTCCAGGGAATTAGCAAAAGTACACTTTTGAAAGGAGCATGGAGCAGTATGCTCAGTTATTATAATTCCTCCTGTAAACAGGGTGTTTCTCAACCAAAAATTTCTCTCCAATATCCCTTGAATTCAGTCTTCCTCCACACCAGCCACTGCCTTAATTCTCTTACTTCCCTTTACCACATCAAAAGGAGGAAGGAAGGGAAGGAAGGGAAGGAAGGGAAGGAAGGGAAGGAAGGGAAGGAAGGGAAGGAGGTTTCCCCTTTTGTGTCAGGTTATCTGTAGTGCAGTAAAATATAAAATAGATGTTTGAAAATTTAAAAGCTGCAAAGGAGAGAGATCATTAAAAATACTGTCTAGACAGTTTTTAATTCTTAGCAAAGCACAGTTTCTTTTCAAAGGATTATAGTGTAAATCTGACTTTGATAAGCAGTATAGTCACTGACTATAGACAACATCCTGAAACAGGGGCTTAGAAGAAAGCTCAAGATACTGCCTGGTTCATCTCTTGCTTCAGAACGACAACCCAGCCTGTTTCTGACAAACAACTCTTCTTCAAATCCTCCAGTCATTGAGACTCCATGGCATCCCCCACCAGCACTACCCCTGACAACCTATCTCTTGTTCAGCTGTAGCAAGAGTGGGATGAGAGAGCATTCCTTAAATCATGAGGACTAAAGGATGGAATGAAAATTCTCAGGTTGTCCTTCTGCACCTGAGCACTGAGTTCCCAACTGCGCCCTTCTCTGTCGTGACCTGAATAGCAGGATACAGTATCTAAGAGATGGCAGGAGGAGTGAGAGGCCAGAATGAATGGCACCTTGAGCTCCAGCTCCAGGAAAGGTCTGAAGGGATGGGAGAGAAGGCCAAGCTGTGGGATATGACAATCACATGGGTGAGAGCAGGCTGCTCTCATTGCCACAGTCTCTGCAATACAGGTTCTCAGTGTTGTGAGACTTCACAGCCAGCTGGAGAGCAAGGGGAAAAATGCAGAAGGGAACTACTCTTTGTAGTCTTCACTGAAATTCTGCTGCACAGGGGGTTTCTGTGCTTCTGAAGACAATATTCTGAGATTAAATACTGTTGTTGTGCTCAAAAATGTTCATTTCCCACAAGACTTTAGGCTATAGAACAATAACTTATGATGCCCCAAATCATTACTACTTCTAAATCCAAAAACTGCACAAGTTGGCCATGAGAATCATCAATACGAACACTCAGTGCCTCAAACAGCAAGGATAAACTGCAGTACAATGTAATGCTCTTTAATGCAATAGATAATAAATGTGGCATTAAATCCTGGCATCAGTTTAACTCTTCCAAGCACAAGACGATCATGTTTAATTTTACTTTCCTGCTCTGCTATTCAAAGTGCTGGACAAGTTTTACATTAGTGTTTGTGGAGAAGATCATCTACTAAACACAACTATGGAAGGAACTAGAAAGTATTTTGTGGCTTCCTTTCAGAACTGCTATAGCAGTCCCTTAGAAGAGCAAAAGGTAAAAATATTACAGTTCCAGAATGTTATACCTTTGGAATGGGTCACCAGCTTACTTGCTACCTGAGTTTCTTCCCAAGTTCAATCAAAGCACAACAGTACTTTCACTAATGGAAACTCTTTTGTTCTGTGTCCGTCTTAAAATGCCATGCCATGAAAATGTCATTTTCCCAGTGGGCTTCTTTTGCTATCATTAGTTTAAAAACAAAAAGCTTGCCTTTACAATTTTAAACTTTCCATAGGCTCAAAATACTCTGAGAATTTAACACAGTATGCAAAATTACAAAAACTTTAATTGAAAAGAATCAATACTCTGGTTTGACCTATCTGTCCACTCTCAGTCATTTTAATGAATTTCATTGGTCTTTCTGGTTCACAAAAGACAAGACCACATTTTGCCATCAAAGGCAAGTTTTATGCTTAACTTCTTTAGTTTGTTTTTTTTTAATAAAGGTAGACTTTTTATTCAATACAAGTATTATTATCTCATTTTTGTATAGGAAACAACAGTGCAGTGCCTGGGCAGCTGACAGGATCCTGGCCTTAGGAATCCAGTTCTTAAAGCTGACTGTACTGTACTGTATCAAAGGTAAATTTGGATACAGGGCAGCATCAAATACCAAATTATGCTTTCAGGATTTGAAGACTGAAGTTTCCTAAATCCAGAACACCTGCACTCTGAGAATTTATGTTAAACAAAATCATCTCCAAGATTACTGCTGTTCCAAAAGATCTGAGCACTCCTGGGGTTTCTCATACCAATGAGAAACTTGTGTGTGACTCCACGTCACATTTCTAGGAGTCTTCTGCCCTTGCAGGAAGAATTGTGCTTTCATTGAGTGTCTAAAATCTGCAACACAACAGAGCAGTTGTACAGCACAAGGGAACTCCCCTTACTCCACAAAACATATTTCATGATCATGAAATGTACCACCCAAGTGGATTTCATTGGTCCTGTTCTTTCAAAATACACACCGATCTCCCTCCCAGGCAGCACTGTAAATAGTTTCCCTGTAAAAAAACTGACTTTGGTCTAACAGGTAGCTTCCACCTTAAAAAACTGAAAAAACTCCATGTTGCACATACAATGCACTTTTACCAAAACTTTTCACAGATACTTCAAAAGCTTTGTGCAGGGAGTAAGAGATTTGAAATTAATTTCCAGAAAATATTAAAACTGTTCTGGTCCTTTCTTAAATTTAATTGCCAATTAATACCCTTTTTGTAAAGCACTAAAAATTAACTTTCATGACTCACAAAAACCTGATATATTTACCAAAAGAAAAACCTGTACAACTTCATCCTATTTTGCTACTGGTTTAAGTTATGCATTATCAGTATTATTCTATCATATCTGCAGAAACCAAGCCCCCTTATAATACAAATTAACTTCACTTTTTCTTAAGTTTGATTCACCAAATTAGATAAATGGATGTAGCACATACAAGAATAATGAATTTTAATTGAAAATTTTGTTCTAGCCTAACTAAATAATAACAAAACCAAATAAAAGTAACTCAATATTGCAACAATAGCAGAGGGTACTGTAGTTCAGAGATATCTATCAACTCCATCACCACTACCTCTCTTACAATACATAAAAAATAGAATAATTGAGTTATCCTTCTAAACTTGAATTACACATTATGCAATAGCTGAAGTTTCAAACTACCAAGAAAAGCCAACAAGTTGTATGATTTAATATTTTATCCAACAAGAGACCATCTCATATTTAGATAAGAAATGCGCCACTTCTTCCAAGCTTCCTCCCCTCATTCTGCAGTTAAAATGAGTTTCCCCTAAGCATCCACCAGATATTTTATCACAGATTTCAATCACAACTTCTATTTCTCTTGCAAAAATTATTTGTATTACCTGCACACAAGAATATTACATCAAAGGGCAAACAAATATCCCTCATTCCATCATACCCTTCCCTGCAAAGTGTTACTCTGTAGGAGGATCAGCACTAATATACCCAGAAGAGTGCTGCAGCAATGGCTAAAATAAATATTTGTTTGTACTATATGCCTTGTATTCACTACAAACTTCTTCAGTTAAAAATTGTTTCAACTATTTATCAATCCACTGGTAACCTCAATGCAACTATCCTTGCTAGATTACCTCTTTAGTCACATATCCATTTATGTTGCAGTCACTGGCCATAACAATAATCTTAAGTGTACAGAGGGATCCCGTCGCTATAGAGGCAACAGAAATTTGTGGGCACTGCAATGAAAATGCACTGCCTGACGTAAATTTAGAGAAGTCAGGCAAAGCTTCACCATCTCAGCTCTTTGCAATACATCACATTGATACTGAAACAAAACGTGGTGAGTAATTAAGCCTCTTTGATTCAGCCACCTCACATTCTCAACTGCTCTTTGGTGAACAGCCTTTCCTAACTCCAAAACTTAAAAGCCAAAGCCAAAGCTAATGATTAACATGCTGATTAAATGAATGCTTAACTCCACCAAGTTACAGGGTACTGCAATGTTTTTTCTTTTCTTTCAACAACTATCAAGAATATTTATTCTTCCGTTGAATAACATTCACTAAGCACTTCATCAAACAAAGCCAACAACATTACATACAGCCCATTAATTTTTCACTTTGGTCTAACACCAAAACCAGTTAAAATACCTCACTATCTTTCATCCTGCAAGTAATCATGTTAATATGCATCTCCCTTCCCCCAACCCAAACAGCACCACATACATACTTTACACAGCTCCTTGGTAAAATCTTTTATAAAAGACACACCACCACTCTCCCAAAACAAGAATAAATTAACCAAAGAAATTCCCTTGAAATCTCAGAAATTAGGTCACAGCATCTCCTATTATAGCCTGAATTTTACCAAAGCCTTTATCAGCAACTAAGGTAAAGAATACACAGATATTTCAGAAGATAGTTTTGAGATGAAGTTTTCTAGTGTAAAAATCATAACCAAAGGAAAATTTTCAATGAAAAAAGTTTAATAGAAAAGCAACATTGAAATATGACCAAAAACAAGTAGCGGACAGCTGACATTTGGAATTCTGAAGATACATCTTTGGAAGTTAATAATGCATACAGATATCCTGATGAAAGGCAGTGAATTCTGGATTTTGCTTTATTATATGCTTTTATCCAGGTAAACTTTTACCTATTTTCTCCCTCTTCTCTATGGGCCTTTCTGGGAAACTCACACAAACCATTAGCTTGACTTAATTCTTCCAACAAATCTGGTTGAAACCAAGCAAAAACTTAAAAGTTGCTGAGGAATGACCAGACACACAGTGTGTGCTCAGCATAAGGAGGAAAGCAGACCGGCAGCACATTTGCCTGAACAAAGGGAAAGCAACAGTACACCTTGTCTTGGTATCAGACATCTACTGCTTCTCCTTCGCTTCCTTTTTACTCTCAGATCTAGTTTTAAAGATGCAAAATTTATTTCTGGGCTAAACGGATGAATGTTGATATAATTCAGCATCCTAGTCACCCTAGGACACACCTAAAAAGTTAAAAAAATCAGTCATCTAACCAAACAGCATTCTCATGTCATAAAATTCTATACATTTACAGTCCAGAGTAATCTCAAAGTCAGTCCTTTAAATTCGTTGACCTATTTCTTAGTGCCCCCAAATGCTTTGCAAAAAAAAAGGAATCTCCACAATGCCCAACACTGCAGTCTTTACTGTCATGATTTAAAGTTTTGCTAAAGACTTCTGTGAATGAGGTTTAAAGATTTATTTTCAGATTCTCTTTAATTCCTTAAATTCAGGAGCTGTTTTCCACACGAAATAAAAAACATTTTATGATTCACAATGAAACCTGGAACAATATACTGTAATGGTGGAGTGCTACAGGAAGGACTCAGACCCTCAGTATCTGCCACAGGCCAAGAAATACAGTTTTCCTAAAATCCTGCCTGCAGAAGTCTTTGCAATTTGCAGCAAAGTCCTTCACAGTACCTGTCAGTATTCTGCTTTCTGCACAAACACATCTGATGAGGAAGTTCTCCTAAGTAGGTCTTGTTGCTGGTTTCAGAGGACAGCTCGAGGAGGAAATAAAAATCATATTTACTATGATGCCAATGCAAAATAGAGATATAACTTCCTATGTCTGAGGTCATTCAACACCTACAAAGAAGACTAGATTTTAAAATATCTGCTATTATATACAGAAATATTTTATACACGCTTATGTATATTTATGACAGTTTTAGCATAAATCAAACAGATCAAAGAAAATACTGGAAGAACTTGCCAAATAGTCAAGAATGTCTTTTATATTCAAATGGTGGTTTCATCTATACATCTTGCTGGTGGGATACGCTTCATTATGTAACAGGCTTAAATGGAAATTATGGTAAACTGTTCACTTTGGTGCTTAAAAAAATAGACTCAACAAACTCTAGCTTCCAATGGCTCTTTTTCTTATAATCCAAACACTCTCTTCTTTCATAGCTGCATATTAATTTTTTCCTAGACAGCTAATACACTAACTATTCTTTCCCTAGGAGTTGCTCTGGAGGGGAAAGAAATTATTTTTGTAGCTCTTTGACAAGATAGTTGATTGTTGTGGCATGTTTACTCCCAACATGAACTCCAAAATGTCATATTGTGCCTCATTCAGCCTTGCTTGTTTAACACCGTGCCAACATAACAACTTGCATGCTTTCAGCAAACAGTTGTATTTCTCATGGCATCACTGCACGTGCACAGACAACAATATTTTGGTTTTAAATTGCTAACATGATTCAGTTCTGCTTTGATTAATACATGCTTGATTACATGTCATCAAGAAGTTACATGAAAGTGACAGGACTTAGAGATTTAGAGATACATTCTGCTGTGTTTAGGATTACATCATTTCACACTTTAAAATAAAATTTCTCAAACTTATGTGCAAGATATACTCTTAGTAACAAAAAAAAAGTTTTAAGCCCTTTCTGAAAATACACAAATTTATATATCTAAATTTAAATTGATGGGGGAGGGGGAATTGTAAATCTCACTTCTGCAGTGACGTCCCCAAGTCTTTTTATTCTGTAAGATGCAAAAAACACCTTCAAGCATACATGGAAGGCAGTCCTGCCCAGCACACATGCAGAGGCAACCAAGAACAGGGAGACAAAAGCACACACCCCACTGTCTACTTCCTATGGTCTCAAAACAAATGACACTTTTTCATGCCAGTCTAAGTATTATTGATTAAAGCACATAAACAAAGAATTTTAAATTAGCCTCTGCAGAAATTAGCCAGACATGACTGATTTTCCATTAGCTGGGTTTGGAGGCCTGTCAATGATCACTGCAAACTCACCACAGGTATTTTTCATATCCAGAACAAATCCTCAAAGCAAAAAAATAAAAATATCCTGAATTATTTCACTGTTGTTGTACATATAAGGAATTATGGTTCTTCTCTGAACTCTCCATGTAAAATACATAAATAATTCAATATTTAAGGTTTTTTGGGTTTGCATAGCTGAGATAAGCAGCTGTGACTTTTTCTCAAGGGAAGGGTGGTTCCTTCCCAGCAAAACAATCCAGGTCATCTGTCACTATAATGGCATCAACTCCTTGAAGTAGTAATTCATTTTTAAAGGCTTACTAATTTAAATTCACTGTACTCTACTTGAAAACTCTAGAAAAAAAAAATCTGAATTTATTTTTGTGAAAGGCAGATTATACAACTCTCTCACATCTCTAGTTCTGGTTCTGACCCTTCTTCCTAGGCTTACTATTTCAGTGACATGCCAGCAGTTGATAGCAATATCAAAGAATTCAGCAATTTTGGGATCCTGAAATAATTTAGTAATGACACCGACTTCTTCTTTCATTCTGCTATTCCTTTTTTTCCTATTAGAGCCTTTCCCTTCTGCCTTTTCCCTGCAGCTTTCATACTCACCACAAAGAGTTGTGCCCTAGCAGCCCAGCACAGATGTGCATCAGCTCATCTCTCTGGGCAGGCTCTCCTTCTGCCCAGCCACCCTCTGGTTCCACCCCTCCCTGCAGGAGGATCTCTGCAACTTAGAAGACAGCATGTCTTTTCCATGCTGCAAAAGACATGAAATGCAGCTCTGAGGATCAGCTTCAAGGCAGCACTCAATTGGTTTTGTTGAAATATGGGAAGCAGCAGCAACACCTGGACTGTGCAATTCTATTTGCATGTCTGAAAGGAGCAGCCAGAAATACCAATAATTGCCAATTACTACAATCACACACCACTGTTTTATGTGAATATGGTTTGGCCACTAGGATATACAGGCCCAAAACTTTCCCTGCAACTATTTAGCTCTTATCTGACAGCAGAGTTCAGAGATAGGGTAGGTGTTAAGTCACTGGTTATCAACCATGAGTCACTGTGCTTGTACACAGAGCAAATATGCCTTAATGTAAGCACATAAGAGACTGTTCGATTCCAGTTACAGCCCATGTGAAAAAGATGAGAAGAAAGGAACAGAAGAGCTGCATTGAAACTTTACTAATTGTGTCATCCAACTTGAATCTCATACATAGCACAGTGCAAAGCTCAGGGAAGGGCTAAAATTGCTTTACCTCCCCTCATGAGAAAACCCATGCCTGGTGAGTCTAGATGAAAGATGGATGGCTTATGGTCTTTGACCAGATTTTACCTGTGACTTTATTACATAAAATTCCTAGCAACATGATTTTCTTTTTGCATTATTACTGCATAACTCTATGGCATACATATATTTAATTCTACAAAAATGATCTAATAACCTATTCTTTTCCACTAACCCTGCTCTGCAGGGTAACTATAGCAGTCTACCACATTTATTTTACCTAGTTCCACTGCAGGGTTAATTACCTTGGGCAGATCTTTGTGCTAACACAGCAGTATTGCTTTTAGTACTTGAACAAGCTTGTTCAGGGCCTCTTGAGAGCCTCTCTGCACTGTGGCTCAGGGACATATTCTGAGAGCTGTATTCTTATAAGCACCTTGAAGTTGTGCACCAGCTCCTGAGATGAAAACTGCCTGCCTATATTCATCTTCTAGGCACTTTTAAGACATTTGCTCTCAGCTTTGTTTTACACAAAATGATAATGATAATAGTTCTTACTTCAGTAGGGTGCGAAATCCTTAAACAGCTGATGAGGAATTAGAGTGAGGAAATCTCTGGAAAAGATCAGGCACAACCAGTGAATCCCAGAAGCAAGTATAAACTGGGACCAAGTTCTCAAAAATTTCATACACACCCCTAACTGCCATACAAGTAATATAGGGTTGGTGCTGGAAAATAATATAAAGGAAGCCAGATGTTGGATTTACCAAGTTATTAAACAAATTATTTTCAAATAAATCCATTCAGAACTGTTTAACTAAAGACAGAACTTTAACTGAGGAAGTACCATATCACAGAGTGCTGGAAACTAGGAATATATGACAAAAATCTCCAGAGTCTTTGTCATATTCAGGCATTCTTTCCTCAGTCTTTCCTACAGCTACGGTTACAAATAGGATATGCGCTACATGGAGTCTGCTTGACCCCATTCAGCTGTTTCTATGATCTGTACTCAGCATTTTAGCACAGGCTACTGGTGTGGTTTAGTATCTCAGCTGTGGATACAGGTTGCTGTTTCAATATCGTCTTTAGTTTCTATAAATTCTTTATGAAAGTAAAACAGATATTTTCACAAACTATTTCTCATGGACGTCCTTAATTTTGAGTTTAGCTCACTTAACTAACTCTTTTGGCACACAGCAATTTGAACCCTGTTCAGGTTCCTTTCCGGAAAAAGCACAATAGGTAATCTTCATTCAGACAGAAAGGAGCATAAATCTTCCACTGTTATGCAAAGCCAAATAGGGAAACAATTGTTTTCCTAGTATGAGACAAAGTAATATTGTACACAACACATATAGGGGCAGAGTCCCAGCTGGTTTGAGTTTGCTTGTTTACAATAACAGCAGTAGAACACTGTCAATTGAGACACACACAACGTGCC
This sequence comes from Rhabdornis inornatus, assembly GCA_013397075.1. Lineage (NCBI taxonomy): Eukaryota > Metazoa > Chordata > Aves > Passeriformes > Rhabdornithidae > Rhabdornis > Rhabdornis inornatus. The sequence continues at coordinate 1,705,823 of VWZS01009562.1, forward strand.
ACCAAGAGTTTCCAGCAGAGGCTGCATGAAGAAACACCAGCAGTGCTTTTCTCTCCCCCGCCTTACAATGTTAAGTCAACAAATCAAAGCAATTATTTGCAACTCTAAAGCCACCTACAATTTGCACCTTTTGCAAAATGATGTCTCTCTTGAATTGTGTAACTTCCTTCTAACTCCCACTACCACTAAAATTTTGCCTTCTGAATCTTGTGAATGGAGTTCTTAAAGAAATGACAACTTCAATCAGTGCCTTCAGCTTCTTTTAACCATCAAAATTCAACACTTCCTTTTTATTAACTGATGAAGTGAGACGTGTGGCTGCTCAAAGCAATGGTCTCCAAAATGAGCATGTTTTTTTGGAATGGGAGCATATCTAATTCTTAAAAGCAGAAAATAAGTCTGTGGACGAAATAGTATTATTAGTGCTAAACAAAATCCCTCAACAGCTATTTCAGGGCTCACTCCTTGAAGATGCCAAGTACAATGAAGAGCCAAATGATGGGGTATAATTCCAGCCCCCCTATCAGCAATATGTGAGGGAGAGGAAATGGATCAAAAAGACCCTGAACCAGACAGTGGCTTAGAAAAGAGGGCTGAAAAATGTAAAACAGCCACAAACAAAACTACACAACTCTAGCCCTAATAAACTCAATTCCAAAAGCCCTGTGCCATGACAAAAGAACAGCAAGCACAGAAGAGATGATAGAGAGGCTAATTTCCATGTTTAGAAAGTAATTTTGGTTGTCATTGTGAACGTATCAAGTATCATAAGGATTCATTACTTACAGAAGAACTACATACCAGGGTCCAAGCATCAATATTAATGGCATAGCTGTTCAAGAAATTATATTTCTCCTTTGGAAATTTAACCACCCTATTCAAAAATATTTTGTGTATAACGTTTCCAGTCTCCAACTAATAGGATGCTAGGGCAGATGCCAGAGATTTACATCTGCCTATGTAAGTCACTAACAATAATCAAGTAGAAGATATTGACAACTGGAGTCAAAAATGTAGAAGTGGACTGACCTGTAGTGAAACAGAATTTGACACAACAGACTGAAAGTCATTCCCACCTTAATTAACACAAACGTTTTTACATTTTCACTTGACGCAGCAAAACAAATGAAAATTTCTGATAACTGCCTGGTACATATATTTAGTATAATCAATTGTACTGTTACAAGTGTTAATGTTGCATCTTTATAAACAAAAGTATTTATTGCTTGCTTTGTATTACAAAGAATATACCAACTAGATATATTTTTAAATTACATGTTACAAGTCAGTTTAAATGACTAATACAGTTTAATATATTTCAACAAGTGTTCACTTTCTATTCCATACCGCTGCTGTGCCAAATAAGCAGCAACATTTATTCCATCTACTACACATTAGATAGGGTGTAAGGAGTGAATACCAATTCAGTGTCCGGTCTTCTCATCTTTTTATAAGGCAACATTTGTACCTTACGCACTTTAAAATCAGCAACAGCCAGATAGGCTTTTCCTCTCTCAAAACTTTGATTTTAATGGCTTTCCAGGTAAAGAGGTGATCTGAAGTCTAATAACTGCAGTTCCTGTTGGTCTGGTTATCTAGCAGTAAAAATTAAGCATCTCATATTAATGTCCTACTGCAAGAAAAATAAAGCCCTGCTTACTGCGATTAAGGAGACTCATCAGTATTCCAAATAAATTATCAAATTGTTAAAACAAGTCAGAGAAAGAGAGTTACACAGCAGTCCACTATTCATTAGCAGCATTGCTTGATGATACTAGTGATACTAATGCCAAGGGTACTGGCTTCAATTGATAGATCTGAAGAGAGCCAGTGACTGATTTGTCCATCATAGTGTCCATCAATGAAAGATTTGTTAATCAGCTTGAAACCAACCTGGTTTGACATTTGTCTGAGTCACTAGCCATAGACAAATCTGCACCCAGGAAAGGCTTCATAACCATTCCCATGTTCTCCTTCAGAAAAGCCAATAGCTCTGGCTGAACAGGGCAGCTAAGGCTTCAAGGCTGACTTCCAGCTTCACTTCCATCTTAGGAAGCTTAAAACAATGCTGTCTGGCTCTTCCTAACTATCCTAACAGGCCTTCATGATGCTACTATTTCAAAATCCAGGGTATAGAGACTCACATGGTCAGTCTGGTGGCTGGGAATTACTTGGAAGTTACAAATTCAAAGTCCCATCTTTTCTGCCTCTGGGCATAGCTCTGCCACCCATGCCCAGAAGAGACTACACAAAACAACTCCATCCTCCATTGCTCAGAAGCTCCACAGCAGGAAATCCCACCAGACACCACTCCTTGCTCCAGAGAAGCACTAGACAATCAACTAAGTCAGAATTAAGCCACAAGATAACTGAATGTGTTTCAGTGTTTGCATCTACTTTTGTGACTCCTTTGAGAAAACACATGGTACAGATGCTGAGCATCAGTATTTTGTCATTAAGCTTAAGAGGTGTCCGGTCACAAAATTATTTGCACAGCTCTCAAACTAGCACAGTGACAGTGAAGAGTTGGAAAGGGGACTGAATTCTAAACACTCTAAACAGTTCAAGGAAGTATTTACTTTTCTTAAGTCTAAATTCCAAATTTGCACATGAGGTTTATTTATGCCACATGCCAACAAAATGCTCGATGCTGAAAAGATAAAAGCAGTTCTATCTTGAAAAGTCTCTTGTGTGAAGAAAGATAATGAACTAGCATCTCTTTCTCTGACAGAGAAGGACACAAAAGGGTAACCTTGGTTTGTTGTCTTTCCAGTTCTCTAAACAGTCTTCTCCCACTTCAAGAAGTTCTCTTTCTTCTTCAGTAGAATGTTAATCCCAGGGGAATTATTTAGAAGATCTCATGGCAGATAGTGAAGGTCTGATCTGTTACTAATATCAAGGATGGTTGAATACATATGGACAATATAGGAAATTATGAAGGACCATCCCTACAAGACCAAAGCAACAGCAGAGCAAAAGAAGATTTAAGAGCAAACAAGAGCCAAGCTGCAGATATTTCCTCCAGTGTCATACAGAGCTTGCATAGAGTACTAAGATTTACACTAATGAAAAGCAGAGATACACAAAGAGAAAAGCAGCACAGTCTGATTAATGAGAAAAGACACTAATTATCATCAGACTACCACTTAAACAGTACCTTTCCAAGATGAATGTAAATTCATGCATCACAAGCAAATACATTTCAATGTTTAGAAAGCTGATAAGAGAAATGTCTTCAATTAAACAAATAGAAAAGATACAAGAATTTATAGTATGTAACAACTTTAATTGAAAATTGAAAATACAGTTCATGAATACTGTTCCAATAGTAGGTCTTACATTTTACAAGTAATTGTTAACACAAACACAAAAGCAAACCAACAGAAAACGCAAACGTTATTGATTTTCTTGCCAAACTATCTATAGTTACTCTAAATCATTCCCATGTCCCCAAAAACAAATACTGCAATTCATCAAAACTGTAATAAAACTGTTAGCAGGACAATAACACAGAATTTTTTAAAAATCAGAAACCTAGCCAAGCTGTGAGTATGGAAAAAACCCCACACCTCTCTCATTACTGTATAAGCATTTTTCTGACTATGTTACATCTTGGTAGAAGTCCTGAGAGATCCATCAAATACAGAATTGTAATCAAAAAGGAAAAGTGAATGTGTGGGCCTGCATTAATCCTCCTTTTTGTGACACACTGACGCTATTAATTTACAATTAGTTCTTAGATTAGAAACTTAAGATTTTATTTCATAAAAACCATTGAGAATTAGAAGAAACTGCAGATGGAATTAATTGGATTTGGAGGAGGAAAAAGAAGGATTCTGCCTATCTTGACAGCTCAAAGCAGTGCCATCATCTCAGTATTTTCCACTATAACTGCTATTAAGGTATGTTTATCTGATCAAGCCAAGCCACAGTAAGAGAAGGCAGAGTAGTTAGAGACCATGATCTCCTAAATGTTAATCCTTTACATTCAGTGTACTTCACCATAGCTGCTCTTGAGGTTGTTTGGAAAATCCTGTCCACCTGCTCACTCCACACAGAATATCCTAATGTGGAAACAATTCAGAAAGAACCAGAAGCAATACGGTAATTCAAAAACCTGGTCAGCAGGTGGTGGGGTGTCCAGCACATGCATTCTAAAAAAGCTACTCCCTGCTAACTCAGCACATGCTTTCTGCAAGTAGGAACTAATTGAAAGGCACACAGAAATAAATAGCAGGAAGGCCAGAAGGATCCCACTAAGATCAGGTAACTTTTATTTGCTACTGCTTTGACTAAAGCATCTACATATATTGAAGTTATCTGCACCACTATTCCACTTGAAATCAGGGTGAGTAACTATAAGCCACATAATCAGCTGAAATTACAAATAATTCAAATGGGTCAAAAGTCTGGTTTCTTAATCAGCTTAGATCAATGCACAAACATGACACCATGTTACCATCGAAACATGGGATCCATCTCCACCTCTGCCCCACCACCCTGCTGTGCAATCCTCATGTCCCTCTCCTTTCAGCACTGCCAATCATGTTGCCCACAAGCAGCAGCACTAATCCCAAAAAATGGTGAAAGTGATGGAAGTAGAAGAAGGGAGGACAGAACTGAGGCTTTCAATGGCAATGAAGTCTGGGATCAGCTTAAACTGATCACAAAGCAACGCCCAAACTAATGTCAGGATTACAAACAATTTGCTCAATGATTCCAGAACAATATACAGCCGAAAATTCCAACTTTCTGCAGCAAAAACTCTTAAAATATGTGTAAGCATAGGAATGTTTATAAACCTAATAATATTTAATAAAAACAAGACAGTTAATGTCTAAATAGTCTAAAGATGCAGATACTGTTGGGGAACTACAGTGAACAGATACTTGTGCTCTGTAGTGTTTGACATTCACAAATGCTGATGTTGTCTGCATAGCCCATTATTATAGCTCAATTTCCTCACAATTATATGAGGAAAAACAGATTCTGCATAGTTAAACAATAAAAGGTTTTGTTATTTACCTTTTAAACAAGAGTAGGGTGAATCAGAAGGCTGTTAGAACAGAGTTTGCTAATATGAGTTTCCCTCACTCAAATATAAATACTGGGAAAATCAGTCCCCAGAAAATGTTTGTCTTCTCAGAACAGAGAAATAAAAGAGGGGCCAACAAAGACAGCAGAAAGGGAATTCCAAAATTTGTGTCATTGTGAAACAGACAAAAATGGCTACTTGTGACTACAAAGAAAGTGTAATTTGATAACTACAAAAAGAATGTCTAAAAAATGGTATTAAAAGGCTTTACACAATTTAACTATTTTTATGTTCTTTTTAGAAAAATTCTAACCACGGTTACTACAAACAAATCATATTAAAGTGTTTTACTAACTATATCTATGAAATAAGAAATCAGTAGTATTAGTCAGGATCCTCAATGTCAATCTTATTCCGATATTGTATAAAAATGCAACAATTATTCCATATTTGTGTGCTTACAAGTTAAAAAAAACAGTAAGTTAATTGTTCCCTCTGCTTTTAAAACAGAAAAAAAATTGTTAGGTTTACAGCTTGTGTGTCTTATGAGCAAAGTTAGATTAATTCCAAATCTATTAATTTTCTTCACTAAAACTGATGACTGCAAAAATTGTTTTTTCATTTCAATAAGAGCCAATTTTTAAAATATAATTTCTGAGCAAACTGGATGTAAATATTTTTATTTTAAGAAACACTGCCTCACCTTCTCAAGCTGTAATTTTCTTTGACACAAAGCATTATTAGACAGTGTCTTGCCTTAACTGCTGCATCACTAAGTACTCTGGAGAGGTCTGATTTAATCTCTCTCTCTTCAGAGACACCTGAGTTTTCATGAAGTATTTCAACATTCACTGAGTCAGAGAACAACACAGACAGAATGAGTCTGTGTTTTAGACTTTTACTTGGGAGGTAGGAAAAAACAAGAAAGAAAAAAAACACACAGTACTTAAGTATGGCATCCCAAATGTTCCCTTACTGATACCTGGACTGCACCAACAGTGAAATATGATAGATCAGCCTGCTTTGAAAAACAGATACCTGGGTTCCACAATCCTAGTCAGGATTGGAAATTGACTGGAGCATAAGGAACACTATACCAACCCTGTTCAGCATCTACCTTCCATGACTATTTTCATTCTCTGACAGATAAAACTTGCAGATCTAATTCCTGGGGATGAAGTAGAGGTGGGCCTTTATTAGAAATTGTATCAAATCTTTTCCTTATTTAAAATTCTATAGGCATCTCTGTGCAGGGAGAATTGTGAATGCTGAGCCAAATTGAATTCAAATGTGAGTTCGAAATGCATTAGTTAAAACATATTAAACCCCCATGTGGACAATTTCATTCATAAGTAAAGTGGCCTAGTTTAATCTGATTTAATTAATATGTTACAAATTCACCCCCTGGTTAAAGCTGATTCACTTTTCTGAGCAGGCCCATACAGTCACTCTGCAAAGGGCTGTGAAACACAGGCCTTGTGAGCTTCTCTCCTGGGTTAGGCACAGGGTTTTGTGCAAGCCAGAACCAATCTGAGGGGAAAGAACTGTGCCTGCATTTGGAGTACACAGCTGACAACAAGGGAGCTGAAGTAGGAGGGAATCAGGAGAGTTTCCAATTCGATGTGCAAGTCTCAACAAGCCAGGACAAGACTTGCAGGAAGAAATCTGCTGTAGAATAACTGGTGTGATACAGTGCTAGACACAGGAACAATTGTTAACAACATGGAAAGCTATATTACCTGAATGTTCAAACAAACTAATGTAAACAAGTATTGCTTTTATCTTACTCATGTTTTAGATAGGATTCCAGTTCATCGTGCTCTTTCCTGCAATCTTTTTTTTGTATTTCTATCTGAATGTGCGCAGGACCAAGGAATTAAATTCAGGAACCACAAGCAAACCAAAAATAACACTGCAATTAAAACTGGAATGTATATGCTAGTTCTAAGCCACACTAATCCTATTTTCTAGTCCTAGGTTTTTAAAAGCACTGGTACTACTCATATCAAGCTCATACCAAGCAGGTAAAAGGACACTGAGACAACACACACACACAAAAACTTATTTCATTTATTATTTACCTATTACTTTACAGTAGCATCTGTAGTACGGCAACATTAGTATCTTTAAAATTATTGCACAGTGTAAAGACAAGTGAGCTAAACTGGAGCTAAGTGTTAAGATGTTTGGTGGTAAGACTAGGATCTTTCTGTCCTTGCTCTGCTCAACTGCAAGCAGCTCCCATCTGCAGTGACACTAATTCACTGCTCTGACGGTTGTCCTATGGCCTGTGTGAAAGAGTTGGTAGTTTCTGTTCCTACTGGGCAGGTATCCAAGCTGTAAAGCTACTGTTCACTTGTCACTAATTGATACCCTTGGTAGTCCATTAAGGAAACTATGGAATGAATAAGCACCTCTCACTGGTAAAAATATGCTCAGGGTATGGTAAAAAGATTGTGGCGCACTGGCAAAAGAGCATGAGAAAGGCTTCACTGCTACTCGTGCTCCATCCATTCAGAAGATAAATAGCAGGCTTCATTCTTCAGATCTGTCACTTTGGCATCTTTCATTGCAATAAATTAGCATTTAAGAAAAAGCTACAGGAAAATGAATTCTTCTTGCTGGTGACAAAACCCAATTCTCACACATAAACATAACAAAGGACAATCACTTCATAAAATATTCTCTGGAAAATAATGTATTATTCATCCACTGAATCATGCAAAATTTCTCTGACCTTTTGTGCTTGTCTTTTTCTGGATGTCATCAACTGTTTTATAACTTTCTCGGATTTTTCATTCTTTCAAACTCATCCAAATTAAGAAGTGATTTGATCTTCTATTTTAAATCATCATAAAACCATTCTACTAGAAATCTGGGAGAGAAGCAACACTTATCTTTCCCCAGTCTCTCCCAGTGTCTATTCATGCAAGATTTACTAATCGTTAAACAATCCTCTAGTTTCACTTTTGGCTTCTTTTGCATAATGTGTTGTTAAATTACATTAACTTAATGAATAAGCATTTCAGTAGAGATACTTCATTTCCTTTGTAACCATTTCAAACAAGAAAGACAGCATTCTAATTTACAGCATCTAACAGTCTCAAAAATTAATGCTCAATGCCAAACAGCTGGAAGCAGTAATATTAAAACTGTGCCAAACATACAGAGACAACTCAAGCATTTAAACTGCATCCATTACAGTTTACTCCATGGTGGCAGATTCCTAACAGGAAATCATGCCATCTCACAACCATTATCACTGAATACTCACACAGACCAACATTTGCCCTAAAAGGAGCATGCACGGTTTCCATCAGTTTTGTGCATGCTTTTTGTTAATTGTGTAATGACAGAATTTTGCATCTTTCTCCACGGGAAAATGCAGCAGCCAGTCTGGCCCATGCATCTAGTCACTATGCCAAGGCTGTAACACTATCTCATGCCTGAGAAACCTTGCACTCTTCTGACATCAGTTGAAAATGAGAGTAGCTGGAAAATGGTCAAATGCAGCTCAGTGAAATAACACCCTTGCAATTTCTCATTGATACCCACAGTCGGTATCAAGCCATGAATTGTTGCAGTCACCATAAATCACAGCCATGCAGCAAATAACATTTACCATAAGTTTTCTAACAGTAAAGCTGATTACAATTACACACAGAATAATTTCTAAAGATTGACAGAAATAAGTTCTGAATGTAGCAGACAAAAAGTTATGAGATTTCAAAGTGATAAGTATTCAAAGTGAATTTAAGAAAAGAAAGACGTCATCTATTTTTACAAGGGAAAAAATGAAACAAAAGGAACTCAGTTTTTGTTGCAGTAAGAGTGGCTTAGAAACTTTTGCAAATGCTCTTCCCCTACTGAAATAATACACCCTATTGTCCCAGCTGCTGAGCACCCAGCAGTAAAGCAACACCCAGCAGGAGCAACAGCTTTTCAGCTTTTCTCATAGCAGGGCAGCTATAGACATACCCACATTTTCTAAACCTTTGCCATTCAAGGCAGCTCAGCAATTGCCAAGAATTTCCAAGAACTTGCACTGCACATACACAGGGTCTAACCTTACAATGCAAACATCACATTCAAAAATAGAGTTAACTGTACTCTAGTCTGCATCTCTTTGTTTTGTCTTCTCCCCAGGCTGTAGCAGCTTTAATCTAGGACTAAGAAGAAATAAAGAAAACACAATTGCATGTATAAGTCAACTCAAAATCACTTTCAGAATGAGAACACTAAAAACTAAACATAGAATTTTCCAACACTGCAGATAGTCATCTATAGCTGATATGGAAAAAAATTAGTTTCTACCATCTTTAAAAAAGCTGATGTTACCTTGGAGTACAATACAAAACTGCAAATCACAAGACCTATAATATCTTAGCTTATTTGAGTCGCTGCTGACTCAAATCATGACTATATACTGGCAATTTCCCTCTGGGGGTGCACTTTTTTCCATGTATTATAAAGATAAATAAGTAGGCCCTACATTTTACAGAATCTTACACACAGAATGAATTCTGTAGGTCTTTATCTCAGTAAATCTGTTTTCCAGCATTCCGTGTTCTGAAATACTGGCACAGTATTTCAATTCTTCCACAATGGACAGCTCAGTGAGCCACAGAAACAATGCAAATCTACGTGTACTTGTACAGTGACATCTGAAGCTCCACCTCAGCCCCTGTTTGAGCATGATGTGGTGAAAGAACAGATCAGGCATACCCTGTGTAGGACTGTGAATATAATACTACTACAGAGTGTGGGAGGCAAGCTATTTCACTGCAAGGAGAATCTGACAGTGGAAATTTCCATTCCCTGCATACTTTAAAGGTAAACTTGGATCTTATACATGAAAAGTATTCAGAACTGGAAAAAAATTCAGCTTGTGTACCTGTACCAATAGAAACTAAAGTTAAATCAATACCTTGATTTTGCCTTAAGAATTAGTTAACCCCTCCATAATTCTCCATGTACATATTTTACAGCCACAGAACACTGGCTAGACAAAAATATGTGTTTAATGTGTGTTTGACAAAAAAGTGTATGTCAACACAGCTTAATGCAGATTAAAACAACTATTCTCACACATGTTGCAGCCTGACTCCACTTCTGCCTGATTTTTCACCTGTTTTTCCCCTTGTCACTCTTTTAAATCCATCTCTAGCTTCATCTGTCTTGACCTCTGATACACACATCTTGTTTCAGCACGCTTTAATGCCTACAGAGAACATGTGGATGACCTTCCCATTTTCATTAGCTCTATTAACTTCAAGCTTCATGAACCAGTTGAATTTTGTGATCCTCTTCAGGCTTTATGCCAACCTTTATGTTCTCAGTCAAGAAGTAGCCTTCCCCTAGAATCTCTGCTCCAGTCTGCCCAAACTCCGAGCAGATATTCTACTTTTCAGTAGGAATTTGAAACAAACACAAGTATTCAACCATACTACAGTGCTTATAATCTCATGTCCACATCTAGTGAGAGCCATTCAAACAGAAGTTATTGTGAAGCTCTTCCCTTCTTGGTACAATCTGGAAGTCAACTACTATTTCATATATCACAAAGGGACATCTCAGAGTTCAATAATAAAGTTATTGGACTTTATGTGATTTAGGAAAATTCAAACATTGAGGAAGGGGATTGGATGAGAACATACTGTTTGCTGCTATTACTAGCAAGCTGGACAGAAAATTCTGTTTGTTAAAAAAATTCCAAACAACAAAACAAGCTTAAAATACACAGACTTTATTTGCAAGGTGCATACTGCAGGAGTAATTCTATTAGATTAAGAAAATGCTAAAGAAATACTAAAAAAACGGATCTGTCAAATGCTAAAATAAATTCTCAAAATGTACTAAATTTGCTAAATCCTTGTCACCATCTTCTCTTTATAGAACACCCACAGTGTGCCAGTACCGTGCAAGAAAAACTCAGTCCCTGATACAGTTGTTTATAATATATATAGACGACACAAGAAGAAGCATTAATGAAGGTCAAAGCAGTTGAAGAGCAACTAAAGCCAGAATCTTGTAGTCAAGGATAGGAGTTAGCTTTTTTTACTTTCTCTATCTTCTAACTCATTTTACTTCTTAAAGTAAACTTTAATGAAGATGCAACAGAGAAAACAGGATTTTAAAGTCCTTTTGAAAGGGTGTTCACAAAGGGGGATTTGGATGAGAATGGAATCAAGACTATAAAGACAAGGGTGGAATTGGAGGGAATATAAAAAGAATTAATAGTTATATACCATCCAGTAGATAAAGTCAAAACCAGAGACAAAGCAGGGCAGCTCCTGGTCACATTTAGAGAGGTTGGAGAGAGCAAGAGATGGGGAAATGGACAAGCAAGTAAATAAAAGGTACCAAACAAACCATCAAAGCCAAGATAGCAATTTCAAAAGAAATAGAGACAAGGAGGACACTACTGGAGATGCAATGAGTGAAATGCAGTAGGAAATTGTATCAAGCTGGGGGAGAAAAAAGAGGTATGGAAGTTACACACCACTTGTTTCGCTTACACAGGACAGAAGGTGGAGACAGTGGCCCGCAAGGAAATGCAGAAAAGGAGGGACAAGGTTTGGGGAAAGGAGGTAGACAGGTTTGGCCAAGTTTACATTTTGTTAGCAGAATGCCATTGGAAAAGTCTAAGATAAGGAGGGAAGCTCATCTGTAAACCCTTAGACACACCCATCACATACAGTTCCAAAACAAAAGGAAGTTACCCAGGCATGTTACTAAATCAGACAAGAAGAGGCCTGATGGAGTTCTCTTTCCCCACATCATAAATAAAACAGCATGTAAGGCACTAGAAGATGCCACAAAAGCTGACAAAATCCATGCCCAAACCTGGGGCGAGGGGAAGAAAAAAAAAAAAGCTGACGGGGGGAAGAATAGCAAACTTTGTGAAGCCTGAAAAAGAAAGTAATTTTCCATATATGTAACTAATGGTTCTCATCTCATCAAAAATACCCAGGTACATAAAATTTAAAACGTGTCTCTTGATGTGGCCAGGTAAAAACTGTTGTTACCAAGTATAAAGTGCAATTTCCAGGGAGTAAAGGAGACCCAAGAAGAGACTCTCAGAGAATTAGCAGTAAGGTCAAGGATAAGAGAGAAGACAGAATTTTCAAGCAGCACAGAAGCGTCAGGGAGAAGGGCAATTGCAGCTGCTAAGGAAACTAGAAAGAAAAAGGCAACGTTGCCAACATTTCATCAAATCAAAAAAATTCCAATGACAAAGGAAATACTTAACTTTTCTGCGTCTATACAGAAAACAGGAGAAAGCACTTCTAGTGATACAGACTAATTCATTGCCATCTTAAACGAAGAGAAATGACTCTCTGTGAAGTTAAGAGCATAAAAATTTGTACAGAACTTGCTCATTTTTTCTAACTCTCTCCTAATAAGGGCTACTAAGTCATTTTGCTGTGAACATTAACACAGCATAGTTACTGCATAATTGCATTTAACAGTTTCTGAATTCATTCTGAAAAGTGAGTGAAAGAAAAATAACACTAATTCTATTGTCAGTGTTGTATAATATTATTTCAATATCATTTCACTTTGATAATATTTTATTGCCAAACATTCATCCTGAAGATTAAGACCTCCCTCTTCTAGCAGCTTCAGTTCTGAATATCTGCTGTACACTTTCATCACATCCCCTCCTGCATCCGGTAGTTTTCCTTCGCCAATTTCACTCTCTTATTTTTCCTTGGATCCTTGCTCACTCGGAGCCTTGACACCCTTCCTTTATTTCTCATTCCTCCTCCACAGTTTCTTTGCTTTCATTCTGCCTGCTGCCCTCTTTTCCAGCTATCTGTACACTGTAAGAAATATTTAAATAGAAGATCTCACTTTGAAAACTCGTCTCCCCTGGCAGCCTCCCCGGGCTGGGGCGGCCGCTGGCGCTGATGCGCGTTGCTAAGCAGCTCTTCAGCACCCTGCTCGAGGCACTGGGACTCAGCTCTGCTCCTGCAGCGCCCTGGTTTGCAGCCAACAAGGGGCCTGAGCACCTCCTCACAGCAAGATCAAAGTCCTGCTCCTTCCTGGAGGTGCGTAGGAGGACAGAGGCAAGAGGATATTGTATTTTTTAAAAGAAAAATGTAAATAGCCTCTCCCAACGATGCCCCTTCTACAGTATTCCCATCTCCAGAAGATGAGTGGTATTTTTCAGCTAAAGAACTTCAGGAAAAATTTTTTGAATGTCAGACAGAAATATCATTAAAACCAAAACTAACAACCACTCAAAACCAGCTCACCAAACTAGGCAGCCTCTCTGCTGCTTTGCAGCTGCACCTGACCTTCTCCCAGTCTGTTTAAACCCAAGCACAAGGAGGCCCTGTGTATTTTGGACACTCGGTGCAACCTTGATACTGTGCCTGCTGGGTAAAGTGACATAATCATAACTAGCCTAAGGATGCTCAAAATTGCTGGACAGGTGCATGGTAAACAGCAGGGCACAGCCCTGCTAAAAGATCTCCACTGTGGTAGCATCAGGTGGTGGTACTATCCCTATCCCATCCACACACAACTCCTAGGTCCTGGTTACCTGGCTATTAAGACCTATATGGTATAAGAGCCACACCCCATATCCCACACTTTTGAAACTGATTTCATGGTTTGTTGTACTAATAACCATAAATAGCAGGTACCAACTTAGTGCCAAGTCCAGAATAGCAGATATGCATTTTAGAAAAGAGATAGGAGGATGAACATTGATATGGCAGTGCCCTATCACTGAGTGGCATATACTACTCCCTCACTTCATCTCCCTGGCCCAGGTCATATTCAGTGCCTCAGGTGTTGTTATTTTCCTTTGGATTCAGGTGGGTGAGATGAGAATGTTCAAGTCCTGAGGTGGACATGCAGAAACTACTGGCTTGGGAAGCCACCATGGCAGGATGCACACCTCTGGATTTCAAGCAGCTCAACCCCTCAGACCAGACAACAACTATGGATGGAGCTCACACCTTCATCCTGGTAGCCTCTGCACACCAAGTCACTGCAAGATACACCACAGAGAATTACTGAACTTATTCTCTAACGTAAAGAAAGAGACAGGCAAAGTACCAATGCCAAGGTTTCTTTCAAGTACAAACCTACAGTAAAAGACAAGAGGTGAAGCCGGAAAGGAAGACCTGATCCCCCTGTTTCGGTTTTGCCCCAAGACTGGCTAACCAGTCAGCTGATGGCTAACCACACACGGAGAAGACTTGACAGCATCTCTTACTTTGTCACTAAACTAAATGGGAAGAGATGCTATGTTTAACAGAAGAGGAAAAAACATTTTAAATTGCACCTAAGATATTTTCAGTGGAGAAAATTCGAAGACAATTAAGAAGATGAGAAAGTTTTCATGACAGTTGAAGGAGTTTATTGGATTTAGTGAAGATTTGCTAAGGGAAGTCTTGTTGACAATAAATCTTTTCTTGACTTTTGCACAGTTATCAGCAAGATATCTATCACATAAGGAAGAGCATTATTTGCACATTTCTCCTATGTATTAGGCAAAAGACAGTAAAGCTGAAAACATGTGTAATACCCTGGCATTATATGTTATCACATTAATACTTAGTACCCGTATATGCATGTAAACTGATCTACAAAGTGAACCTAGAAGTTGCTTGAATGACATCAAAATTTTTTCATACTCTTACAAATCTAAGAGCACTCATACACTTTGCTGATCAACCTATGCTCCTCATCACAAAACAGAGACAAGCTGGGCAAGTTACAAGACTGAAGAGGCTGAACTGAACATTGAAGGCATTATAACTACTGTTATATTTGTAATCATGAAAGCTTGAGAAGTTAAAAAATATTTGCTCACTTCATTTCCCAAGTTTTCATGCATATTTTGCTGAATGTGGGTATCCAGGAGCACAGGCAGAGTTCTCTTCCTCAGAAACAGAGGCTCTGTTTAAAGTATCTTGACATTTTATCTTATACAGACAGTCTGATCCCTAATTACTCAGTATATGAAGTGAATTGTAATTCTCATCAGAAGGCTGCTGAAACATTTAATCCTGCCAGCATTTTGAGCTGTTTCTCTCAGGGAGTTTGGGGGAATGTCTGGAGAGATTTAACATTTTTCAGTACTAAACAGGAAGTTGATACAGGGCCAAATACATCCTTTAATTTCAGGCGCATCTTTTACAAATCATGCAATTATGCAGTAAAGCTGCCCTCAAAATGTTCCAATAGTTCATCAATGAATGTATATTTTAAACAGAAAATACAGGTGCCTAAAGACTAAAGCAATGTTTCATTGTACCTTGAAATAAATATATAAGCATTCAAGAGTATACCCTTTTTTTTAAAATATGGAATAGTATCCTACCAAATAATTTCAAAACATATTTGTAGAACAAATAGAATACAAATTAGGTCTTACATAAAGTTTCTCATGAGGATAGCAAATCAGGCTCCTCATTTAACAGAATAAAAGAGCACTCAGATGTAAAGAAACAAATTGTTCTGTGATCCAGCAGAACCAAGAAGACCTGCATAGAAATTCGGTCTCCTCAGATCCTAGCAGCTGTCTAGCTGGACAGGACCACCACCTTGGGCAGCCACAGCTCTCGCCAATGCACTCTGACTCCACCAATACCACAGCCTGCTGCCATACTGATACACCCACTAGAGAGGATTACAACTTCTGGCATCAGCTCCATTATGAAATCGAATTAATATGACAGAAGCATTCACATAATCAGCTCCCTACAGACAGTGAACAACTTGTTCTTTGGAGATGCCTGTTTGAGCCACCTGACATGCATTCCTCCTTTTAGATACCTTCCCAGAAGTTTTCAGTGTCACATTTCCCATCAGCTCATTTTTGTCTGTACAACAGTTGGGAAGAGAATCTCTGGAACTGGTAAGAAAAGACAGGCTAAATTCAAGTCAGCAGTATAATATATAATCCTGTTGTTAAAATGTAAAGGTCACTATGAAAAAAGACAAACTAGGAAGAATCTGTGAAAAGCAGCAGGAATTATAAGAGTTTCTAAAAGTGTTAAAAAGGACTAGAGGAATTTAGGGGTTTTTCAATCTGAAAACAAAGCCTGATGTGAGCTATGGGAATAGCATTACAATATATGTATAAAACATCACAAAAAAAAAGCAGAGATAGCAATTGCTCTCAACACCCATTAGGAAACAAGAAAAACATTAAAGCTACAGAAAATAAGATGAATTTCAGAAAAAATAAGAATTATAAGGACATAACACAACAAGGACTTTAGGGAAACTAAATTTTAAGAAGAGATTAGAAAAACATATAGTCAGCATAATTTAGGTAAATACAGTCCTACTGCAGTGCAAGATGGATTAAAATGATACAAAGTTGGTTTCCAGTCTTTAGCTCTTCCATGCATTACACAAAGACAAATGCATGCATTAGCTATATATATATAAAAAGACACACAGAACAATGGGAATAATTACATTGATTTGTCATTTGGTTTTTATTAGTGCCTTCATTAATATTAATTTATTTCCACTTAGGGTAGAAAAAAATGACACTTCTCTACTGCTAGATATTATTATCTTATTTCCTTACTGGTGTGTGCTGAGTACAGCTTCTTACCACAGACCTGCATTGGGTGCATACCTGGTCAGTTGTGCCAGAGAGCTGAAATAGCCCCAGTGATGCAGCTGTAGTGTACTTCGCTAGGTACATCACTTCCTTGTATGCCCATTACTGTAATAATTTGTGTCCTGCCTAGCCTACTCCTATGAACCAGCTAAAGCAAGGACAAGTCTTAGGTGTCTTTTCGCTCCTAAGAAATAACATAAAGATTCTTGTAAAAACAGTAAGTCCCATTTCCACAGAATTTCCCTTACCCAGCTCATCCATAACTCTCCAACTCTCATACATTGGACTTTTCTCCCCACTACCATCTGGAGCCCCTCCAGCAGTGCATTTGGAAAGGGCTCAACACCACAGGTACAGGGCTTGCTCCCTCTCATCATTACCTAAGGGAACACCCAAACATGAAGGGCACCAGATACTTTTGAACAGATAGGGTTTTATCATCAATAAAGAAACTTGGGGTTAAGGAGGAGGTCTCTTCTGGCTTTATACATTACTGTATTAATTGACAAAATGAAAATCAACACGAAATGCCAGTCAGACCAATATGACATTCATTATCTAACCAGACTCACCATTTTTCCATGTATTTTATTTACAAAGAATATTGATATGGAGCTGATATATTTCCACCAGATATCCTCGCTCAGCAAAAATATAACCAATATTCAAAGTAAATTAACATAAATGTCCACAAATTCTAATTTTTCATTATACTGGAACTGTTCTATGAAAAAAGAAAATGCTAATTCATGTATAGTCTGAAGTATACATCTTACATAAGGTATTATAAAGACAGAACAAGAAAAGTATTCATAACTTCCCTTTCACTTCCCAGATAATGTCAGAATAATATTTATGAGGTTGTGGGTACATTTATAACTAGGCCAAAACTTTAATATTAAATGTCTATCTTATGCAAAATTTCACTCCACAACTAAATGAGAAGGCAAAGAATCCCTCAAAAAAGAACAAGTAACAATAAATCAAATGGAATATTTTCCCATTAATTAAAATATCTGACTATTTAACAATTTAAGTATTAAATTCTTAAGAAAATTTTTTTAAATAAGGAATTTTATCTTCTTTCAAAGAAAGCAATTCTGTAGGTTCTCTCACTGTGACAGATTATATATAGGTTACCACGCTCACCAGCCTCAAGTTTTTTTCAGAAGTTTGTTAATCAACAACTTGGTGAGTTGTTAATCAAACTTTGGTGAGTGACAACAGAAATAGTCAGAAAACAGCCATACATGGGCCAACTGTGAACTTCTTTTTCTCTGTGAAATACAGTTCCATGTTATTAGTTAGTAGTAAATCCGTAACATCAATGACCAAACCAAACAGAACATGTTGTGACAGTGTTTCTTTCTTAGTAAAATACTTTATTCACATCAGTACAAGTTGTACTGATGTAGAAGGAAATCTAAAGGTAACAAAGAAGGACCTGCATTGCTAAAATATTAGTAAAGGCTTTTTCCTACCTCAAAATAGTCATTGTTCACCTTTGTTAATCAATCAGGAAAAAAAATATCATAGGGATAACAGCTATTTGAATCTTGCTTTTTCAAACCTTCTAAGAGCACATCATCCAGCCGGCCCAGGAAAACACCTAAAAGCAGCAGCAGAAAGCAGCCTCCATGTTTCAACACAACTGGGAAGTAAACACTTGAAAGACTGAACAAGGTGGGTTCTTGCTTGATGGAAACTTCATTACCGAGTGATTATATGTCCAGAAAGGCAGCATGATGCTTTGCTGCGGGCAGAAATTCACCTGGATAGAAAAGGGAGAATTCTGGTCCTTGTACAGGCAAAGTGTCACAATATGGTGACGATATGTCCATGGTGACAAGGTCCCCTTTTCTATCTATAGTAGATCCAATCACTGTTTCATGCTCTGAGACATGCAGTCAGTGGAATTCACTGGTGTTGCAGCCCTGACTAAGGAGCATCCTAATGCCAATCACCACCTCCAAGAGCCTGGGAAATAAAGGCTTGTGACTAACCAGCAGAGTATTCCAAAAGTACTGCTTTCACTGCCTACAGAATTATCACCAACATCAGCAAAATTTTTCCTTGAGCTTAGAAGCTAACAGAGAAAGATACTTTTTAATAGAATTAATTGAATAGTATTTGTATATGTGAAAACATTAAGGACAGATCTTTACCCTACAAATTTAACAATTACTACATATAGAGTTCCATGCACATAGATCTCCTGTCCAAGAATTTGTATGTCTTCCTTTTTAATGAAAGACTGACAAAGCACACAGGAGACTATAAAACAAATACAGAGCTTGGAAAGAAGAGATAAATTGCTGACTTGGATTGAGCAAATTAATTTTTTTGTTTAATGAAAGACTACAGAAAGGGTTCCCAAATACTGAATACCAATTTATCAAATCATTCTGAAAGAACAAAAATAAACTGCTGGAAAAAAAAGGAAAAATAAACCAGCACTCCATCACATCCTAAATGAAAGAGTATGGCCCTTCCTTGCTGTCTAGCTGCAGGGATGCCCCAAGTGACTGGGGTCCTGTGTCTTGGAAGAAAAAGGTCACTGCTCATTGTACAGCCTACCATACAGTATCATGATGTATTTCTAGATGTCATAAAAGCTTTTACCTCACTGTCCTCTGCATGTAGTCTCAGAGACAAATCCAATTCCATGTAACTTTCTTTTAAGAGATGCATTTAGAAATGTATTTTCTAAATAGCAGAGATGCTTATTGCTGAGATACTCTGTAGTTCTCATTAAGATTTAAAAAGGCACATGACTAAATTCAGACATTTTACAATATTTTTAATTGTCTGTGAAACCTTTTTTCCTCAGGCTATATGACATATTTTTTTAAATCTCAGTCTAATATGTAGCTCAATTCATAAATCTGAGTTGAATAAGCCCTGTACTGTTAATTTTAAGAGAGCTTATAACAAATCAAATCTCCATAAACTCCTCAATACAAAATAAATTGTTTGAATTCGCCTAATTTTCCTCATAACTATGCCTGAGGAATTCACAATTGTCCTTGGTTATTAGACCCAAGACAATAGTGACATAAATTCAGATCTATCATACAATCACTGAACAGCCCATGTTGGAAGGGACCTCAAAAAACCATCCAGATCAGCCTTTCATGGGACAGCCATGCCAGGTGAGATTACCTACCCTTCTGTCCACTTGCATTTTGAAAACTTCCAGTCATGAAGACTCTGCTACATCCCTGGAGAGGATGTTCTTATTTATAAATAAATAAATTCTTTCTTGTGTCAGGATAAATCTTCTCCCAATGCAACCTGTACCTTTGTCTTCTACATGTGGTTCCTTGCAAAGAGAGAGCCTCCTGCCTCTTTGTAGCTGCCCTGTAAGTACTGGAACACTGCAGTGAGGCCCTCCTTGAGTCTTCTCTTCTCCAGGAAGAAAATCCCTAATGCCTTCAATCTTCCCTCAAAGGGCGGTTTCTGCTGCCCTTTGATCATCTTCGTGGCCCTCTTTTGGACCTTCTCCTGTCTGGCCTTATCTTTATTGAATTGTGGGGACCAACCATGTCTTTAAGTGCAGCCTGGAGATGCAGAAAAAGATCACCAAAAACAAAACAAATGGTGTTTTTCTCCTAAAACCATGAGATAAATATTTTGAGACACAAAATGTTGGATTTTTTTGTAGATTTTTTGTTTTGTTTTTACATTTTTGATGCGGGTTTGAATAATACAAGAATGTGAAGGCAATGGTGCAGGGATGCAGTGTGCAGTGAGGTGACAGGCAGAGCTTTAAAACAGGCTTAAAAATGCAGTGGAACAACTGAAATCTTTCCTCTCCAACAAACATGCTCAAATGCCTATGAAACACCAAAGGACTGGAAACCTGAGCTGGTATGAACTCCAGAAAATTAAGATACGTGGTTCTGACAGCTGTCCAGGGACAGCCATTGTGAAATGATCTCTCACAGAAGATTCACTTCATGAGAGATAAGCCTCTGTATCCGAGCCAACTCATGCAGATTAAGTTACTGTAATTAATGATGAATAAAGTCTGTTTCATCTATCATAAAATGAGTCAGATGAACTGAAATCTTAAAGCATTTATTTCTCCACCAGCTACAAAAACAGGACTATTACAATAATTTTGGCTTACGTACATCGGTGTGGGATATGTCAAGGGTAGGCAAGATGAATGCCACCCACAGTTTTCCAGTCAAGGGATATGATAATAGTGAAACAACCATTTCAAAGCAGGAAGTGAAAAATTCAACTGAGCTGAGACCTGTGAATGGCACTTTTAAAATAATAATAATCTCTGCATTCTTGCATTACATACAGAAGAAACCTGAAGACATTAGATGTATTTGGCCTTTGTAAATTTTCTCAGCCTCATATGAACCTGAATAACTTCATTTCACAAGGAAACAGGCAAATACAGTAGGCAGAAAGGCAAAACTATTATTATTTCATTATATAACACCAATATGTTTTGCCCTGCACAAAACATCCTGTTATCTGGCCTCACAGTTTTTTAAATGTTTTGAGTTCTATATTCTAAAGCACAAGAGACTAAATTCAGGCCTCATCATACAAGACTTTTAGTTTGGTTTATATATAAATTTGTTAAATTAATTTGCATTTTTTCATGGGGTTGGGTCTGTGATTAAAGTAGGCTCTAGGATTTTAATAACACTCCATCTGTCCCAGAGGTCCTTGCTTAATTTTTGCTTTCACAGGCATTTTAAACAATTAGCTAGTGTTAGAAACGTCTCAATTTCTAAATTCTTCTGCAATATATTGCAGAGGAGGTAAACAGAAATCTTGAGCCCTGTTTGCAAAGAAACAAAATACCTTAAACATTTCAGGAAAACTTATAACACAGTAATTTTAAGTACTTGAAGACATGTAACACACAACAGCCAACACTTCTCTAGATACTTCCTTTAGCTGTCAAAAAAGATACTTTACAAGTCTCATGATGCTTAATCTCTAACACACTTCTCTCTCCTAGGAATGTGAGTGTAACACCATGCCTCTCTCTCTCACACACAGTTATTCCTGATTTATTCCTGATACCAATGCAAGTCAGAGAAAATAGCTGCCATGGTGGAACTGCAGTCCAGTGGAGTTATTTGCTATATCTCAGGATTTCAGATTCACCTAAAAATGCTGTAAAACAGCATTATCCAAAGCTACCACGAAACCTGGTACAACGGTGTGAGTCAGGTGAGTTACATAAAACACCAAGCCCTACAAAGACACTCATTGTAAGATACATAGTGAAAACAGGAGCCATTAGAAACGTACACACAGCTGGAATACACACCCATATTGTGCACTTGCTTTCCTTTCAACATCTTTAATTATAAGGTTATTGTAGATATATTATCATAAATCAACAAATCCGTTTTCCACAGCGTGTTACTAAGCAACTGTAACCAAGACCTTGTGTAAATAAGATTAAAATTCCAAGGTAACGGTACCCAAATACAACCTCACATTGCACAGCCAAAGAAAGTAGAATATGCTCATATTAAAGGAAGAATGACTGCTTAGTTTTATGTTTGTTCAAATAGTTTGGACACACAGAAAGTGTAAACCTATTCATACCACTTGTAAGCCCTTCCACCATACAATGAACCCTGCAAAGATCTAACAAACATGGTGTATCTTTCAGACAAAATAACTAAAAATTTTTCAAAATTATTTCATTATTCATCATATGCATTTCATGCTGCCATTTAACAGTATCCTAACTATACAAAAATATACTACTTTAAATAATCTACTAATAGTCATTACTACAACTTTTAAGAGAAGATATCATACTCACATATACAGTGTGAAAGAAAAATGCTGTAATACAATGATTAAGTTTTTTTTATTGCACTTCCAATATGGAAAAAACTATTTTTTTTCCAGTCACAAATACAGAAGTATAAGCATCTTCCTAATAACTGGCTGCACTTGGCAGGCATGTATCCATCACTCCAGCACTCAAGGAACATGAGGAAGCTCCAATTCCAACAGAGTGGACCAGAATACACTCCAAGTAAAAGAGATTGTTTAAGCATGTGAAATTTTCCTGCCACTGTCAGTTCTGCCTTCCCACAGAGTTTCAAGTTATCTGAACTCATAACAAATGTGACTAAATATTTTAAAACACAACCCAAATTTAAACATAGAATCACAGAATGTTTGGGCTGGAAGGAACCTTAAAGGTCATCTAGTTGCAACCCCCACCCACCACAGACAGGAAGGCCACCCACCAGATCAGGCTGCTGACCCAGTGGGCCCATCCAACCTGGCCTTGAACACTTCCAAGGAGGGGGTATTCACATCTTCACTGGACAACTCGCTCCAGTGCCTCATCACCATGAATAAAGAATTTCACCCTAACAGCAAATCTAAATATCTCCTTTAAAACCATTCCCTGTTGTTCTATCACTACATATCCATTTAAAAGTCACTTTCACTTTTTTTGTAAATCCCTGTGAAGTACTGGAAGTCCCCAGTGAGGTCACCCCACAGCTTTCTCTTCTCCTGGCTGAATGATCCCAAGCTTCTCAGCCTGGCAGCACAGGAGAAGTGCTCCATCCCTCTGATCATCTTCATGGTCTGCTTTGGATTCATTCCAACAGGTCCACGTCCTTCTTGTGCTGGGGACCCCAGAGCTGGATGCAGCACTTCAGGTGGGGTGTAGAGGACAATCATCTCTCTTGGCCTGTTGGCCACTCCAATTTTGATGCAGCCAGCCTGGAGTCTCAGAGACTTGAGTAATATGGGAAGTCTGGCTGCCAGCAAAGGCTGAGGCAAAATCATTGACTACCTCAGCATTCTCCTTATCCATTGTTGTCAGTTCTCCCTTCTTACTCTTCAGGAGGGGTATACTGTCCTTACCCTTTCTTTTCTGACTTACAGAATCCACTCTTGTTATTCTTCCAATCCCTTGCTAAGCCCTGGCCTTCTGTGCCTTGGCTTTCCAGACCCCATCCCTATACAGTCAAACCATACCACTACACTCTCCACAAGTCACCCAACCTGTTTTCATGAGCTTTGCATTCCTTCTTACTCCTCAGTGAGAGGAGCACTTTTCCAGCCACTTTCCAGCCTGCATTGCCTGATTTCCTACACAGACATGGAGAGCTCTTGTGCTCTAAGGAAAGTGGCCTTAAAGAGTTGACAGCTCTGGTCAGTTCCTTTGTGCCTAAGGACAATTTCCCAGGGGATCTCATTCACCAATTCTTCCAACAACTGGAATTTCTCTCTTCCAAAATTCAGGATCATGACTTTACTGCTTGAGATCCCAGACTCACCAGGGTGTGGTCACTATAGTCCAGGCTGCCTCCAATGTTAACCCAACCTTAAGGGACAGACACTGTTATTTTACTACTGGCTCACAAGCCATCTCTAGAACAAAAGCAGAAATCAGCTGCAATGGAGACAGAATCTTCCTGAAGATACTTGGTCCCTTGTTCAGCCCAGTTTTCAGGAACTCAGGGTATCACAAGCCCCTTCTGCTCCAAGCACATATTGCACTAAATTGACATTGCCTCATTTCACACATACATGCATCTTTGCAAAAAGTCTTTTCTTTAAACCTAAATAAAAAAAAGTGCACTGCATATACACACCACCTGCTGGGGAGAAGATGAGAGAACAAACATGTGACAGATATTAATCACGATGCTTAATGCACTCCTGGCAGGCTCTCTGCTACCAGAGCAAGGAGAATAATTTAACAAACTGTGTGGATGGAATAGATAGGAAATCTTGCCAGCTTTATTCACTTGTGGCTTTTGAGTCTTCTGCCTCTTTCAAACATTTAAAGAACATATAATGTGTAGAACCCTTTCTATTCTAAGTTCTCCTGCAGTGACAACTTTGTCCATATCCCAGCCTTGCTGGAATGGCACATTTCTCTACTTCCCCATTCATCCTCCACCAAGAGTGCCTTTTAATGTAACACTGCTCTGTGCCAGTGCTACCACGCAGTAAGTACTTCTCTCCCCATTGCTTTATGTATTTCTTGTCCTAGAGAAATGGTTATGAGTCTTAATATTTTATGTCAGTCAAAATATAAATTAACTACATAATCCACTATACTAATGCGTGCATCTTCTTGTAAGGTCAATAAAAGCTCCTCTGCTTACAGCACAAATGAAATCAAGCCACAAGATATTCCACTGAGCACATCTCTCCTGATGGGAAAAGGGTGACAACTTGAATATTCAAAAACGTACAAAATGCTGTATTTCTTAATTCCTCCCATTGAGAAACAAAATTGTAGAGTAGTTAGTGGCCTACTTCAATTAATTTTTTCATTTATTTTTCAGAGACATCGTCTACACTTCTGTTTTCCAGTAATGAGAGCAGTTTAGGAGATACAAACAACAGTTCTAAGATGACTAGTTGCAGCTACATCTAAAAAGCATCTTGAACTTTTAAAAGGTCCCCTTCAATATAGCATCTGAAAAAAAAGCTACCACCATACTACCATTCACAGGGTATTTTTGAGTATTTAATTCTTTCAAACTTCCTTCAATAGCTTACACTTATGGCAAGGCTGTTTCAGTTACTTGTCTTCACTTTTACTAGTCAGTCCTCAAAATGATGTTTCAGGACATGAAGAATCCCAGCCCCCCCTCAGAGACATGTATTGTTTTACAATACACTGGCCCATCAGCTTTACATACGTAACATCCCCTGGGTAAAAAGTATTCAGCTACAACAATAACAGGCACTCCACAAACAAACTATATAATGGATGATAATACTCTGCAAGTATTTCACTTTAAAAATGACAGTAGAAATGACATTCTGATTCTGCAGGATCTTTTTGAGTGTTCAGTGCATTCCTATTTTAAGGTGTGACTTTCTGAGGGGAACTACAAATATTTTCTGCTTTTCACCCATCTCTCTTGCAAGGCTAACACAGGTGAGATGAATTGCTGTGCATCAACAGAACAGTTTACAAAGCTCTGCTTAGTACAGCCTTCATGAAGATTGTGGCATATGGAAAAATCTTTTCAGCTCAGATGTATATTTCTAACATTACCCAATGGTTTCATATCCAGTGTCTTCCACATACTAAAACATGAGATTAAGCTTCCCCCATTAAAGAATAATCCCATCACTTCTTTGGAGAAATTGATAGGTGTCTGACTATTTGTAGAGCTCTAAATGTTGAAGCTTTCTCAGCTCTTGCCCATTTACAACTTAATTCACTATGACCAAAACAGATCATTTTTTAGTATAGTTGCTTTATAGCAGATAAAGTGGTGCCATGAAGGTTTCCAGTGCAGTTAAGAAAAATGCCAGATTACTTATTTGACCTTACTTTTCTTTAGGAAAAAAGAAAAAGTTTTGAAAAGTAACATAACCATTCTCACAAGTGACATTGGGACAGAAAAATATCTCCTACTGTTAAATTGTTTCATTGACCTAAACTGCCCAAAAAAAAAATTGCAAGCAATATATACTGAAATGACCTATGTAGCTCTTTCCAGGGCAAACACATTTCAATTAATATGCAAAAAAAGATGGGAAAACAAAACAATTTATTAATTTTTGCTTGACATTTACAGTTGTACTTTTGCAAATCCAGAATTTTTTTAAAACTGGTTCATATGAAAGTAGGCATGAATACAGTTGGGAAGAAAAGTGAAAGAATCATTTTAACCTTAACTTTCACCGTTCCTATGCAATTAGGTTGTGCAGGAACATGTAAAACCAATAAAGACATTACTGGTCATGTTACTATGAAATAACAACAAAGCACCAAGGACAAAAATCTAAAATAACCATAACTGTAACAGTCTACGGTAAAACTATCAAGAAACTAGTCCAAGCAGTATCCTTTTTTGTTCCTGTTGCTGTATATAAGAGAGATAGATGTTCCTGGTAACATAATAAAATTTGAAATTAATGTCTATCTTGGGTAATAAAAAACAACTGCGCAAATAAGAGAGTTCCTCTAAAAGGTTTCTCTCAAAAGCACATAACAAAAGAAGCATCATTCATGGAAAAAAAGAACATTTTTCTTAAATTTTAAATTACTCTGTTTAAAGTCTCCATTCTAGCAATATATTCATCATACATGTGAGTACAGAAGATATTGAGTTCCAAATGTCACTTGGTTTATAAGACTAAGTTTGATTTTGCAACTTCAGAGCAAGACTAAAACCTTTGGCAGATACACCATCAGTTTTAGAGCTTGAGAAAAACCTTCTAGAACAATCATAAAGGAAACACAAACCACAGAAGGCAAGGAATTAAATTCAAAATAAGTTAGATCTATATTGAAAGACTTTGTAAGCATTTAAACAGTCTTGGGGTTGTTCAGATGACCCATTACGGTGTTCCAGGGCAATATTCAATACACTTGTTCTGGACAGTCTAACACACTTGATATGTTAAAGTAATGGTGGGCAGAACCCAAAATATTACTTCAAGTCTCTATAAAAAAGAAACATTTATTCATAAAGCCCAAATAAAATTTAAAAACCACATGCCTAAGAAGAAGAAAATTAAAAATGGAGACTACAACAGCTATAAAGTCTGTGTGTTAGTGTTCCACAAGGCCATCACTACTACAAACTTTTTTTAACTTTCTCCCATACCTCAGGAAACAGCAGTTTCTAACATCCAGTTGTATGAATACACACACCATTCCAAATATCATGTGTGATTGAGAAACAACTTTTTTTTTTGAGAAGAATTGTGATTAAACTTTTCTCCAAAAGGAACATTTTCTGTAAAAATGACTATTCTTTACAAGCTATAGGGAAAAACCCCAACGATATTACAACTCCATGCTCTTGAAAATAATGCATTTTATCTGCTTCCACATTCAAAACTTCTTATTTGTAAATTGTCATCATAACACTAAATGAAAAATACAACTATAATAAAATTAATATATTAAAATATTGAAATATTGTCAGTATTAATTTCATAGTAGTTGTTTCGGCGAAATACACATAAGCAAAATAAGCTTAACTGACAAAACTAAATACTTTGTCCCTAAGAGCATTCTACTACTACAAAACCAACAAATATAGAGTCTTACAGGGGGAAAAAATTGTTCAAACTGGCAAATTCATGCAAAACATCTCCTAGCAAGAAATTGTTGCATTGGAAAAAAAAATTAATAGGCATAAAATTAATTAGTAATAATTATTACTATGAAACATTAATCTACTAGACTGTCAGCTTTAAAGATGTGTTCCTGAACATCCAGTTCCTATTTCTTTGGTCTAAGGTGTTATAGTTACTATTAACCATATGTACTAGTTATCTGTTATCCCAGCTGTGAAGTACTGCCTTGGTAGCAGTCTTTCTGAGGATACACAGCAAAGAGACCCTTAAACAGTCACACAGCACACCCAAGATATGCAACAAGGTGCTCTGATCACACCAGGGGCAGCGATCAGAGCACATCAGATGCCAAATTACTGACACACCTGAGGTCTGCAGTGGAGGTGAGAAACCTGCTGGAGAGATCTGACACCAAGCTGCCAGGTAGCTTTGCCCATGCACAAAGAAAAAAGGCAGAAGAAAACAAAACTTTGCTCACCAAACTAATTCTGTCAAAGCCTATGTCCCCTCAGAACAGAAGTGACAGGATGTAGGCTATGAAAAACGGGGACCTGCCATTTTCCTCAGAGTGAAATAAGTAATTAGAGAAAAATAATCATTTTTACCCTATTTCCTTCAGTTTCTAAAAGCACATTACTATCTCCTTCTCATTCACACCCAGCCTAACAAGCCTAAATTTTCCCTTTAATATAGTGCATCCACAGTACTACTCTGCATAAGAGACATAATCTGTCATTGCCTTTTGGGCAGTAAGGGAGACTCCTGCTGCTGACCCAAATGAGGCTTGAAACAGCAGCAGTTGCATGGTCATGCAAGTTAAGCATTTCATCAGTATAAGAAACTGAATGCTGCTCTTTCCAGTCTCGGGTCCACAAAGACAAGAGTCATCCTGAAAACTCTTTAACATAGGAATAAATACACAGCTTCACCAGCTTGTATTCAGACTTCAAAATGTCTCCTAAAGTAACTAGTGGAGAAAAAAATTATCTATAAATAGGGCTAAGTTTTTCAAGTTTTACAAAAATATCCATTGGTACTGAAGCAACTTGGTAGCCTATAGAACCAAAAGATCTCTTGCCTTTCAAGACAAATTTCAAAAATAAGTCTTTGGTTATGCTAAGCATAATTAATAAAAACAAAATGTTAAAAGTACCAATCTAAATTATCACTGCTCAGAATATCCACCTTCATCTCAATGGGAAAAAAAAAAAAAAGAATGTTGACAATCTACCCTTGCTTGAATTAGACTACCAAAAAAACTAAGCACATGCTGTTTTCACTTTCACGTAACTCTCACTGCACTTCATAGTTTCCCCTCAAGATTTTCATCTTTCTAGGGACACTATTTGGTAACCTAGCTCAGTGTACAGAAATATTTTTCAGGGGGCATAAAACTGAGAAACTATATTTTTCCCAATTTTCATGATATTTCTCATCAATTCCTAACTTCATAACAATCACTTGACTGCGTGTTCCTCAAAGCAGGATGAAGTCATCTGTGCCTGCAGTGGCAATAAACTGAGTCACATTTCATATAACAGTATCTCCTATTCTGAATATTCATTTATCATTAAGATAATGATAGAATTGAAGGGACTCTGACTGAGCAAATACTCTGCGAGAACTGAGACCTGACTCTGGGGTGAAGCACAGCATGGAGTAGACTGACCATTAACTCAATCCAAGCTCATCTACTTGGTCTTCCTTTTTATCCTTCCAGCTTCTTCCATTCTTGTTAATATGGATTTCCAACATTTCTGACACAACCAAGAGCAGTATCAATAGTGAGGTATCTGGAAATGTCTGGTTAATCTCCATTTTGATCTTCAGATCAAAATAATCCAAAAGCTCATGACAGGATTCATGATGATAGCGGCCCATTCCTGATCAAGGACTCAAAAGTGCAACCATCTCAGAAAGTTTGCTTACTAAACTGAAAAGTTCAACCAACATTTTTAGAAATTTCTTTCTCATCTATCCTTGTTTCTCTGCATGCATCCTCTTCTTTTCCCCTTGTGTAATCAGACATCACCACCATTAAATGAGAGAAATTCTGAGGAAATTACTAGAGGTCCCATATTTCAAACAATATTATTCTTCTAAATATATATTTAGATACATTTTTTCTTTTAAACTGGTTTTACCTTTCTCCATTACTCCTAACACTTTTGTGCTAATGACACAATATTTGAACAAGTTATGCTAATAACTGTTCCAACAAGCTTCATCTCTGTTTTCTGATAGCCTGACAAATTCCTACCAACTACTTCAAAATATAACTCTCAGACCTTCCTATGTTATAGCATAATTGTAACTCCAAGCCCTCTAAGAAGCTTCGCTTTTCAACACATATATTTCCAGGCAGGTTCTTTAAAAACATCTACTGGCACCTACCTTACAGCAGCAACACACCAAACATGCTGCCATTAACAATAATGTTAATCATCTCCTCATCAACCACTTATTGAGCACTTCTGCTGCTAGAAATCCTCATACTGGTCCCTTTTCATTTTGGATGACTGAGCAAATCCAGTCAGAAATGTCTTCTCTCCTGCATTTGCAGATACACATAACAAATACTATGCAACATAACACCCTACTGTGTTGAATGTATGCCACGCTACACTGTTCTGCAGAAATAGTCCATGCTTTTTTATTTAGTTAATTTATTTCCTCTTGCCACTCTTCCCCTGCACAAACTTAGCCCCTTGCATTTTAAATAAGTCTGAAATCAGCATCTTTTTTCTTTTAAATTTTTCCCTAAGTATTTCCATACACAGTTTTCTCACGTCAAAAGGAATTGCATTGCAAGTATTGAATTCTTCCAGAGTAAAACTGGAATAGGAAAAAAAAAAGCTATTACCACTTAGTTTCTCAGGTTTAAAAAAAAATACCTGAAGTATAACTAAATTAAAATGCAGCACAGCTTTATTTTTAAATCTGTGAAATTGGCATTACATCAATACACCTGCATGAAAAAAGCTGCCATTTAGAGAGGAAGGACATGATGGACTACCTCCACAAGTTTGCTCTCCTAAGAGGGGAAAAAAACATAGTGTGAATTTTTGAAACTGTAAAGCAAGAAAGGAAAGTTGTCCAGTACCCATACAGTTCTACATTTTTAGAAATCCTCTTTAAAGAGAAACTACGCACTTCCCAGAAAAGCCTTTGCAATATATGTTTAAATGACAACTGGCCAAATTATAATTAGTTTTTCATTTTTTTCATTCTTAAGCTGTTGTAGTCTCCTCTCAAGTGTGACACTGATGGCACATTTTTGTGTCCTCTTCATACTAAGATGTGATGGGATCAGTCACCACCACACAACTGCAGCACAACCAAGAATAGAAGTTTTTGGAGAAGGAAAACAGGAAACATGGGAAAGAGGAAATACAAAAGCCTAAAATTTCTGCACTACTTATCAGCCAGACTTTTCCCCCTAGTACAAATGAAAATTAAAGAGGCAACATGAAAAGAAAGCAAGGGAAAACACCTTGGCCAACTCTGATGTAACATCTACTCCATCATCAGAAGACAGAGGGAGGCAGAGAGAGAAGAAATTGATTGATCTGCAAATTAAGCAGAATTAATTGCAGGGTTTTTGTTTTCAAAAAACTGCAATATGAGATGACATAACTGAAGGTAGCATGAACTGGCTGGTGACATTTATAACGAGAGAGACCAGTTATTCAACAAATATTTCGCCCACCTCTTCTTAGAGCAAATTTTTCCCTTGTGAGTCCTGCCTACTGTCTCCTTTTCAAGGGACTTCAAAATCACACAGCCAAGCACTGCCCTGAGTGTAACTCCTACACTCCCTACATTTAGCAAGTTTCTATAAGCACACCACAATACTCAAAATTATTAAAATAAAAGTAATTGACCACTCAGCCAAGACTCTCTGGATAATTACAGTAAGCTTTCACTGACATTGTATGTAAACAGCAACACCTGTTTCTTGACACTGAGCTGACTGACATTATGTTGTCCTTCTCAACTGGCCATCACCAGCTCTAAAAAGTTCAAAACTGTATGAAAGATTGCAACATACACTTAGTTTTCTTCAAGCTTTATAAAGTAGAGAGAGCATTTCAGGACAGCAAGTTTATTTGCTACCAACAGCAACATTACCAGAGCTGCACAGAACTTCAAATTCAACCAGGTGAAAATACTTTTCTTTAGTTCTTTGGCAAATATGATGGGAATTTCTATGGTTTAGAACATTTAAAACCCCAAAGAGTTGAAACACAAAGCTGTTATCAAACCATATTATCAAGACTTCACAGGCTTGCTACAACTGGTTCCAAAATTCAAGCTATGCAATGAAAATAAGCAAATTATGTGAAATCACAAAATTTCATCTATGGTTCTTGTTCTGTTGCCTTAATATTTTAATAAATATAATGAAATTAACTCCATCCATCTTTAGGATTGAGTACAGAAAGCAACGGTAAGAAAACTGAAGATTATCTTAAGCATCAACAGCGGCAAAAAGACTAGCAAGCAAACAAAAACCCGCTTACTGAAACAGTGCCTCAATAATCAAAGTCCCCCAAGAATATGTTTAGTATATTTTATAACTAAAAGTGCTGAGGATATGCATGTGTTTTTCCTTGAAAAAATCATCTGCTATCTACAATGACCTATAATTATATATATTAAAAACACACATTTACTTGAGCCAAGACATCAACAGGCAACAGGTCAGGATTCCACACAGCAAAGTTGTCTATGCTTAGTGCAGTATTTAATCAAATAAAATTAAATAAAATTAAATGCATTATATTCATTTGCTTATTTTCTATTTACTTGTCACAGCAAAACCCTAAGTAATACTAAATTGTAATTGAGCAACAACAGGGGCAACAATATTTTACCTACAGGTAAAATATTAAAACATTAATTCCACAGACCCTACACTCACATCGGGAGCTAGACATGAGAGAACTGGCTCAATAAAATCAGAGAATTCAGCCACTCTGAGAGAAAAAGGTAGCAACTCATCTCCCTTGGGGTCATTTTCCTACTCCACTTGGACAGGCAGGGAAGCACACTGGCTGCACTCAGCTGCAGGTCACCCTGGTGCTCTCCACAGCTCACCACGATGAAAACCAAGGGATCTGCTGGAGCTCACAGGGTATTGTGAGTCCCTGCACGCCCACCATGCAATTAATATATGCAGATCTTGACCAAATATGAAATCAGGACATGACCAACTAAATAGGTTGAAACAGAACCCAAGAAATGGGTTTGTATCCCATTAATCAGATGCAGTCATAGCAATAAAAAACAGCCCAACTCTTCCCAAGATCAGAATATCAGTGATGATTATTCTTTAGTAATTCCTTTGCAACTAACCACCATCTGCCTTATGCACGTTATTCAGCAGCTCTGACAAAGTGTTCTTAAGTGCCTTCTTGGAACAGTTTAAAGATATGCATCAAACACCTTTAAGAGACCCAAATATATTTTGCTTAAGAAGCTACTTCAACTGTTCTAGCAAATAGGCTCAGCTTTTCTTTACATTATTGGATACCAATAGTAATTTGGACTGAATACTGAATTAAGCAAAAAAGATAACACAGAACTGAGAAGCAGGAATGTACGTTTCTTTTAACTAAAATTGTCCCTTATATTTAAGTAGAGTTTGCATAAATATCCATGAATATGCTATTTCACAATTTTACTTTTTCTCACACAGAACTCAATGCTTGATCTAGCACTCCATGAATAGGTAGAGAAGATAAAGTAGTTCTCTTATTCATCACTGCTCACTACAGAAGGAAAGGCTGCATCAGACCACGGTGGCACATACTGCTCCCAATACCCTTCCAGGCCTTTGAGTAGCAACCTGGGTGATGAAATAAAGATTATACTTATTAAATTTGCAATGTGCTTACAGGCTTTCTGGTGGGAGGGTTGACAGGTTGATAGGAGGGGGCTGTAAGCACACTAGAGAACAAAATTAGAATATGAAATGAACTCAACAAATTGGAGAAGCAGCCTGGGGAAAAAAAGAAGATTTAGTTCAATGAGAATCAAGTGGAAGATTCTGTGTTTAGCCAAGAACAATTAACTGCTCAGATAATGGATAACAACCACTGCTGAGGTTGCAATTCTGCATAAAACGTAGCCCACAAGAATCCAAATATAATTTAACAATAGTTCAGCTTCTACAACTGAAAAAATTAAAAAGCAAAGACTGTACTGGGATTTAGGAGAAAAATTATGTACAAGTACTCATGTTGTTGTACCATGTTCCACTGGGCACTGAAATGAGATATATACACTATGGAAAAAATCGAAGGTAAAGAAACAAGAATTAACATAAAATATAATCCATCAGGATGAGGATAGAGTTAGAGCTGTTTTGTTTAAAGAAAAGATTGCTGAGGAGGGACAAATGTTTTCAAATACTGGAGTTCATATTCATGTGATGCTGAACAAGAAGTAATGGGCTTTAAAGATATAAGTATAATTGGCTCTGAGCTGAGACCCTTACCAGCTCTTTCTAGCAATTCTGTTATTTCCATTACCCATTTAATATTACATTCTAACAGGAAAGTCTTCAATACATAAAGCTAATAAAGTGAAAAAGTGCAGATCCTTTCTTTCTAGGAAGGTTTGCAAGGGAGTTTATGAGTTGTTCCTTTTCCAGTTGAAGATGAAGAATTTGAAAAGCCTGTTTATTCTGTGCACTCTCTTTACTGCAACTCTTAGAAGTCACCCCATCAGATTTCAGGCGTATTGTCACTGCCTCTTACATAATTTTCTTTCTTCCTGACATATTTAAATTGAGAAATAACCACCTGCTGAAATCAATACTGAAAACTAAGATAATGCTTGCTATTTTTAGTGAGAATAACATCATCAGTTTCCTAGCTGCCATCTCAAAATTTTCTGACTGGTCAAGAAAAAAATAATAAAATACACTCATGTTTCACAGTCAAAATCAAAGTTCTATACAAATGTTCACCTTTCAAGACAATGAATTCCACTTAATGGCCACATTCATCCACTGATTAGAAGCAACTGCTTCCATTTTCCAGACCTTGTGACTCTGCACAAGGTTATACCATGTTGTTATTATTTCCAAGCTGATAAATCACTTTCACATTTTTTACCTCTCCCCTAGTGTATCCTAAAATGTAGGGTTTGACTGCACTTGCACATTGAAGATATAGTGCTTCTAACAACATCACAATATTTCAAATGTATTTGCATATGTATTTCCTGCTGGCACCAGTTACAAAAAAATTAAATCTAAAAAAAAAGTGACTATGAGTTTTTCTTCATGTCAATAATTCACACTAAGACTGATGACAGTAGATTTAAATTTTAAGTTATGTAATCATGCCATATGGTGGCTGTCATATATAAAAACTTGAATGAAATTACCCTGTGTGCAGGCAATTAGCAAAATTTTAGATACTAAGTATTTCAGAAGAATTTGTTGCAATAGTGAGGTTGTTTTGGCAAGAGGGTATATCAGATCTATGGAACTTGAACCTACTAGGTTTGCAGAAATTAAAAAGTACATCTCTGTTGGATGTGTTCACACATGCAGGAAAGTCTGTCTGCATCAGCAGGTAAAGCTAATGCAGAGAGCGTATTCCAAAAATATGCATTTCAGCTTCTACATTTTGCATAAAAAGTAGTCTTGTGTTTTGGTCTAGTGAATCTGTCGAAAGAAGAATTTACATGAACAGCCGTAAGAATAAGTTACCATATAATCATCCTACATGACTCAATCATTTAACAAGCTTAAGAACACAAATGGTTAGTTGCCAAAATGCCATTCCTTTCCTTGCATCATCTTGGTTATTTGCAGCTGGGAAGGGTCAGCTCTAAGTTTGCAAAAGACAATAATATCAACTTTTCTTCTTGACATTTCCACATATATTAAACAAATATTTAGTCTGCAGATTATCTAACATCTATCTACAGATATTAAAGTGGAATAGGGATTCAGATCTGCATTAAGCCACTGTGATTTGATAAATCAGATTACCGAAGATTTTTTAATTGTCTTAACCTTTCTTTTACTACTTTTATGTACATTCAGAGAAACAAAGAATGGCTCATTCACCTGCTTCAGGCAATGCATAGCACCTGGCTGAACTGCAAAATTGTCTGAGCCCTTCATTTCATCAACATTATTTCACAAATCAGGCAGCAATCCAGAAACATGGCATATCTAAATCAGACCACAAATAAAAGGCAAGACTAAAGTCGTTAAGGCAAACCCAGCAGTGTCCATGTGCTGTGCATCTACAAGCCTCAAGTTGTTGTGCATGAGGCCTTTCAGATGAAATGAGAATGCAAGTAAGTGAGAAACACAATACTGTAAGTTATTACAGCACTGTACTGCTCAGAGGCCCCAGCTAAAAGCATGATACTATAAGCAAACAAACAAGCTGCTACAAAAACAAGCAGAAGTAACTATCCTGACTCAAACAGTTCACAAATTATGTAAATAATAAAAAAGAGAGGGAGGAGAGAACAAAGTTGTTCAAGCTTCTCTCTACAAGTAAGAGAGCTGAAAGCTTTAAAGGGGATAGATCATGAAAACTCTGTGATCCAAAGATTGTTATTTTTAAAGCCATACTATACACATACACACAAAGTTTTCCTTTTAACCTTGTAAAATCTTACATAGATCTACAACTTACAGAAGCTATGTCAGCAGCCCAGTCATTACTTTTGGTATCAGTGTGTCTTTATCACAAGGAAGGTGATACAATCATTTAGATGGAAATACGGCAAAATGTCCAACAAAAAAACTGCTTTTCAGAAAAGCAGGATCCTGCATTTACAAATAGTTCAACCCTTTTCTAATGGTCACTGAATTAAAGTACTTCACAATATATTCCTTTGTGGTTTGCTAGTTCCTGTTAATAAGTATGACCTGACTCTTCACCACCAAAAATATAGTTTGAACAATCACAGATTAGCATCTTTTTGTTACATTAACAAAAAAAACCTACATTTTACAATTAAATAATTTCTGATCTTTACCAGTAAAGTAACAAAATCCATTCATTTCAGCCATTGAAGAAACAAAAGAATGGACAATTTTAAGACTGAAGGTCAAAATATATTCAATAAACTTATCTGACCTGTGAATTACCAAAGCACATATAGATATTTTAAAGATACATGCTTTCCACCTTGTCCTTATGAAAAACTAACTATGGCTTCTATGGCTTCCAAACCTGTTGAACAACTTCATGATATTCCTCTCCCATTCAAATTAGTGCATGCTTCTTCACTTTTATCTACAAATTGCACTCTTATCAATGGATGGCCTCAATAAAGAGTTTAGTAGTAATTACTCTTTGTCAAGTGTTTGTAGGTGTTTGTATGAGTAAATTTACATTCTTTACTTCGCAGGTTTTATGATCAAGCAGCATTTAACATAAAAATGGATTTGCTTCTTACTAATAAAAACAGAATAAGACACATCATAATTTGAAATACTGTAATGGTGTCTGCCTTGCAAATTAGTTACCTTTGAAATGCAAGGATTCTCTGTCAAAATTTAAACCAACTGTATTTCCAAAACACAGTTTTGCAAAAACATCTTAGTTGTCCTTTGAAGAATATTAAAGTTTGTTGAAACCACAAAGCACACCTTAATCTCCCCTTCATGGTTCCCCAGAACACTTGAAATTATTACATTATATGATTAAGATTTCTCATTAAAAACAAGGGGGCATAAAAACCCACCAAACTTTAGTTTACCAAAAGTTAAGAACAAAATGCACATTGCTAATATTACACATTACATCTTATCTCTTTTTTTAATGAAAAAAATCCCCAATTCTTTTAATGGTTTTACATTGCTGCTTTTCATTTCATACATCAGGTTTGAGAGACATTTCAAAGGTAGAGATTATTTTTTCAAGGCTCACTCTCACAAAGCTCACTAAAGCAACTGCCAGGAAGAATAGCACCTGAATGGTACAGAACAGATCCATCCATCATCCTTACTCCTCCTCATCCATCAACAGAAGGACACACCATAAGCCATAACTGCATATATGAAAAACTCTCCGGCAACAGAAGTTAAATATGCACAGCTTGGAAAACCTCCTGTGTTAGTGTGGAGAAGATTTTATAAACAAACAATCTTACTAAGTACAAGTATCTGATTAGATGAGAATGATCAAACAACCAAAGTATCATCACTGAAATTTAACCACAAAAATATAAGTTAAAGGCACCTATCAGAGTTATAATTACTGTAAAGGATGTAAGCCTGTACTTCAACTCAAATAGCAGTATATGCAGGGTCCCATGCAGGGCCAATACTCAAGGTTATTCTCAGTTTGTAGCACACCACCTGTTGGAGCATGACTCCCTTCCTACACGGCTCTCTGCAGCCCGTGACACCGGCAGCAGAGCCCACTTTGTTAGGAGAGGTCTAATGTCACCCTGGTACACTGCGTGGAGCACTTCAGGGAAAGCCAGGAAGTTACATATGTAACTCCATATGTTCCTAAAGCAATCTAAGTACAACTGTGCACACTGGAACAGGTGTTTCAGGTTTTGGCAGCACAGCAGACTTATAACATAACTCGTATTTTAGACACTGACTGGATTCAATTTTAGCCTGAAAGAAATGACCATATGCTGTTGAACTTTTCTGTTACAGCCAGCCATAGACAGTCTATCTCAACATCAAACAAATACTGTAAGTATAGGAGAATATTTCTAAAGAAAAATAAAACATGTCCATAGCTTCAAAACTCTGTCTCTCAAAACATGTTTCAAGTACATAAAGGTGAAAATAACAACAATATACAAATAAAAGATCACATTTGATTCCAAAATCTTAAGAGCTATCCTTCTAAAAAAGCATATTATAATGGTTTCTAAAGACTAAAGCACACCGAAATGCAATTAGCAAATTTTAGAAGCATGGTACAAAGAACAGAAAGCAACTTTTTTTCTCCATGTATCAATTGCTCTTCTGCAGTATTTGCAAGCCAAATATCAAAGCACTCTTCAAAATCCACACAACAGCAAAATCTAAAAGTTGAAAGCAACATGAGTATACTCATATATGAGTATATAGAGTATAATCAAACCAAAATGAATCAATTTTCTTAATCAAAATATTAGAGAATAGCAAAATAGCATGAAGCAGCAGAAGCAATGATTTTATATATACGTATCTTAGAAATCTGAGATATGTGGAAAAACTAACACTTTTAAAAACAGGCTGTCATGATTTCTAACAGGGCACTGTCTCTGGTAAACTACACAACCAAGAAGCACTTTGTTTTCTTATTACAAAGTGCTGATCAGGTCCATAACCCTGAATAGAGAACTGCATAATGGACAACTGTAATCCAGCATTGCCAATAATGAACGTAGCAGGAGTCAGTACTAGATCCAACACCTTTTGGTAGAAAAAGACCTGTATCCTCAGATCTGATATGAAAACACTGCCTAAACACATCATAAATATTTTCATCTTCTATCACACCAATGCAAGTAGAATACTCCATATGAAAAGATACTGAGCTGCCCTAGACTGCACTGCTCTCTCTAGATTAAGTTTTTACAGCACGACAATACCTATTCGACAATATCCACGGCCAGGTTTTCTTTTCATGTGCATTTCTGCAAGACTTGACATTTACAATACTTACGCATTGCAATAAGGTTTCTTTTCATATCCTTTGTAGTTATTCATGTTCAGAGCCATTTTGCAAACTTCACAGTGGAAACATCCTTTATGCCAGTACTGTAAATAAATGTAAAGTAGGATTACTTACGGTACTGATGTTTTGAAAGCAATGTTAGGGTATGGTAAACGTAAAAACACAATTACTTGTCAATATTTTGGCTATGCATTATAGGTTTTTTAACTAAATCGAAATAATTACTTTCACATGAAACCAAAGGTGCTTCTGAAACACTCTCAGAAATGTCAATTCTCTGCTAAGGTGAATGCCAAGACCCCTGCATGCCGACCTTGCCAGGATAATTTTAAAGATAAGTGAAGCAGGAGTTTGACGTTTTCCTTGTTAAATAAATAAATAAATAAATAGAAAACCACGACGTTTGCTAAGAATGCAACACCATGCGAATGCAATCACTAACTAATGTGACGGCTGGCTTTTTGGTACGCCGCACAGACACTAAATTTAGCACATAATACGGCATTTTCCTCCGGGGGCTTCCACCGCCTCGCCTTTCCGGGGACGGTAATTTGGCTCATCTGCCACAGCCTCACGGCTGTTCTTTACGGAGCGACAGCGCCGGGCTATAACCGGGGACAGCCCCGCGGGACAGAGCTGCGGCCGCCCCGCTGCCCTGGCCATGGTGCCAGGGGCAGCCGAAGCCGCCCCAGCTCGGGGAGGCACCGACAACTACAGCCGGGAAAGGGCTGCCTACAACTTCACCCCTCGGGGAGCCGGGGGTCCGCGGGACCCGCCGCCGGCCCCGGGCACCGTCACTGCCGGGCGGGCACCGCGGGNCGGGGACGCCGGGGGTCCTCAGCGGCTGCGGGCGGGCGCGGAGGTCATCGGCGGCGGCTGTGGAGGAAGCGGCGCTCCAGCTGACTGCGGCTCGGCAGCATGTGCGAGTGGGCGGGCGGGGAGCCGGTGCTGCTGCCGCCCCCGCCGCTCGCCGCCCGCCCCCGCCGCCTCCCCCGTGTGCCTGCGCGCTCGGCTCGCCGCGCCGCGGGCTGCGTGACTCACGCCGAGCCCCGCGCTGCAGCCGCAAGCCAAGCTAAGCCAAGCTAAGCCAAGCCCACCGGCACGGCCCGCAGCGAGGGGAGGGCGGAACGGGAGGGCGAGCCCCGCACCGCAGCCGCCCCGAGCGGGGCGAGATGATGCGGGGGTATCCGCTGCGCCTCCGGGCGCACCTGCCGGGGCTCTCCGGGGCGGGGCTGGCCCCGGAGAGGGAGGGAGGTGGAGACGGAGATGGAAAGCCCGGGGGCAACGACGGCGCTGGCGGGGCCGCGGGAGCTCGGGGCTCCGCGATGTGAGGCCGAGGCCTGGCCGTGCGCCCCTGGGCAGCTCCCGCCCGCTGCACACGCAGCCCCCGCAGCCACCGGCGGGTGCGGAGCGTCCGTGTCCGTGCGTTCCCACAGCCCCGTGTCCCGATGAGCTTTTGGGCGCGGCGTTGCGGCCTTTCCGGGGCTGAGTCTCGCCGGGTCTCACCAGCGGTCCCGCGGGGCAGCCGAATCGCAGCCGGAATGGCAAATGACGCTCCTCGGAGCAGGCTTTGGGCAGTCATTTCTGACGTGCTCTGCAGCGCTGTGGAGCGGTACGGCAAGAGCTCATGCGGTTTTTCTTCGCTGAGGACTTCTTTAACTACCTGGAATATAACCCACGCTGAGGAAGGCATTTAAGCCAATGCAGCGCAGCCTTTTCTGAGGGTTTTTTTCAGTAGTGCAACACTGTATGGCTCGCAGCAAGGACAAATTCTGCACATACTTGGGTGTTATTAAGTAATCAGAGTGCAGTCAGCTAAACTGGAATAGTTGGCTATAATTCTGCCTTAGCAACCCAACTTTTATTCACTGACTGTTTAAAGGCACAGGGAGAAACAGTAATTTAGTTGAATTAATAATATATGTGATTAAATGAGAAACACCTAATCAGGCTTTAAATATTACATGATGGAAGTTGTAAAGCTGCCTCTGCCTCATCTAGCCTGAAACATCTGGCACCAAATGAAACTCAATGTTGAGATGCTGGCTGCGCTGCAAGCAACAGGAAAGCAGATTTGCAGGTAGTCCTGCAAATGTTTGTTGTCTCCTGTGGCTTTCTCGTGCAGTAGCAAATAGACAATGTGCTGACCAGCCACCTTTCTGTTCGTGTGATCTACGTGCTGGTCCTTTTCGAAGCCAGTGCTAGCAACTTGTCGTTCTCAAAAATCATGAAGCAAATTTTTTTAATCGTTGTTGTTAACCAAATTACCTTTGATATGGAATTTAAGATTTGTCTTCTCTCTGAAGAAGACAGTTTATTGTCAATAGCATGACATTTGACGATTTATCATTGACAATAGCATGATAATTTTTCACAAATGCTTCAAAGCCAAGTTGGCCTCAGTCTAAGATTTCCCAGACAGAAATAGGTGCACAGGCACCCTGCAGTGCCAATGGAGTGGCTCTCATCCTCTGCTGCCTCTGTGCTGTACAGATTACCTTACAGTCTCTCTTGAGCAGTCTGACTGGCTGTGAACAATGGTTTTTATTCAAGGAACTCTGAATGCTAGGCGTCTGAGTATGCTGATAAAGGAAACTTGAATACGTGGTAACTCAGTGTTTTTTTGTGAGAACTGTTTTTGGGGATCTGTCTGAAATCCTATCTGAGTTGAATTAGGCCAAAAACATAGGTAAGCAATCTCCATTCTCCAAGGCTACACAGCATGGAGGAGCAGCAAGTCTGTACTGGGGACTGGGATGCAGACTGATTTAAATTCATCTCAAATAGAAGGCAATGAATGTTACTTTTACAGAAAAAAAATCTTTCTTAGATGACTTAATTCTTTCCTAGCTTAGATTCTACTGATGGCTTGTATGTGAAAAGACTCTGTAGCCCATTGGAAATAACTACAGGCATACAGCTTACCCAATCAGCAAATATGAAGTCTTTGAGATAGAGGCTTCATTCCTGGAAGTTCCATATTATTAAAATCTCAATTAGAGCCTTCTCATGCAAACAAAAATCATTTGGATATTACTCTCAACGT
The DNA here is from genome assembly GCA_013397075.1 of Rhabdornis inornatus. Lineage (NCBI taxonomy): Eukaryota > Metazoa > Chordata > Aves > Passeriformes > Rhabdornithidae > Rhabdornis > Rhabdornis inornatus. The sequence continues at coordinate 1,748,254 of VWZS01009562.1, forward strand.
TGCTCACCTTACTCTTGAACGAAAAACTTCTATTAGCCAAAATATCAACACTAAAAATGGAATTGTAATATCAATAGGAATACCTGCAGTTGGATCTGAATTTAGTGTTTCAGCAGTATGAAAACATTCCAATATTTCTCATTGTTTCAGGATCCTTTTATTAACTTTTATTAGTTTTCTCCAGAAAGCGGAGAAATTAGTGCCTGAATCACAGTCTTCATTTCCAAAGTACAGATCTCTTTCCCAATAATCACAACTTTTTTCTGCTGCTACTGTGGTGAAAAATGGGTTCTTTTGCTCTATATAAGCCAGCAGGAGAGAAAAATCTGCTTCACCCACGATAGTGAGAAAGAAGTGAAATGTTACTCATCAGTAGACTTTCCTTTTTCTGGGTAGGTAATGGTGCAACAGTAAAGTCCAGCAAAGCAAAATACAGCAACCCTGTGATGTTACTGACTAAGGGTGTAAACCAAAGACTGTGAAGCAGAGAGGGGCAAAGACCTTGCACTCTAAAGAACTGCTGCTACCAGCATGGCACCTGTGGTGGGTGGTGGACCTCTAGACAGGTTCCAGCATTGATTCCCAGCTGGTATGTGTTGCCAAGTTGTAAGTGGCATCCCAAGATTTCAGGCTATTATACTTCTCTCATCTGGTGCATTTCAGGGCTGTTATCTAGGCTATATAATTGAGAAGTGTGTGGTTAGCTGACCAGTATGAATTACCAAAAGCAAATAGATGCTTTTTCAGCATGCCTACAGTGGCCAAGTGCAAAAGACCTTCTGGAGCAGCATTAGAAATGCTACGACTATGTAAAATGGTGACTACAAAAGTTTCTATTTCTATGGTGTAATGCCCTCATCAATTGCATTCTGTATTTGTTTGTTTGAGAGGAAGGTTTTCGGTGCCCCATTTAGTTTGTTTAGTTGATAAACATGCCAATATGTGCTGCAGAAAAACACCTAAATCGTTATAGTGAGAGGTATTCTCACATGTTGATATTGAATTTTACCTGAGACAGAAAGGTTTCAAAAACCTGTTAAACTAGAAAGTTACCCTGTGTTATTGGAGTTGACTTTACAACATCTTGAAAGAGACAACCCATAGAGGGTTGTAAGTATCTCAGGTTTATATCTAGTTCTTCTGAAAGGTTTCTTGGAACTTCCTCAGCTTTCATTCCCACTAGATTCTATATAATCCATCTCCTACAGCTGGAGTTTAGATTTGTTGGAGCCATCAAGTGAACTTAAAGCATGAAAACAAAGCCTTCTGTGTTGCAAGTCACCATGCATTTCATAAGCCATATACATAAAAGCTCAAAGGAAGTGTTTACTACTTTTGGTGATCACATGAAGACATGGTTTCTTCACCCAAATTTCTACAAACTGAATCTACTCATGAAATTATGGTATCTTCTTTCCCTGGCAAGGAATATGGTTTTGTTTTCATTCAGAAATGTATTTTTGAATTCATGTTTTGTGGGGAAAAATGCTGTAGGTAGTATGCCCCAATTAACATTTGGTGCCCCCCTTACAGCATCATTATTCAGTCATTTTCCTGAAATAAATATGCCAATACATAATTAGACCCTGATGGACTGCTTTAAAAATACTGTTTCATGTATTTCACTTATTTCTCACACTTGGTCTGTTCTTTAAACAGGTATAAAAGGTGGGATAACTGGCAAATGAAGATAATGTACTAGAAATACTATCTGATTGTTGAAACAAGCTCATAACATTTGGGTACTAGTTCTAGTAGATAATAGGCATTGTGTCATGTTTAAGTGGAAGGATGACCTCTCGGTTAAGGCACGGCAGGGAGAATTGCAGATAAAGTCTCTAAGCAGTATTGCAGTACAGATAAATAATGCTGGGAGAGGTTTTGTGCAATTCTGTGCCTGTCCTAAATCCTAGATTATGTAGAAACGGAAAACATTAAACCAAAATGTTGGTTGGCACGGGAATTGTCTGTCAAATTTTTGTCCCTTACTGTTTGAGCTTAGGTTTAGCCACTTAGAAGAAGAAACTGCATGGTTACATTTCAAATAGAAACAATGTAACTTTAATGTGACCTTGTTTAGAGCTACCCAGGGTGCTGTTAGAGAAACATGCTTTTAAATTCTTTACTGTGAAAGGGTAATTTATACTTTCATATGCAAGGGTTGGTGGAAGCATGTTTTCAACTTCAGCTATAGAAAAGCTTCCTACCAAAACCTAAACAAACCCAACAATGGTTAGACTTTATTATTTTCTGCAATATGATCCAAAATCCACTCTGCAGTGCAATTTCAATGTGCATTTTCAGAATTACTCAATTCTTAGCTGCTCGGATTAATCTAATAGGGCAATGAAATGCTGGAACAAAAATGGTTATTCAATCAGCAGCAGTGCTTGCTGTTCTCAGGATCTCCTTTCTTCACTCAAAAATCATGCAGACTGAATACTGCATCCCACAGCAGCTTTATGCTTAACAAAATATATAAAAACATGATAATGACAAGTCAGTGTGACTTACAGGATAACAGAATATTGGAAGGGACCCATCAGGATCATCAAATTCAACTCCTGGCCCCGTGCAGGACACTCCAAGGATCCCACCATATGCCTGAGAGCATTGGCCAAACACTTCAACTCAGATAGGTTTTGTGTTGTGACCACGCCCAGGGAAGCCTGTATCAGTGCCCAACCACCCTCTGGATGGACTATAGAATTGCCTAGAAGAAGGGGCTCTTATTCTCTTAGTATTAATGTTACAGTGGAAATTTCTATTATTTTATGTATGGGGGCAAGATTTTGCCTTATCAGTTGGATGTTTCAGGATTCCTGAATTATAATTTCACTTCATGTTACGAAAACAGCTTCATAAAAATGGGCCAGGTACTTGAATTATGCTGAGCAGAAAGTTGTTACCTAGCTCATTTGGTTTTGTTTGACCTTAGAATAGCTGATTTATGGACAAAAAGTAGATTGAAGATTTCATTCAGGTGCAAGTCTTGTTACCTTTGGTCATATGTATGTGTTCTTAAAAAGCATCTGGCATTAGTGAAGCATACAGTCTCTATAATTCAGGTGCACAAAGCAGGTGGAGTTCTGTGTATAGCATTACACAAGGTGTTTTGAGAATTTGGCAGTGCATGCTTGAGTGTTAGCTGCTTTGGCAGGCATGCCCGGAGAGGGAGACACATGAACATGCAGAGGAAGCTTTGTACTTCCAATACTTCATAGATTGTGTCTTCAGTGACTTGGGAATGTAGAAACAGTCAGCCTGACTTAGGGTTCAGTAATGTATTCTAACATCAGAGGCTGCACACCTTTCACATTAAACTTGCATGTCCAGGAGTGCTCCTCGCTGCCAGGGCTGTGCTGGTCCCAGTGCCTCAGTTCAGCCCTTCAGTCCATCATTCCACTCACAGAGCAAGGTGAAGAATGAGCAGGACACAAAACAGTGTTTGCATAGAAAGGAGTCTGAAATCTGGAAGCCTCCAAACCAAATTTCCACGTTCAACAACAGAGCTTAGAATATATATACATTATCAGTACTTTTTTTGGTTTTTATAATTCCCTCCTCTTTGTTGAAGTCTGTATTTTTCAACCCAGTTACAGCTCAGACATGTTCTAGACACACAAATGAATATTTTTTGCTTATGTATATTGCATTGAATGTGTTAGAATTTTTTTTATCAGCTCTGTTGTTATGCCCCTTCCTAGTCAGAAAAACATAAGGCTACTATATTTTGCAGGAATAAATTAAATTAATAAAAAATAAGAATTTGGGGGGATTTAAAGTCTACATATTTTTCTTGATAAAATAACTATTTATCATCAAGTAATTTATACAGGAATGAGAAACTATCATCAGAGCTCTTGGAGAAGCTGAAGAAGATTGTCTTCTGTCAGCCCTACATCCTGTGTCAAGAATTTAAAACTAGTTGCTTTATCTCAATTCAAAGAGATTTTCAAAAACTTTACCACTACAGACAACAAATCCAAAAGAGGCAAAAGTCTCTGTGCTGAACTGTAGGCTAAGGAAGGACAGAATATTAATTATTCATTCTGTTTCAGTGGCTATTACTATTACTAAAGCTACTTGGTTTAGCTTATGAAGATTAAACAGAACTAAAAGGTTATTGCTCATCGCTCTCTCTTTAGCCTGAGAACAAAATAGGAATTTAGAGATAGAGTTAGGGCCCTAAACTGAATTTAAAAACCTAATGAGAGGTTTCTGGTAGCTTTGAATAAAAGAAAACAATGCCATTATTCATACTCTTGTATATGCAACCACTTTCCCATTATTTCCAAAAATAGTAGAGTAGCTTCCTGCCTAAATAAACAGTTCACATAGATAGAACTTGGGCTATAAAGCTTTTTAAAACAAGGTTTCCTTTTTTTGAAGCTGAACAACATAGTGAAATACAGGAAGGGTTGGGCTGTGATTGGCCCGGATTCTTTAAGTTAATGTTTTAAAAGGTTACGTGACCAGTTCAGAGTAACTAAATACACTTACTGTGTAGATGGCCTGGAAGTATCGCAGGGAACACACTCCCTCCACTGCCAGAAGAAATAGCCCCTTGTAATAAAGATAGGTAATCATTAACAAGCTTAACTCTGGGCTTCAGAGGAATCTGAGTTTCCAACTCTTCTAGAAAGATTTTTAAATTCTGCCTTCACAGTGCAGACCTGACAAATCTCACACATCAAGAGGGAGTCTCACAGGTCGAGCTCCCAAACTCCCTCCCCTGCAGCTCGACCTGTTTCACACTCATTTGCAGCGCTGTGCCACGGCTGCTCTCCCATTCTGTAACCCCACAGGCACAGCTGGATGGCCCAGGCTGCAGTCTGCCAAACACTTCCAGCTACTGGGGGGTATCAGGAAAAAATCAGCAAAGAGGAGCAGGATGCACAGTGCAGCATGGCTGAAAAGAACAAAGGATTCCAGGGGAATTCCTGGGAGTACTAGCAAAATCCCTTTCCAGAAACTAAGAAGTAAAATCTCCTCATAGCTCAATGTATGCATTTTTCCAGTTTATGTTACTTTTTAAGTTTTCTGTTTTGAACACAGAGACTATGAGTTTTAAGGCTATTAAATAATATATTACAATCTATTAACATTATAATCTATAAATAAACAAAAAAAAAATACAGATCAGACACACTACAGGTATAGGTCAGCAAGACAATGAGTGGAGATATTCCTCTCCCAGCAATAACTTGGCTTCTGCAGCACCATTCCTGGTGCTGGGCTTGCAGAGTATGCTAATAGAGTAAGAGAAAGGATTGAGGAAATTCACCTTCCTGAACATACCTGGAGATAGACTGCTAAAAGCACAACAATAACACCTTTAGCAAAGCTCTTATTTTGAGCTCAGCTCAGACACTTTAAAGATGTAACTGAATTATACCTTATTTTGGAGTGAATTTTTAAAAACCTGAATTTTAAAGACAGATTTTCAAATGATGGAAAGATTGGGAACAAACAGCCAAGACAGAGATCCAGCCTTCACCCGCACCACTGTATGGCTCTCTGTGACCCAAAGGGCGTAATTTGTGGCTTGGTGCGCTGCTGCTTTCATTGAAAAGCCATGAATAATAACTCAGAAGCAAAGTGTCCTCTCTCCAACATCTTTTGGATTGTATTTTCATAGGCTTCTTTACTGGGCACAGAATAAGTTCTTATTTTAACCTAAACTAAGAACTTCCTAAGAACAGAACTATCATATGGGGTTACATAAGCCTTAAATAGGGAAATTCACAATTTATTTCTGTTGTTTATTTTAAATTAAGTAAAACTACAATAGAAAATTAATAATCCATGTCAGTTTTATAAATATCTCAACTGTTTTAACTGATATGGTTGTGCTATGAATAGAAATTGTTGTACGTATAGGAACTTTATTAAATCTGTTTCATCTTTTTAGTCTGAACTTATTATTTTTATTTATTTCCTCTTTGCATGAGACAACATAGGAAACAGCAGACCCAATGCCACTGTCATGGAAAAGATGCATGTGCCTTTCTTTGCATCGTATGTCTGCACTTGGTCGTTAATAAAAAGTTAGAAGACAAGAAACAAAACTAATTATTCAGCCAAAAATTCATCTAAGTAGTCTGGACCTTAAGGAAGACTCTCAATATTATTGCATTTAGGAGGAGAGCTTTTTTTTATATGATACAAGGGCACACGCAAAACGAAGAGGAACTTTGAAAAGAGGCTATTTAACTCCTTTTCCTTCTACCTTTAGAATTGCAGCTAGCACATTAACTTTAGACTCAAAAAGTAAATTGAGAGCAACATTTGACGTAAATTAAATATTCTAACATGTAATTGAGCATTTTCAGTGTGAGGTTCTCATTTTTCCCTGACAGCTTTCTGTGAATTATCTTAAATGTTATCTTAGGAAATGCAATTATTATATGGAGCATTAAGCAAAGCACAAATATTGGTACACTGCAGAGAGACCAGTAAATTTTCTTTTGACTACTGAACCATAAATAAAGGAAAACAGCATAGTTAGATGGTTCTAAAGTTACATAGTGGCAAGCAGCGAGTTGCCACGTGAAGGATACTGTTTTGGAACATGATCCAGGGCGAATTATTGTGAAGTTACACTGTACAGAATTTTTCATTCATTTCCTTCATCCTATAAAAGTCCTGTGGTAGATTCTGCTGAATCCACTCTTTCCTTGCTGTAAACTGCAGACCAAATAGTCAACCCAAACCGGGTTGGCTTGGCTGCAGAGTTCATTTCACATTGTCATAAGAGTGACATACTTGGTCCATCAAGGGAAGGAGAAAAAACTCCAGAGATCTTGTTTTTCAGAGCCTCTCCTGGTGTGACTGTCAGGCAGCCAGGGTGCCCCATTCCTGCAGCAGCAATTGTATGAGGCAGCATGCCAATTCCCTGCCTCAGAGCAGAGAACTCTCTTATGAAGGATTAGCACCACAGCCCTGAAGTTACCAGCCCAATCTTTCTAAGAGAGCTTCCCAAACCAATCAGTGTGCCTACAGCACCTGATGTTCCTGGACTGCTGGCATTTGATTCAATGCATGTTGAAACCAACTGAAATACTTCTACTAACATCTGTGTGTGCTAGATTAGAGTTTAAGTACAATAGACTATTTAATTTGCACTAAGGAGAAGTTTCAGCATAAACAGAAAACTGTGTAGTTGTTAATGTGCTGGCACCATACACCACCTTTAAATGTCATGAGCTCCTTTCACACACCAGTTAATGAAAGTGGACAGGAAGCTACTGAGATGGAGTTTTGCATAGGTATTATCTTTCTCTTCATCACAGTTAACTCTGATCAAAGAGAGGCCAGAGGGGCGGGTGCAGAAGGTGGAGCCAAGGGCAGACTGGGCTGCAATGGCCATGAAATGATCAAGATCCTTGGAGCAGCAGGGAGGAGTCACAGCAAGCTCGCTACTCAGGACCTCGGGAGAGCTGACTTTGGCCTCCTCAGGGATCCGCTTGATAAAGTACCATGGGATATAAAGCCCTGGAGAGAAGAGAGTCCCAAGAAAGTTCATTGATATTCAAGGATTCCTGCCTCTAAGCTCAGGAACAGTGCATCCTGACAAAGAGGAGTCCAAAACAAATGCCAGGAGCTCCTGGACAAACTCAAACACAAAAAGAAGCTGCAGAGGGTGGAAGCAGGGGCAGGTAGCCCAGGAGGAGTATAGATAGATTGTCCAAACAGCCAAAGATCAGGTTAGGAAAGCTAAAGCCCTGATAGAATTAAACCTGACCAAGGACGTCAGTGGCAACAAGAAAGTCTTCTATAGGTACACTGGTGATAAAAGGAGAACTAGGAAAAATGTGAGCCCTCTCTGAAAAGAAATGGGCGTCCTGGTAACACAGGACATGGAGAAGGCTGAGGTATTCAACAACATTTTTGTCTCAGTCTTTACTAGCAAGTGCTCTAGCCACACTACCTGCGTCACAGAAGAGAAAGGAAAATCCCATCACAGAAGGGTTTAGGAGAATGTAGAACCATCCATGACGGGAGTAGATCAAGTTTGAGACTATCTAAGGAACCTGAGGATGCACAAGCTCCCAACCTCTGTGGGACCTGATGAGATGCATCCATGGGTCCTGAGGCAACTGGTGAAGGGATTGATTAAGCCACTATCCATCATATGTGAGAAGTCATCATAGTCTGGTCAAGTTCCCACTGACTGGAAAAGGGGAAATATAACCCTCATTTTTAAAAGCAGGAAAAAAATGAATATTCAGGGAACTACAGGCCAGCTAGTTTCACCACAGTGTCTGGAAAGATGATGGAACAGCTCCCTAGAAGTTATATTAAAGCACATGGAAAATAAAGAGGTGATTTGTGACAGCTGATATGCCTTCACTAAGGACAAATTATACCTGACTGATTTGGTGACCTTCTATGATGGGATTATCGTGTTGACGAATGAGGGAAGAGCTACTGACACCATCTACCTGGAATTGTGCAAATCACTTGACACTGTCCTATATGACATCCTTGTCTCTAAACTGGAGAGATGCATTTGGCAGATGGACACTCAGTAGATAACTCAGTGCTAACTCAAAGAGCTGTGGTCAATGCCTCCATGTCCAGTGAAGACCAGTGACAAGTGGTGTTCATCAGGGGCTGGTACTGGGACCAGCACTGTCTAATGTCTTTGCTGGTGACATGGGCTGTGGGATTGAGTGTACCCTCTGCAAGTCTACCAATGGCACTGAGCTGTGCAGTGCCCTTGACATACTCTAGGGAAGGGATGACATCCAGAGAGACCTTGACAAGCTTGAGGAGTGACCTTGTGCCAGCCTCATGAAATTCAACGAGACCAGGTGTAAGATCCTGCAACTGAGTTAGGGCATTCCCAAGCAGAAGCATAGGCTGGGTGGAGACTGGATTGAGAGCGGCCCTGAGGAGAGCTTGGGAGTGTTGATGGACAAGAAGCTTGATATGACCCAGCAGTGTGTGCTTGCAGCCCAGAAAGACAACAATATTCAGGGCTGCATCAAAAGAAGTGTGAGCAGCAGGTTGGGGGAGGTGACTCTTCCCCCTCTGCTCTGGGCTTGTCAGACCCCACCTGGAGAGCTGCATCCAGCTGTGAGGCCCCAACAGAAGAGGGACATGGATCCATTGGAGCAAGTCCAGAGGAGGCCATGAAGATGATCAGAGAGCTGGAGCACCTCTCCAGCACCTACGATGGCAGTCTGAGAGAGATGAGGCTTTTCTGCCTGGAGAAGAAAAGGCTGCTGGGAGTTGGTGAGTATTTTCTAGTACCTAACCACTGGAGAGAGACTTTTCGCAGTGGCATGTAGTGATAGGACAAAGGGAATGGCTTTAGACTGAAACAGGGTAGGTTTAAATGAGATGTTAGGAGGAAATTCTTTACTGTGAGGGTGGTGAGACGCTGAGGCAGGTCGCCAGGGGAAGATGTGAATGCCCCATCCCTGAAAGTGCTCAAGGCCAGGTTGGATAGGGCTCAGGGCAACCTGGTGCAGTCGCCCTGCCCTGGTGTAGTCCCTGCTCATGACAGGGGGGTTAGAACTTGGTGATCTTTATGGCCCATTACAATCCAAACCATTCTAGCAATCGATGATTCTGTTATTTCTGGGGGCCATTTCAAATACTATTATACTGAATTATTTTAGAAAAACTTTAGAACTGTTTATCCATAAGATCCTGATAAATAGATGTTAACCACTCCAAGTCAGCTTTCAAAGAAGTTCTTAGTTAAAAAAATTAATTATTCATGATTGCAGAAAACTTAATAGCGCAACACCCTGGAAATTGTACTATAGGAATACATTCAAACAAAACAATAGTAAACTTCCCCAATTTGATGTTATCAAATTACTTGAAGAGGAAAATGACAACACAACAGTTACACTTCTTAGGTGTAAAAAATGCATGCCTTGCCAATTCTCATTCAGAAAGGTTCTCTCAGTCTGCATACTTAGGACCACAACACCTGCTGTGTCTGGCTCTCCATAAGTTAAGCAAAAGCCACATTTTGTAGACTTTTCTGGATTGGCACTTGGCAGATTTCCTTTGCTCAGGATGTATTCCAACTGGAGTAAATATTGAGGTCAATATATAAATATCATGATGAAAAACTGCTGCAGCTACACTACATCTACTCTCCATAAATCCAGTTAAATAAAACAGGATTGCACTCCAGATCAAAAGTTATATCCTACCAGAAAACTTTCGTCATAAGTAAAACTGAAATTGCACCTGTGTATCTGCACTGGTGAGGCTGCAGGGCCAACTCTAACAGCACAATCATCTTGACACCAAATCAGTCACTTAGTCCATAAGGTATTTTTACTTCTTTGTGCTCCTTCTTGTAACTTCTGAGTGCCTCTGCAGTGGGAGGGTGACTGGTGTCATGGATCCAGCATATCACTTATTATTCTGCAGTCCTACTCAGTAAGAGATCACAACCCTATTTTTAGAGGAAAATAAAAACACAATTCAACTGCAAGCATAATGAAAAGAAAAAAATCAGGGAATCCATATTTGGAAATTTGTTATAATTAATTGGTTTTCAGTTCAAATATGTTCCTCTTACCAGGCATAATTTTTCTAACACAGCACTCTGCAAAGTTCTTTATGGTCCTGGAGAGGAAAAAAATATGCAAAATCGTTAAGGGAAGAATGCAGGTGAATGTGAGTTGCAGTTGTAACTATTAATCCACTCAACTAATGATAGATCAGAAAACCCACAAGCTGTCAGATTTTAAAATTACACCAAAATTTGTCAAGTATATCCTCATAATTACATGTAATAACTGTCATGTGAAATTTCTTCTATTCTTTTTGCTATTCCTACAAACTAACCTGCAAACTGTTCCAAATGTAAGTCAAAACCTTCTGCTAGCCTATCAAACAGCCTGAAATACAAGCCACACATTTACTTTGGGCAACTTAATCCCAAAAATTATAATAATAATCAAAGGTAACCTACAGAGCTAAAATACACATCTATAATGTTAATAGAGAATAACAGAAAGTTCCAGCACATAAATATGTATGAAACTAAATCATATTTGTTACTAAATAATGAGAACTAATTATGATGAAATCTTCACTGATATCCAGCCCTCATGAGCACAGCAGATTAAGAAATGTCTAAGCCTGGCAAGCTTTGGGCTGTGTTGTGTGGAACTGGCTGTTCTTATAGCAAGAAAAACAGATTTTTTTTTCCCTCTCCTGTCAACAGTGATTTCTTGGATCAAGACAGAAAAGGTCATAAACTTTTTACGGTTTTATTAATTAATTAGGTTAGTTGTTAAGAAGAATGTGTACGAGTGGGGACAGTAACACCCTGGCATAAACTGTCGTGATGGAGTCGCTGTCTTTGCCAGGCATTACAAATTTTTAGCCACTGCTAAAATCAGCACACCTCAGTTGAGAGTCTGAGAGGGGTCCCTTCCAACCTACACTGTTTTAAAACTGTCAAGAAAAATACAGATAGTACTGACCCTGCCTTGAGACAAGAACTTGGGGCTGGTCAATCTTTTGAATTACATTTCAGTCCTGTGCTTTGACTAGGCGGCTCCTTGTATTAACTATGTCAGCTTTCCATGGGAGGGATTTTCCTTGGCATTTCTCATGCCTCTCTGCTGGAAGTGAGCCAGGGTAAGCCTGGGCCATCCCAGAGAAGAGCAAATAGCTCTTTGCAAAGCAGAACAAGAGTCTGAGGACACAGGAAAGGAAAACTGGGCTGAAGCAGGATCCTGCCTTGCAAAACTTGCCTTTAAGGATGAGCAATTCTGATATTGGGAAAAGGGATTTCTCAAGAAAAAATGGTCTACATTGGAATGAAGAATGTGAATATCCCTTATTTAATGAATTGCTACAATATTGTCTTCTCTTCAAAAGATTTTACCTAATTACATAAGATTACATCAGTATTTGTCTCTACTATATATAAAGGGCAAGTGAAATTCAATCTAAATACTAGAAGAGCCTAAAACCCAACTGGTCTGTAAACAAGACATGTAGAGGTTCAGCTAGATAGCTTCACAATTTTCCAAGTCACTGAAGCAGTGAAGATATCAGTTGTTTGAAGAGAAGACTAGCAGGCTGCTGCTTTTTTTTTCTTTTTTATTATTATTATTATTTCTTTGTTTTGTTGGGGTTTTTTAGTTGTAAGGAAGAAGTGGCAAAGTTACTTAGGTGATCCTAAAGGTATGTTTACATTTCTGGAAGCTTTAGTAAGTGTAAAGAGACTTTTAAAATTTATGTCTTCCTGGAAAAGATAAAAACGTTTTACTCAGAGGGGAAAATATTTTAAATGTTATTTTTTACATTGTAACTATAATGATTCATGTTTACAGTACTCCAGCAGCTTCTAAGGTTCACTGAAGGTAATGAATGACTACTCATAATTTAGGATTTCACATTACTTCGAAAATTGCAGGTTTGCTACTGCCCAACATTGCCATTTTAGTGACAGATTGGAATACTACTGCTTAACATCTCAAGGCTGGTTAATATTTTTGATTGCTTTTTAACAGAAAGCACTTACCCAAAGAAAATGCTGGTAGAAGAGAACATTAATTGAGTATACTCTCTAAATAAGGAAAAATTGTAGTAATAGTATTACTCTGCATTGAAGATCCATAATGGAGCTTGAATGAATTTATTTACCTCCTCCTAAAACAGTGAGTGCGTTCTGCATAAGATGTCCTGAATAAACTGGGAAAGACACATAGATTTAAGTACACTAAATATTTGCTTATCAGAAAATGTGTAGCCATTAGATTTCACTCACGGTTTGATTTTACTGTGATATATAAAGCTCTTGTCCTTAATAAATTAAAACATTGGTGAAAATCAAGTGAAAGTGAGGGAGGAAATTTTTTTTCTTTTCTTTTGTGTCCTGGATAAAGGAACTCACTTCATCAGTCTGCAGAGATAGGGACAATTTATATAATATGTAAATGCCTCCATCTAAAATGCAGTAAACACTGCAGACCAGTGTAGACAAATTATGGAAAGAGTGAAAAAAATTGCTGATCCTATCCTTTTATTGAACTAGGTTTGTTCTAAGAAAGTAATGATACAAAATTTGGGAAAGGGTGTTTCACAAAAAAAAAAGTTATAGTTGATGCAGAACCAGCTTTTTATTGCAATAATTTGTATTGATCAGCCTATTATCTGCAACCTAGCTAATATATTTTTTCAGGGATGCAAAATGGCCATGGAACATGTTCCAAATAGAATGTTGGATTGACTGCTAGAAGACTGACTCAGTCTCACTCAGAGAGTGATTTATCAGCTTACACTGGCATGGTCTCTCATACTTATTGGAAGTCTTTGAAAAAATAATGAGCTTTAAATTTCTGCCTCATAGAATCTGTCTTTAAATAATTGTTAAAAATCATTATCTCCTGAATAAATTTGTAAGAAAATTACAATTATCCTTTTCTTAGTATTTTTTGACAGCAGGAAATCTATCTATCTATCTATCTATCTATAAGCCAAAAATTATTATTGTTTTTATAAAAGCTCTGTAATACTGAATGCTTCCACCTGGACTGAATCAGCCATTTGCTTAGAGGAACTGTCACAGACTGCACAGAAGCCATGTTGCAGAATTATCAACTCTTACAACTGTAAAGAGGACTGTCTTTCTTCACAGTCATTTGAAGCTGACTACAAGGGGTGGTTAAGCTGCAAGAACCACATTTTTGAGTCTGTATGTCAAGTTGATAGCAAATTTCAAAAATTCATTAAATCTCAATAATCCTTAGGGGAAGCTTTAAGGATGATGAAAAAGGCGTAGGAAGTTGTAACAGAATAAGGTCTGTTCTGAGTAGCTCTGCCTCAGCAAGCAGGACAGGAGAACAGCCAAAGGATAGCCGAAGAATGGAAAAGAAGATGAAATCAAGAGTCTTAGAAAGCTGACAAGAACCTGGTAGTGTTTAGATGGCTGAAGACACTTGGGTGTTTTTGTTCGTGTGTATCTGCAATCCTTCTGTATTTTCTCTGTAAGTGAAATTTAGGTTAGAAGGAAGACAGCACATGCTTACATAATAGTGCCCATGCTGAATCTCCATGTAAATAATTTGTGCTATTGTACATTTTCTGAAGAGCAAAATATAATCACAATTTCCAAGGGGAGGCTGAAAAGACCTTAGCCCCTGTCACTGACTCCTTTTCACCTACCCCAGTGTAACACTGGTGGCTCCCATAGTGCTGAACTGTCCTGCAGCTTCTCCCTAACCTTTACATGGCCAAAGGGAAGCTACACTGCTGTGCTGCAGACAGGTGGATGTGCATGCTTATGTTTTCTTTCCTCTCCTATTAGGATCTCTTTTGTGTGAGCCAACACAGATGCAGTGCCTCAACACAAGGGCTGAGATCACCCATTTCAGGTGCCTTTTGCCCCTGAACACAAGAGCACAGCCTTTCACTAGGAGTTGCATGTGTGCTCAGCAAGGACTGGGATTGAGAGGGATTGAGAGGGTTAGTTCTAGTTTCAGAGTACTGGACTGGAAGTAATGCAAATCCTTCATTTTTGGTAGCAGCTGCAGGCTTTCAGAATGTCACTCCTAATGCTTCTTCAAAAACCATATAATTACAGACATCCAGGGAGTGGTACAATGTGTAAATCCTGCCCAGTTCTAACAAATCAGCAACATGTGCTCTCAAAAGTTGAGTAAAGCTTTCTCATTAGTCAACATGTGGAGAGGCAGGGATATTCATCAAGGCTTGATAAGATACTGTACTGGACATAAACACTACCACAGCAAGTTATAAACCATATTTTAAAGAAGGCTTATTAAAAAAAAATCTTATCCCCAGACTGAAAGCTAAAAGTACATCTTACTGTGGTCTTACAAATTGTGCAGACCAATCATAAATTGCAAACAAACAGCACAAGAAAAGTCTGTACTTGAGCTCAGTGGCTCAAAGGCTTGCCATTTGCTGATCACAGACGTTCAGGACTCATGGCTGTACCCAGGCACTTGGGCAGGCTGGATCACCTGCTTCCAATGGAGATTCTGGAGAGATCCCAGTTCTGCCCCAGAGATGGCAGGGCCATAGAAAATGCTCTTCATGGACCTCTCAGTTTGGCTGAGGAATCCCAGAATGCAGATGACTTGAAGACAAACATGAATGCCAATGTGAAAACCATGGAAACACAGAAGTAGAGCCTTGGCAGCCACAGGGGAGCCAGGGATGGATACCAGGCACAGGATACCAGGGATGGCTGAGGCCGCTTGGTCTGTTCAGCCTGGGGAAGAGGAGACTGAGGGGAAACCTCGTTGTGGTTACAACTTCCTTGTGAGGGGAAGAGGAGGGTCAGGCACTGATCTCTTCTCTGTGGTGACAGTGCCTGAGGGAATGGCCTGAGGTTGTGCCAGAGGAGGTTTAGGTTGGATATTAGGAAAAGATTCTTTCCCCAGAGGGTGGCTGGGCACTGGAACACCTGCCCAGGACAGTGGTCACAGCACTAAGCCTGACAGAGTTCAAGAAGCATTGGGACAATGCTCTCAGCACATGGTGTGATACTTGGGGCTTTCCTGTGCAGGGCCAGGAGTTGGACTTTGAGGATCCCTGTGGATTCCTTCCAACTCAGGATCTTCTATGATTCTAGTTATTTGGTCTGGAAAGCTGTAGTTAGGAAACCTATCTCTCGGCAGGGGTAGAGTCATGTATATTAAATCCAGAAGGATTGTGTTTGCTCATTAGTTCCCCTTTTTAAAGAAGAATTAGGTCTAAGAGGATTTCTCTGCCTTTGAGCAAAGATCTAAATGTCTGCTGCAGACAGCCTGTACACTTTTTTAAGGGATGAAGAATCTTGAGAATTATGATTAAAATAAGGACTAAGAAAATTAGCAAAACACTGTGGTTTAATTCTGAGCTGGTCTTCAGCCTAACATTCAGAAAATGCACAATCACAAAATGCAGCACATTGCAAGGGGATAACGTTTACATTTGTGATTGTGACTACAATATTGTGGTATATATTGTGGTTGCAATATATATTCATGCAATTTAGTATTCTAGATTCTGTTTTATGAATTTCCAAACAAGTAAAGAAATCAGAAGACATTTGATTTCAAAGGCAGTTGGCAATCTAAGGCAACAGACAAGAGGTAGATAAAGGCATGAAAGAAATCTTAAAAACAATGAGAAGATGTTGGTAACTGTAATAATTTATACATACACAGCATCAGACTGAAGTTCTTAGATATTACTGGAAAGAAATGTTTTGAAAAGAAAAGCTGACCTTAAGAATATCTATGTGAGCTTCATTCAAGTAAGAGAGAAAGAACAAAGGAACTTTGTTTGAAAAGCAAGTGGCCCCCAAGAGCAGTAAATTGCTCAGAGGCTCATATGCAGTCTAGTAGAAACAGTAGAGTAGGAGCAGACTGTGAAGAACCTGAACAGCAAAGAAAAGTAACTTATTATGTAGTTCACTACATAATAAGTATGTCTTGTTTTGTCACTGATGCCTGTCTTCAGATATTTCAGGGTGGATGAAGCACTGCTCTGTACTGCAGAAGTGAAAAGCTGACCCAGATCCTGCAAACTGCATAACTGGAGCAAATTCTTTTAAGCATGAGTTTCTCCTTGTTTTAATGATTCACTGGCACATGCCTGAGAGACTCGATCTAGAAGTCTTTAATAGAATCTGGAGAAAATTCCAGTAAAATCATTAAAGTTCT
This sequence comes from Rhabdornis inornatus, assembly GCA_013397075.1. Classification (NCBI taxonomy): domain Eukaryota; kingdom Metazoa; phylum Chordata; class Aves; order Passeriformes; family Rhabdornithidae; genus Rhabdornis; species Rhabdornis inornatus. Next base: position 1,764,924 of record VWZS01009562.1, read on the forward strand.
TTCAGAAACATTTCTTTGTTGCTTCAGGTCTGATCTGCTGAAAGACCCATTGATCCAGCGCAGCCCATTACCTAATTCTAATAACTGATTCCAAGGGAGTTTATTTTTTAAACTGGAGTTTCCAAGAATCAAAAAATCCGATTTTTTGTTTGAAGGCAAATGCAGAAGATTTTGTAAGCCTTTTAGGCTTCAGATGAAATATCCAGTCCTCTGAATCTTGGGGATGTGCAGTTCATCACTGGATATGCAGGTCTGTCCCAGCAGCAGGCAGGGGGCATGGGAGATTCAGGGCTAGGGAATCCTCCCCAAGATATAGAAAACCTTCTATGCATGGTAATCTGCAGAAATTGTTCAGTAGTCTTTCCACAGAATTGTTTCATAATTTTGTGGAGAGAGTTTCCCTCTGCTCCCACAGTATGAGCTTCTTTCATCTGTTGAGGTCACTCACCATTTAGCATCCCAGTTAAATTTGTCAGTGGGTTATAACATTTACAAATGAGTGTACTTAAAAATCACATTCAAACAAGCATATCCGTTTTTTTCATCCTGTATTGGGTTTGCATTACCAAGCTTTGGTAGCAGTGGGGGCTACAAGGGTGGGTTCTGTAAGAAGCTGCTGGGAGCTTCCTCCATATCTGACAAAGCCAGTCTCTGTCATCTCCAAAGACAATATGCCACTGGTCAAGGCTGGGACAATTAGAAATGGTGGTAATGCCTCTGTGATACCATATTTAAGAAGAAAAAAAAAGTTATTGCACAGATGAAATTGCAGCTAGACAAGAGCAGGGTGAGGATAGGTGAGAGGAACAACTCTGCAGACACCCATGTCAGTGGTGAAGGAGGGGCAGGAGATGCTCCAGGCACCAGAGCTGGGATTCCTCTGCAGCCCATGGTGACACCAGGGTGAAGCTGCTGTGCCCCTGCAGTATATAGAGGTAAATGTGGGTGCAGAGATGTACCTGCAGCCCATGCCAGAGCATGGATGGCTGTGATCCCACGAGAGGAGGCTGTGATCTATCCCATGGGAGGTCCATGAAGAGAGGAGCCCACACTAGACCAGCCTGTCCTTGAAGAACTGCACTCATGAAGGAGTGACCACACGGCAGCAATCTGGGGAGGACTCTTGCCCATGGAACGGACTCATGTTGGAAAAGTTTGCAGAGAACTGTTGCGTGTGGGATGAACTCATGTTTGAGAAGTTCATGGGGAGCTGTCTGCCATGGAGGGACCCAAGGACAGAGAAAGGAAGGGCTCCTTTCTCTGAGCAATGGGAGAAACAATGTGAGATGAACTGACCATAACCTCCATTCTCTGTCTCCCTACAGAGCTGGGAAGGAGTGTTTCTAAGAGTAGGAAGAAAGTGTTTCTAAGATTCTATTTTATTTCTCCTTAACCTGCTCTGATTTTGTTGGCAATAAATTCAAATATCTCTAATTTTAGCCTGTTTTCCCCATGATGGTATTTGGTGAGTGTTCTCACCCAGTCCTTAACTCATGAGACCTTCATTGTATTTTTCTGTCACCAGTCCAGTTGTGGAGGGGAGTGATAGAGAGGCTTTGATGGGTGCCTGGAATCCAACCAACATCAACTCACTACAGTCTTTTTGGTGCAGACTGGGGGTAAACCATGAGGATTTTGAAATAAAGGTAGTAACTGGGAGAGGTACTGGGCAAAACAAGTCCTGAACAATGTTAGAGAGTAGAATAATCAGGGGTAATCTTTGTTGTAATTGTGGTGATTGGTCAAGGGGTGGATTTTTGCTAAATCGTCCATTTTTTGGTTTGTGTCGTGATTATGTTATTTTGGTTTTTGTGGGGGGTATTCATTTTTTACAATGCTTGCCTTCTGCAGCAACTGCTATCAGTGCTGAAACCCTGTTTCCCAGCAAGTGGCTGAGCCACTGATGTGAAGTAGAGATTAAGTTTTTCTCCCTTGCTTATGTGCACACAAACTTTTGCTTTTTTCTTGCACCAGTACACTGCCTTATCTCAACCCACTAGTTGTTTTCCATCTGATTTTCCTCTCCCATATCCTGCTGGGAAGGGCAATGATAGAGGAGCCTGGTGGGCACTTGGTGTCCAGGTCAGCCACTACACAAATATGCTGGGATATAGGATCCATTTTTCACTTGCACACATTGGTAACATTACCATCATCGGCAGCAGAAGAAAATCCTAATGATATAAAAAAATCCAGACAGGAACAGAAAGGCATTTCTTTGAAATATACTTATAAAAGGAACCAATTTTAAACTGAATCAATAGAAAATGAGATTAGGAATTTTAAAGATTTATTCCAAAATTGAATAGCCTCTGCCATAATAAATAATGCATCTAATGAGGAAAAAAGGATGTACCCCCATCCCCCAAGAGATTTCTTTTTTTCATCAGCGTTACTCTAAATTTGCTCTGACTGTGCAAAATAGCTGTGAGTGAAGTCTCGCTGAAGCAAGCAAATCACTGTGTGGCACACTTTAAAAATGCTAGGGACTAAATGTCCCTTTAGAATTTAAAGCAGGTGTTCGTACAGAGAAGCACAATATAGCAGAAAGCGGTGATCCAATTCCAAATCAGCAGCCCTGCTTCCATATTCCTCCCACACATCCTACCCAAAACTGGGACACGAGGGGAAGCCAGTGTTGGCCACCACTGCATCCAGAGGACTGTATTCTTCATTCTTTAGGACTCCTGAAATGCCTCCTGTCCCTGCCCTCATCTCAGTGAAGTTGCCTTCCTGTCTGATGTAGGAAGCCAGCAGAACGCTGTCACAAAGGGACTGGCAACACTGTCTATGCCACCTCCTTTCACTGGGCACTTGGTTGGGTCACAACAGTTCATTTTTCACTCACAGGATAATAGAGATCAAATTTATAAGAAAGGACAGCACCTCTGAAACACAAGATGACTGTTTATAGATAGTCCACAGCTGGGAAATACCGGTAATATAGTTGAAATTAAAAGTAATGCTTTTATTTCTTAGCAAGAAAACCTCTTTTGAAGTGGTATGCTAGTGTCTTCCTTATTAAAACTCCAATCCAGAGATGGCAAGACTGCAATAATTTCAATTTGATTTAATTTTAAATTTTTTATTAATTTCTAGTCTACCACACTGAATATTTGTGTTATGCAGATATCAAAAATAGAAAGTAAAAATCAACAATTTTTTGTATTTCCTGTGTATTCATCTCATGTTCTGATTCATGACTTTGGAATACTAAGAATTCTACAAGAATTCTACAAAAATTCTTAGTGATAATAACTATAGGAATTGCATAAACATCAGAGAAAAAGTTGAAATCAAGTATAAAGCAGTCTTTCTTATTCTGAATTTATTTCAGGCTTTCATTCTAGGCCTTCATATTTCCACAGAATCTGCTTTTTTTCCACAATTTATATTCTTGGATTCTAAGCCAGGCTGTCCTTGCAGGCAGACAGTAATTGCAGGGGACATACTGCACAGCACAAGGATCTAGAAGTCCATGCCTCGGGTTATGCACTGCATGGTACATTCTTTTCTTTGAAGGATTTGTAATTAATCATCAAAATGAAGGTGACAAAACTAAGCGTTATGCTGCCATTACCCAGAGTTTATTACAAAGTGTAAGTTCAACCTCACACATTATCCCAGTTTAGCTTCAATATAAAATTTTCAGCTTCAGGACCTCATAGATAACAAGATTAGCACATATTAATCCCTTAATCCTTTCTCTAATTGTTATGAAATCTAGAGTCATCAACAACTTCAGTCAATCCTGACTAGCTTTTTAGTCAGATATCAGGTTTTATCATCTATGCCTGCATTTGTAGGCATCAACACTGCAAAGAGTGATAAAGTCCAGGTGAATATTAGCATGAATATTACATGAGTACAGTGCATCCATCAGTATCAATCTTTTTTCTGGAACAGTTTACTATGAGAAGAAATCACTTCATTCGAGAAGAATCAGGGAAAAAATATTCCAAACTTACTGTGCTTTATAAAAAGGTTTTCCACTTACAAGCATTTTTTAATGGATTTCCTTTTGGTGTTTCAATCCTTTTGGTGTTTCTTCTAAGCCTCAGAGCTTGATTTTGTAACTCTGGCTGATTTACTACAGATTTGTTAATTGCTAGATAAGCCAAAAGTAGTTAACAGCTTTGTCCCTTAAATAAAATGTTTGCACAATTTAAATGGCCAAGGACAAAACTTAATCTAGATTTGGAGGTTTAACAACTGGAAGTGTAATTTAAGTTTCTGGAGAAGAAAAATAAATACTTTAAATGTTGATGTTTCTTTTTCTTTGGAGGGTAAAAACAGCCTGGAGAATTATTGTGAGTTCCATACAGAAGAAAATTATTAAGCTGAACTAAAATTCTTAAATGTTACACAGTGTTACACCGAAACTTTATCGCAGATCTAAAAATAAAGGTCCAGCACTGTCAATCACGGCATGAGAACTAAAGATGTCGAAGGCATACACAGAAACCATTTTTAGAATGGGTGCTTGATTTTTAGGTTGCAGGGAAGAAGCTTCCCAGACTCTGTACTGAGCAGGGGTGCAGGATTGAGCAGAGCAGTGCAGGAGTAACCTTGTCCCCATCACAGCATACAGCAGCTTTACCTGGACCAGCTCATTCAGAGGGGAAAGGCAGAGCTCTGAGGGATGATTTAGTGCAGTTCCTTTTGCTACCCCAGCAGCCTTGGTTCAGAGGCAGCTCTGACATCTCTGCATGGTACTGGCAGGTACACTGCACTTAAATCTTTAGGCACAGTATGAGCTGATGAGTTCAGGCTCAGAAAAGAGGCAGTGTGGTCTGTTTGCTGCTCTAGAGAGTCATAAAGAAGCTGGGGGTAATAGGAGGTAGGAGGCTTGGAGGTCTGAACCCATGTGATGGGCACTTTTTGGGACCTATCTCAGGTCTGCAGCATGCCTTCAATATCTCTCCCTAGCAGCGTGGATAAGTGGCATGGTGCCAAACACTGAGTTTGGTTTTAATACACTGTTCAGCTTACTCTGCTTTCAAAATGTCATTTTGAGTGCCAAAATGAATTAGAATGCATTTTTTTATCCAGGTGACAGAGATGGAGTAAATTCCTACTTAATGACTAAAGAAGATGATGACCTTCGTTATAGGATATTATAAATTATTATAACACAAGGAGCAGGTAAGAAACAACCAGGACTTACAAGAAATGAGTCATCTGGTATTGTGTAGATGGTAAGAGACAAGACAGACCTCAAAGACAAAACTTTCTATAACCTCCTGGATATTTCTGGACCTGTTATGAAATGTGAAATTAAATTTTGTGAGAATCAACTCTACAGTTTTGGATATTGATTCATCTTGTGATAAGTGTGTCTGTGGCTTCAACATAGGAAAGATAAGTAATTGTCCATTTTTGCAGTGTCTAATTTCTTACAAGGAAAACAAAGTGATAATTCAAATCCAAATACATTATCTGAAACAATTATGTTACAAAAAAACAAATGTTAAGCCAGTAACTACTCTACAAACATGAAGTATTTACAGAATACCCAGTAAATAGTGGTTTCTGAGATGGGTTTCTAGACCATGTCTTACAGTATGTGACCTGTGAAGGTAAGAGTTCTGACTTGTTTGCAAGTGTCAGTGCAGAATTCAATTTATATTTTAAAAAAATTCAGGTAGCAGACTGATTTTAAGGGATGCTTGTAAGATCAGTGGCACACAATATGAGAATGCTGTCAAAATTATTGTATGAGTTTCTGTTTGTCCATTATCACTTTTCTTAAAAAATAGAAAAGGGAGAAAAGACCTTTGTCACCAGCAGTCCTAACCAAGTCTTAACCTGTACCACCGTTAGCTGAGGCCGGTCTGCCGCTCCTGGAGATTTGCTACTGCCAAGATTACTAAAGCAGTGATATCTTCTGCAGCCATGGGAGTTCTACACCAAACTGACAATTTAATTTTTTAGTTTCTGTCAGATATCTTATTGTGTTTAGTATATTTCATTCTAAAGCAACATATCTACCTGCCTCTGAAGTCATTAGGAACCCTTAATGTGTCTTCAATCTGTATGAGATCAGACTCAGAAAGGAATATTTTCAAACATCCATACACAAAATCAGATTTTCAATTTTTAAATGTTTCATAAAAGAACAAGATTTTGACCATAATAGGCTTGAGGAGTTTAAATAATTTCTTCACTGCAGTAGGGTAAATGCAAGCTTAGCCCACTGAATTTGTCAAGAACCATGAATCGGTCAATAGCCATGAGCCAATAGATACAATGCCAAAGTACCTTGAAAAATAATAATGTTGTCTTTTCAGTTTTGGATTATAATAAAATCTTCTCCTAAATCTGTATTCTTCATATAGATGCACCTCCTGACTGGAAATCAATGAACAGCCAAGAGTTAGTGATGTCTGGTCTCCCAGAGATGCGTGTCCTGCCTCAGCAGATCCCACCAAAATAGCTATGACCTCTCTGCAGTGCTTCCAGTTCTCCTTCAAACTTGGTAAAGCCTCATGCCCATTACTTCCATGTTTTTCTCATGTCTGTAAAGTTCCTGCTCACAAAGAGTCAGCACACACAGTGTCTGACATATCCATATCCCCAGGCCAGACAGTGCCTGTGTTGATGAGCTACATGGCAAACTACACTGAGAAAGGAGCTCTCGAGTTTCCACTGCAGTCCTTGCTAAATCCAGGACAGTCAGAAAGACTCTGGGTTTTGCCTTGACAAATGCCTTGACAGATTTCCTGTCACAACTCATGGAATTTAGCCAAGTTCAGAAGTTACTGGAGGGGAAACTATAGAAATTTTGATGGATGGACAGACTGACAGTGCACTTCCATAAGTCTCACTTCCTTGGGAAACCAAGTAAACAGGAACAGATTCAAAACCTACAGTTATAGGCACTGTCAGCCTACATCTGTGTATCATTACTCTTCCATGCCTCCACTCATCTCTCTGACTGATGCTCATATAATGAGGAAGGCATTTGATATTTTTATCCTTTATCTTTTAATTAGTAGAGCATATTTCTTTTCAGCGATCCACTCAGTGCCAGCAATTAAAACAGAGTTACTTGTTTCCTCAAGGCCTTTCTTACACTACTCACATTTCTTTGTGCCTCACAAATATATCATCTCCATCACAGAAGAACATTACCAGTCTGATGGCACAAATGGGTAAAATGAGCTGAATGCCTGTAGAAACAACCTGATTTAGAGATGGGATTTCAAGTGAATACCTCCTGAATTGCAAACCAGTGTTTTGCTCTACAGCACAGTGACTGTCTGCCAAAGCTGCCATGCAGCAACCACTAACCCAGCACAGCCACTGCCACTGGCTCTGGATGCACACACCTTATCTGGAGGGTGGATGAGTCCAAGGAGCTTGGCCATGCTCTCCCTGCCTGCTTCCAGAGAGACCATCTGCTCTTCTCAGTGCCTCTTTGCTTCATGCTTGCACAGATTCAGTCCTAAACAAGATTTTCCATCTTAACCTATTGTTTTTGACACGCTGCCATTGTTTTGTTCACTGTGCAACTAAAAAAAAAAATCATCATTTCCTTCCTGCCAGGCTTAATCTCTCAATCAAATCTAAATGGAAATTCATAGGGCAAAGACAATGCACTTCTCTAGTCACAGGACTTTCTCCCTCTCAAACTTCTAAGGGCTTCTACAAACCAAAACATTTCATAAATAGTTTTTTAATGGAGAATTAGGCAACCTAAATAGAGAGCTGTTCTTAGACCAGTAATCATATTCAAAGGAGATTTAATTTGATTTCTTGGAAAGATTTCACCTGCAGCCACCATCTGGCTAACTGAGACAGAGTTGAAGATTTTCCCCAGTAAATCCTATTAATCCTAATGAGTAGCATGGGATGATTTTGAGGACCTTTTCTCCTCCTCTTTGCAGTGCTCCTGAAGGCTGACTGCATCACACAGAATTCAGAATCTGATGGCTCCTTTCCGATGCTGGAACTGCTACAGGGCATGGTTGCCTAGCTGTTAAAAATTGTCACATACTGATGTGATATCAAAAAGGTTTACTTTTATAAACCTAATTTCTTCTTTTCCTCCACTAAATACTTTTTTTTGTAAAGACTGAAGGGGGAGAAAACTCAGTCTTTAAAATTTTAGCTCTCATTCTACAGTTATAACTTTTTACCTTAAAATTCTCCTGATGAAAACGGGTTTTGTCTCTTATTTTTATTTTTTATTAAATAATCAACCCATTTTAACAATTAATTTGTAGTATTATTGTATTGATTTATCCGAATAAAATTTATAAATACTCTTTTACATTACTGATAGTTAAGGGCTGCTGTGGGATATGCTATGGAAGCTGGCACTTACCCTTTTGTAGGGCAGGAGAATCCTTTCACCACACGCCTGGTTTCCTCTGGCTCCACCTCAGCAGTACATTCAAGATTGCTGTGAACTCCAGACTCCAGCAGGACTCACATTTACCCCAGGTTAATTTCTGTGGCTTCAGGGAGTTCTTTGTTTTCTTCATTGTTCAAGAGCAGAATAATTCCTCTGGTCCCCCAGGAGTGGTTTTTTTGGCTTTTTTTATCTTTCCTCTACCCATATGCTATTATGAACTCCTTCAACCTTGTTTTATGCATAAATATCCATGGGTCAAACAATCTTCCAGTGTCTTGCAAAAAGAAATGTGCGAAACTAACCTGAGAGGCCTCACAGTCTTTGCAAAAACCTAAGAGAACTAATACTCAGTGTGACAAAATGCTTGTCAAATCTAGTCTATTTCTTATTCTTCCCCGGAATTAGAAAAAAAAAAACAAGTGCAATGATCTAATATCTGAATTCTGGAATTTGTCCTTTGAGGATGCCTGTCTGGTGGGGATACCTATCCATGGCTCGTAAACAGTAACTACTTTTCTTCCTAGCTCTCTTCTGTTCTGCTATGAATTTGTTGATTGCTCCAGAGAATCAGCACGTTTTTATGTAACCATGCTCCTGAAATTGCTTGTCAATTGTCAGTGTGTAAATCTCCCTTCATTCACTTATTGCAGATGTTTGTTTATCCCTTCCACAGACAGGCATACTGGTAAGATGTGTCTATGTGTGTGTGTACATGAATTTGTGTCCGATTTTAGCCGCCTTCTATTTTTAGGATAGTAGCAACTCCCCTACAAGAACAGCAAAGTCTTACTTCAGCCTGGGATAAAAGGCAACCTACAAGGCACCACTCAAGTGAATTGCTTTTTCACATAATTCTGCATTTTAAATAAAGGAGCAGTCTAGAGGCCTTGCTGTAATGGAAGGTTTCCCCAGCTTACACAATAGCTCACACAGACAGACAGTCCTTCAGAGGCTGCTACTGCAATTCAGACAGAACAAGTCCAGTCAAAAACACAAAAACACCAGAAGAATAAACTAACAGGCCCTGGATCCTGTGTCCAAAGCAGCCCCCGACCACCCTTTTCCC